>JARWMC010000005.1:14200000-14736836 GCA_029959065.1 Colias behrii | reverse complement strand
CTAACCTAACCTAACCTAACCTAACCTAACCTAACCTAACCTAACCTAACCTAACCTAACCTAACCTAACCTAACCTAACCTAACCTAACCTAACCTAACCTAACCTAACCTAACCTAACCTAACCTAACCTAACCTAACCTAACCTAACCTAACCTAACCTAACCTAACCTAACCTAACCTAACCTAACCTAACCTAACCTAACCTAACCTAACCTAACCTAACCTAACCTAACCTAACCTAACCTAACCTAACCTAACCTAACCTAACCTAACCTAACCTAACCTAACCTAACCTAACCTAACCTAACCTAACCTAACCTAACCTAACCTAACCTAACCTAACCTAACCTAACCTAACCTAACCTAACCTAACCTAACCTAACCTAACCTAACCTAACCTAACCTAACCTAACCTAACCTAACCTAACCTAACCTAACCTAACCTAACCTAACCTAACCTAACCTAACCTAACCTAACCTAACCTAACCTAACCTAACCTAACCTAACCTAACCTAACCTAACCTAACCTAACCTAACCTAACCTAACCTAACCTAACCTAACCTAACCTAACCTAACCTAACCTAACCTAACCTAACCTAACCTAACCTAACCTAACCTAACCTAACCTAACCTAACCTAACCTAACCTAACCTAACCTAACCTAACCTAACCTAACCTAACCTAACCTAACCTAACCTAACCTAACCTAACCTAACCTAACCTAACCTAACCTAACCTAACCTAACCTAACCTAACCTAACCTAACCTAACCTAACCTAACCTAACCTAACCTAACCTAACCTAACCTAACCTAACCTAACCTAACCTAACCTAACCTAACCTAACCTAACCTAACCTAACCTAACCTAACCTAACCTAACCTAACCTAACCTAACCTAACCTAACCTAACCTAACCTAACCTAACCTAACCTAACCTAACCTAACCTAACCTAACCTAACCTAACCTAACCTAACCTAACCTAACCTAACCTAACCTAACCTAACCTAACCTAACCTAACCTAACCTAACCGAGTCATTTGCCCGAACGCGGTCCGTTGACAGCGAAATCGCATCGCTCGTAAGTTTATTTTTGCAAAAGTGGTATTTTTTCAACTTACACATTAGTGTTATATACCAGTAGATGCGCGCTAAAACAACCAATACGGACGCGAAAACAGTTTTAAAATCGAGTCAGAGTTTTAAAAGTTATAACATAAAGAAATATTCACGAAATTAACAAGGGTTACGTCGTCGCTGGAAAGTCCCGATTTATATCGGGGACTTCGCGAACCGGAACTGCAGTGTTGTGTGTGCTAGTGATACAAGTGTCTGTGCAAATTTTGGGATTTTTAGGACTCATAAATCAAGCAAAACAAACATTTTTTTGGTAAGCCGGGCGGTGGCAATCCCCCTTTACTCAGTGTTTAGTGAATGATAATAGTATAAATAGACGCGTTTTTCTAAAACAAAGCCCCTGGTTTTTGTTCCGGGGAAATCGGAGTGAAATTGGCGGAGATAGACGCAAAAGAGTGTTTTTTAACCTACAAACAGAAACTTTCTCCGCCAAAACTGTACTTTTCCCCTTTCCCCCCACCGTGCTTCCTACTTAACTAAGTGTTTTGGGACTCCTTACACCTTCCCGAACAAAGATAATAAATTATCATAACTCCTCATAACGTTTTTCGGGAAAAATATCTAAGTAGGTCACGGGTGCAATCAACAAAACAGTAAACACGTGGTGGCGAAGGAATGTTTTCTTTTTAATCTGATTTATATTTTGTATTTGTATATTAGTATTTTGTAAAAATAGACCAGCTACATCATTTTTGGTGTAGCTGTTAGACTAAGGTATTATATACTGAGTGCTTAGGGACCATATATCACACAACACAATAATATTATAATATTATTATCTTTTATTCGTATGTATTATTTGTCCATATATGTATTCATTTTGATCTTATTTATATTTTAATTCTATCTTAATTCATAAACAGGCGACTCCCCTATTGGGAGACCTGATAGTTTTAAGTATAATAATTATTGACTTGAGTGCCTAGTATTGACTAGCTTACTAGCTAGCTTACTAGGTTAAACCGTACGATTTTGACATTTTTATTTTTAATTTTATTTTATTTGTAATTATTGACAGGTGCCTCTATTGGGAGACTGATTAAGTATAACTATTATATCACGGACCTATTAATATTTTATTAATATTTTATATTTTATATTTTTATATTTTATATCTGTGACATTCATTTTTAATTGTAATCATTGACAGGTATCTCCCCTATTGGGAGACATAATAGTGTTAAGTTGACCATTTTTAATTATCACTGACCTATTAATATTTTATTAATATTTTATATTTTATATTTTTATATTTTATATCTGTGACATTCATTTTTAATTGTAATCATTGACAGGTATCTCCCCTATTGGGAGCCATAATAGTGTTAAGTTGACCATTTTTAACTATCAGTGACCTATTAATATTTTATATTTTTAAATTATATTTTATATTAATATTTTATATCTTATATTTATATCTGTGATATTTATTTTAATTGTATTGACAGGTATCTCCCTTATTGGGAGACCTAATAGTGTTAAGTTGACCATTTTTAACTATCAGTGACCTATTAATATTTTATATTTTTATATTAATATTTTATATCTTATATTTATATCTGTGATATTAAATTTTTTTTAATTGTAATTATTGACAGGTATCTCCCCTATTGGGAGACCTAATAGTGTTAAGAATAATTATTATTGACAGGGGTTTTTTTTTTTTTTTTTTTTTTTTTTTTTTTTTTTTTTTTTTTTTTTTTTTTTTTTTTTTCCCTAAGTCATCATGATCCACACTCCCCAGAGGCGTGCCAGTGACACGTTCACTATCTCCGAACCAGTGAAGAAGCCTGCAACACCTAAAAGTCGGACTGCAGAAGGGAAAGCCCTTCTGCTGAAAGGGAAAGCCCACCTGCGAGAGTCTCGAAATTTAAAGACTGACATAAAAGATGGGGTTATTACGGCGCTAGAAAGGATGTATGAAATAATAAAAGAGATGGAGTTTGAACTCACCAATGCCAGGGCTGGTAGTGGAGGGCGTAGTGGGGACCCTATACATCCCCCCCCGCCATCCGATGCTGGTCCCAGCGTAGTTGACGACGCATTGGTGAGAAATCTGGACCTAAGTGAAGGAATGAAAGAAAGTATGAAAGAGATGATGACAAGAATGGAAGAGATGAGAGTAAGCATGCGGGAGAATGAAAATAAAATGGACAAATTGAGCTCGCTTTTGGAGGGCAACATGACTGTCGCCAAAACGGCGAGTTATGCGGGCGTTGTCTCGAGGGGAGTCATAGAGAAACTCCCCGAAGCAAGAGCCCTGCATTCGGTCATGGTGTCATCCAAAGACGAACAAGAGACGGGTGATGAGGTGTTAGAAATGATCAGAAAGACTGTGGATGCAAAGGACGGATGGGTGAAAGTAGAGAGGGTAAGAAAGGTGAAGAACAGGAAGGTGGTCGTCGGCTGTGCGAATGAGGAAGAAAGAATCAAGGTGAAGGAAAGGCTGAGAAAGAATGAGGGATTAGTAGTGGAAGATGTAAAAAATAAGAGCCCTCTACTAGTCTTCAGGGATGTAATGAAATGCGAAGTTGACGATTTCGTCACAGCATTCAGTAATCAAAATGCAAGCATCCTTGAGGGCCTGAAGGGGGAAGAGAGAAAGGTAGAAGTAGCGTACGTGATGAAAGCAAGGAACCACCTCCAGAACCACGTAGTGGCCAGGGTGAGTCCACAGGTATGGAAGAGATGCACGAGTGAAGGATACGCCCATATAGGGCTAAGTAGAGTGAAAGTGATGGATCAAAGTCCGTTAGTGCAGTGCTCGCGCTGTCTTGGGTACGGGCATACGAGACGAATGTGTAGGGAAGAGAAGGAACGATGCAGCCACTGCGCTGGTCCTCACATGAAGACCGAGTGCGACAAGTGGCTGCGGGGAGAAGTGCCTCAATGCATCAACTGCATAAAGGCTAAGAAAGGCAGCGCAGAGCACAGCGCCTTTGACAGAGAGTGTACGGAAAGAAAGAGGTGGGATGCTCTGGCCAGATCGGCGGTAGCGTATTGCTAAGGTTGCCCAAGGTGAGTCCTTCCAGTACCGAATGCTGCAGGCCAATCTCCAGCGGAGCCAAATCGCCACACGGGAGCTACTGCTCGAAGCCACCAAGCGTAAGGCATGCGTAGCGTTGCTGCAAGAGCCCTACGTTGGTGGGGCGAAAAGTATGAGGACATACAATGGAGTGAGGATCTTCCAGAGCGAAGGGGAAGGGGGTGGAGCAGTAAAGGCGTGTATTGTAGTACTCGACGACACACTGGATGTCGAACTACATACACGCCTTAGCAGTAACAACATCGTTGTGGCCACTCTCAGAACCAAAGCCTGGGAGATGATTGTAGTGTCCTTCTACTTCGAGCCCGATAAACCAGTGGGGCTCTACCTGGACCATCTTAGGCGGATAGGGAGAGAGCTGGGTATCCATAGGATGGTCCTGGGAGGCGATGCGAACGCAAAAAGCCCGTGGTGGGGTGGCGAAGTGGAAGACTCGCGAGGAAGAGATGTGTCTGCTGTACTGGAAGAAATGGGAATGCACATACTCAACACCGGGGACATCCCTACGTTCGATACCATCAGAGGTGGGAAAAGGTACTCTAGCTACGTGGATGTGACAGCGTGCTCCGACGATCTGCTGAACCGAGTGGACAACTGGAGGGTTGAGGAGAGTCTCACGAGCTCGGACCACAACGGCATATCCTTCGGCATCAGACAACATAAATCCACAGGCACGAACATAATACGAACTACACGCATATTTAACACACACAAGGCAAACTGGACTCAGTTTCATGAGAAACTGACCCAGCTGATGTCAGACAGACAATTAACTATACAAGACATAGACACAATACACAGCACACAACAAATAGATGACGCAATAGACAGATACACTGAAGCAATCACACAGACATGCAGAGACACAATGCCGACCAAAAAACACACACAGAAATTCACCTTGTCGTGGTGGAATGATGAGCTCGCGCAGATGAAGAAGCAGGTGGCCACGAGGAGACGCAGGATCCGAAACGCAGCACCTGATCGCAGAGACCGCGTGGTTGGATTGTACCTGGAAGAAAGAGAGATGTATGAAAAGGCAGTGAAAGAAGCGCAAGAGAAGAGTTGGAAGGAGTTTTGCCGGAAACAGGATAGGGAGGGGGTCTGGGAGGGCATCTACAGGGTGCTTAATAGAGCCACAGGGAGAGAGGAGGATCTGCCCCTTTCGAGGGGCGGTGAGACCCTCGATGCCCGGAGCTCGGCAGAACTGTTGGCGGAGACCTTCTACCCCGAGGACCAGGAAAGTGGTGAAAGTGAGGGACATCGTCGGGTGCGCAGGTGTGCGGAGTCCTTGGACACCGAACCACCGGCGGGCCCGGATGACCCTCCTTTCATCATGGAGGAGTTGAAGAGAGCCGTAAGGTCCTTCAACCCCAAGAAGGCCCCCGGGGCTGATGGACTCACGGCCGACATCTGTCAGCACGCTGTGGATTGTAACCCGGGATGGTTCCTTGCCTTGCTCAACAGATGCCTCTCTGCCGCCTACTTCCCCGCACAGTGGAAGTGGGCGACCGTGGTTATACTGCGAAAGCCGGGCAAGGAATCATATCGGGTACCGAAAGCCTATCGACCGATCGGCCTCTTACCTGTTCTCGGCAAAATCTTCGAAAAGATGCTGGTCGGCCGACTTAGGTTTTACCTGTTGCCCAAAATAAGCCCCCACCAGTATGGCTTTATGCCACAGAGGAGCACCGAGGACGCCCTCTATAGACTAGTGAACCACATCAGAAATATGAGGGAGGAGAAGAAGATTTCTGTTGTGGTATCGCTGGACATAGAGGGAGCCTTCGACAGCGCCTGGTGGCCAGCCATAAAGGTGCGGTTGGCTGAAGTTGGGTGCCCGGGGAACGTGAGGCGGGTGATCAGCAGCTACCTGAGTGAAAGGGGAGTGAAAGTTAGATATGCGGGCGTGGAAGTGAGTAGGGGGACCAGCAAGGGGTGCGTGCAGGGATCCATAGGTGGACCAATCCTGTGGAACCTCTTGCTGGACCCTCTGCTATGGATGCTAGAGGAGATGAAAGTATTCTGTCAGGCGTTCGCCGACGACATTGTATTGGTCTTTGAGGGTGACACGGCCCTTGAAATTGAAATGGAAGCTAACCGTGTCTTAAATGCAATAGATGAATGGGGAAAGGAAAACAAACTAAAATTTGCACCGCATAAAACTTGTGCCCTCCTTTCCACGAGGAGATTAAAATATGACGTGCCACGGCTCGCTATGGGGAATGTGGAAATAAAATATTTTGACCATATAAAAATATTGGGCCTAACAATAGACAGCGGCCTCACCTTTAACGCCCACGTCGGGGCTGTATGCCAAAAGGCAATAGCCCGGTATAAACTCTTGGCTAAGGCAGCCAGAGTTGGTTGGGGACTTAGCCCAGATATTATTAAGACTATTTATGTAGCTGTTATCGAACCGACTATTATGTATGCATCGGCAGCGTGGGCACCCACCGTGGAAAAGATGGGGGTCCAAAAAAGGCTGAACACCGTACAACGGGGCTTCGCCCAAAAGATCTGCCGAGCATATCGGACCGTCTCCCTGAACTCAGCTATGCTGTTGGCTGGGATACTCCCCCTTGACCTCAGAATTCTCGAAGTCTCGAGACTATATGGGATCAAGAAGGGGGTGTCGCACCCAGCGTTGGGAGACAGGGAGGTGGAAAGAATGGCTCCGGCGATTGAGGACCCACATCCGGCAGAGCAGGAAGGGCTGGGGTTCGGGCTGGTGGACGAGGACTCGTATTCCGACGTGGCTAATAGCCACGTACATAGGATCTACACGGACGGCAGCAAGATTGAGGGTCGAGTCGGAGCCGCCCTTTCCGTATGGGAGGGGGAGGCCGAGACGAAGGCCGTCAAGCTTGCTTTGCCGCCGTATTGCACCGTCTACCAGGCCGAACTCCTAGCGCTCCAAAGAGCAGTAATTAGAGCCTGCAAGAGTGGAGTGTCGAAGGTCGGCATCTTCAGCGACTCCAGATCGGCCCTCCAGGCAGTCACACTCGGTTCCCCCCACCCCCTTGCTGTGCAAACAAGGGCGGCCCTCCGAAAAGCTGCTTCGCAGAGGCGGGAGGTCGCTCTGTTTTGGATCAAGGCGCACGCAGGGCTAAGGGGGAACGAAAGAGTGGACCAGTTAGCCAAGGAGGCCGCTCTGGGGTCGAAGAAGAAACCCGACTACGATCTGTGTCCTGTTTCATTCGTCAAGCGTATCCTGAGACAGGATACGATCGGGGAATGGGACAGGAGATATGATGTGGGGGAGACGGCTGGAGGCACGAAGCTCTTTTTCCCAAGCGCTGCTGCTGCATACAAAATAGTACGGAAAATAGACATCACACACCACACCACACAAGCACTGACTGGACACGGTGGATTCGCCTTCTACTTGAACAGATTCAAGCTGAAGGAGAATCCATCGTGTCTGTGTCAGCCCGGAGTCGACGAGACGGTTTCTCACCTGTTGCTCGAGTGTCCGATTTTTGCAAGAGATAGATATGTTATTGAGCAAAAATTGGGCATCGCGATGACGGGTGAGAATCTGCCTGCGGCCCTGGGGGATAAAATGAGGACTGAATTTTTGGAATACTGCGAACGAATTGTGAGGGTGGTAAATAAAAGAAACTGTGATAAGCTACTGTGATATTAGGGTTAAGTTTTATAAGTGTTGTGCCGTATTGTTTTATTTCTTTTCATTTAATGTTTTTAATATATGTAAGTTTTAAATGCAATATTTAATTTTAGTATTTTAATTATTATCTTGGAAATTTCATTGTAAATTTTAAATTGTATTATTTACTTTTAATTGTATTAATTTATTTTATTTTATTTTTATTATTCTCATTGCAATGTTTTTAATTAATGTAAGTTTTTAAATGTAATATTTAATTTTAGTATTTTATAATTAATTTGGAAATGTTATTGTAAATTGTTAACCTGTATCTTTTTTATTATTTTAAATTGTATTCACTTAGGCCTAATGTATAAATAAATAATAGTGTGGTAATTACTTGATTAAAAGCAAAATAAACATCTCTGGACAATATTCCAGAGGAAAGCACACAACACCCTGAGATGGCGGGTGCTTTTTATAAAAAAAAAAAAAAAAAAAAAAAAAAAAAACCTAACCTAACCTAACCTAACCTAACCTAACCTAACCTAACCTAACCTAACCTAACCTAACCTAACCTAACCTAACCTAACCTAACCTAACCTAACCTAACCTAACCTAACCTAACCTAACCTAACCTAACCTAACCTAACCTAACCTAACCTAACCTAACCTAACCTAACCTAACCTAACCTAACCTAACCTAACCTAACCTAACCTAACCTAACCTAACCTAACCTAACCTAACCTAACCTAACCTAACCTAACCTAACCTAACCTAACCTAACCTAACCTAACCTAACCTAACCTAACCTAACCTAACCTAACCTAACCTAACCTAACCTAACCTAACCTAACCTAACCTAACCTAACCTAACCTAACCTAACCTAACCTAACCTAACCTAACCTAACCTAACCTAACCTAACCTAACCTAACCTAACCTAACCTAACCTAACCTAACCTAACCTAACCTAACCTAACCTAACCTAACCTAACCTAACCTAACCTAACCTAACCTAACCTAACCTAACCTAACCTAACCTAACCTAACCTAACCTAACCTAACCTAACCTAACCTAACCTAACCTAACCTAACCTAACCTAACCTAACCTAACCTAACCTAACCTAACCTAACCTAACCTAACCTAACCTAACCTAACCTAACCTAACCTAACCTAACCTAACCTAACCTAACCTAACCTAACCTAACCTAACCTAACCTAACCTAACCTAACCTAACCTAACCTAACCTAACCTAACCTAACCTAACCTAACCTAACCTAACCTAACCTAACCTAACCTAACCTAACCTAACCTAACCTAACCTAACCTAACCTAACCTAACCTAACCTAACCTAACCTAACCTAACCTAACCTAACCTAACCTAACCTAACCTAACCTAACCTAACCTAACCTAACCTAACCTAACCTAACCTAACCTAACCTAACCTAACCTAACCTAACCTAACCTAACCTAACCTAACCTAACCTAACCTAACCTAACCTAACCTAACCTAACCTAACCTAACCTAACCTAACCTAACCTAACCTAACCTAACCTAACCTAACCTAACCTAACCTAACCTAACCTAACCTAACCTAACCTAACCTAACCTAACCTAACCTAACCTAACCTAACCTAACCTAACCTAACCTAACCTAACCTAACCTAACCTAACCTAACCTAACCTAACCTAACCTAACCTAACCTAACCTAACCTAACCTAACCTAACCTAACCTAACCTAACCTAACCTAACCTAACCTAACCTAACCTAACCTAACCTAACCTAACCTAACCTAACCTAACCTAACCTAACCTAACCTAACTTAACCTTTTAAAAGTGTTCCGTCGCTCCGCTATATTGGCAGGGTCGCGGGTATTTGGTGTAACCGCTTCCGTAACCCCGTCAGCGGCAGCCTATTTTTTATATAGGCCCATCGTGATTAAGACCTGGCTAGTGTTCGCCAGTTCCTCCTTCCTGGGGGGCGGCGTGAACGGAACACGTCTCACGCCGCCTCACCGCACCGGACGATGGATTATGTCCCCGTTCCACCGTCCGGCACCCAACATTAGGGAAGCAAGTCGCGACCGTGTACAGCGGTCGCGACTCGGCGACTGCGCCCAATAAGACGTCGCCGCCGAATAGGATCCGCGTTGGGATCTCCCTCGCGGACCCGCTCTGCTTCCTCCTTCTGCGACATCACATCTTCACAGAATGTGATAGCCGCGCGCCACGATCTGTCGCTGCCAACCATTGCGCGAGCTATGGAAGGCAGGGAGAGATCAGGGCCGACGACTGCGACTAGGCGAGCACGGGGCTCGGACCACGCGGGGCACACGGCGAGAGTGTGGTCTGCCGTGTCCTCCGGACTGTCACACCAATGGCAAGCCATTTGCGGCTCCCGCCTGGCGACTTTGCACAAGTACCACCCGAAACAGCCGTGTCCGGACAGCACCTGTGTCAGGCGGAAGGTAATTGCCCCATGCCGCCTGTCGCACCACTCGCGTAGGACCGGTCGGATAGCTTCGACCGTCCTCGCTCCTGCGCTGGGCCTCTCGAGCCGGCGTTCCCACTCCCTGAACCGCCGCTCGAGAGCATCAGCCCTCCATTGCTGGACTTGCTCCAGATATGGATTAATTCCATGCGATCTGGACGCGGTGACGCGGCGATAAACGTCCGCCAGCATCTCGGCATCCAGGTCCCACGGGGGCGTCCCAGCCATGACGCACGCGGCCTCGAAGGACACTGTGCGATATGCCCTCACGACTCTGAGCGCCATGACCCGCTGCGGTCTACGCAAGTATGGTCTGGTACGGACGCTCAAAGAGTCGGCCCAAATGGGCGCACCATAGAGGGCCATGGAGCGAATGACGCCGGTGTATAGACGACGACACGCACCCCCAGCCCCTCTTAGATTCGGGAGCAAACTTCCAAGTGCCCCGGCCACCCCAACAAGACGGGGGGCGAGGCGACGAAAGTGCTCCACAAATGTCCACCGGCTGTCCAGCACGATGCCCAGGTAGCGCAAAGTGGAACCGACGCCGATGGACGTGCCACCCACCTGGATAGCTGAACCAGCAGCCTGCGCCCTTCGACGGCCGCGAAACAAAATTGCCTCTGACTTGTTCAGAGCGACCTCTAAGCCAAGTCGTCTGATTCGGCGCACAACATCCGCCACACCAGCGGTCGCAATGAGGGCTGCCTCCCTGTACGAGGCCCCGCGTGCAGTTACCAGGGTGTCATCCGCGTAGCAAAGCACGCTGACACCCGGTAGATAAGTGGCACGCAGGACCCAGTCGTAGCCGATGTTCCACAGAAGGGGCCCAAGAACCGAGCCCTGTGGAACACCGCACGTCACTTCCTTTTCTTGCCACCCACGACGCGCGGGGTACGCCACAGCCCTCTCCGATAAGTAGGACTGCAACAAGCGCACCATATACCCGGGCACGTTGTGGTAGCGGAGCGCTTCGATCACGCAACTCCACGGCAGAGTGTTGAATGCGTTGGCGATGTCAAGGGACACCGCCAAAAGCACTCCGCCTTCATTATCTGCATGATCAGCGAGGTTCCGCAATTCAGCAATCGCATCGATAGTGGACCTTCCCCGGCGAAATCCAAATTGGTTCTCGCTTAGGTCCGGCCCCACTCCCTCCAGATGGTCGATGAGGCGAGCTGCGAAGACGCGCTCAAAGAGCTTGCTCACCTCATCGAGCAGCACGATTGGCCTATAAGCCGAGGGCGAGTCGCGCGGGCGTCCCTCCTTCTGCAACAGGACCAAGTTCCCGGTCTTCCACCTACGGGGAAATTGGCCCTGTTGGAGGCATTTTGTGAACAGCTGTTCCACCCTGGGTCCAAGAGATTCTAGCGCCAGCACCCAGGCCCGCCCGGGAACACCGTCAGGGCCGGGGGCGGCATTCTTCGCCTTAAGGCGCTCTACTGCCACAGCGAGCTCGTTGCGAGTGACTGGAGGGACATTTTCGTTGTTGAGCTCCTCCTGCACAGTCATCGTGGGTGCCATCGGTGGGGGAGAATGTCTTCCCCGACTTGGAAACAAGGACGTCACCACTTGCTCCAGAAATCGTGGCTCGAGACTTTGAGACAAGGGCGGGGCCCAATGGCGAAGCTTTTGCCTCACCCTCTTATACGGCCGACCCCAAGGTTCGCGGTTCAAACTCTCGAGCATCTCCTCCCATGCACGGGTCTTAGCGCTGCTGATGGCGTCCTGCAGAGACACAATGCAGTCCCTATAGACGGCGTATAACCGCGCTTCCTCCTCTTCGTCACGCCGCCTACGGCGCCTGTGCCTGGTGTACGCCCGCCTCGCAGCCACGCATGAAGCACGCAGCTGGGCAACATCGGCGGACCACCAATACATTTGGCGCCTACGTGGAACCGACCGCACCCTCCGCATGCTCGCGTCGCACACCTGAGACATGGCTTCGGCAAGCCAAGTGGCCTCCTCCTCTACATTTTCGCTGCCATTCTGCTGCGACGGGAGCCAAGCCTGCACTAAGGCAGCCTCAATGAGGAGCTCCCTATCGAGGCTACCAAGTGCCCAGCGCGGACGACAATCGCCAGGGGGGAATTGACTGGGAGCCGTCGAGGGCGTGGAGACGCTAAACCGGATATAACGGTGATCCGAGAGCGTCTCCACGTCCAAAAGAACCCTCCAGTCTTGTATACGACGAGCGAGAGGGGGGCTCGCAAACGTGACATCAACAATGGATCCACCCCTCTGCCGAACACATGTTAATTCTGCTCCACGGTTAATAACCGTCAGTCCCGACGCAACTGCCCAGTCAGCGAGTATCGAGCCACGTATATCACTTGCCACGCAGCCCCAAGACACCGACTTGGCGTTAAGGTCCCCGGCCAGAAGCACAGATTGAGGTTGTGCGAAGTCTAGCAGATCCCTCAACTCAACCAGGAACTGCTCGAAATCAGCGAGGCAGCGATTCGGCGAGAAGTACGCCCCCACGACGGTGAAACCATTGACAACCGCCGAGACGCATCCCCGTCGCCTTATGACTTGCTCAAGCTGTGTGCCGCCTTGAGCAACCAGCGTCACCAAGCCATCCAGATCGCCCGCCCAGTTATCCCGGGGGGGCAGATTGTATGGCTCGGACACTACCGCCACGTCAATCTCCCACTCTGCCAGACTCTGATGTAAAAGGTCCTGGGCCCTGGCACAGTGGTTGATGTTGGCCTGTAGGAAACGCAGTGGGGCCATTACTGCGTTTCCATGGCTGCCTCCGTTTGCGGTACCTCAACAGGCACCGGAGCAGAGCGTGATGGGACTCGAGCACCATCTTGCTTCCGCATTCCACCTCTTTTAGGCTTCGGGGCCTTACAGGCTGCGCTTCCAAGCCGATGCTCTGCTGGTAGCTTTGCCTCCGTGCATAGGGCGCAGCGAGCGGAGGTGGCATCGCATCCACCAGCTTTATGGCCTGTTTCACCGCAGCGGAAGCAAGTGGCACTCCTGTCCGTCAAAGAAGAGCACGTGGCGCTGACATGGCCCAACTCCAAGCAGCGGTAACAGCGCAGGGGCTTCTGCTCGGTGAGGGAGACTCTCGCTGAAACCCACCCAACCAGGACGCGCCCCACCTGCGCCAGCTTCTTCGCCGCAGTCACCGGGCAACTAACCCAGGCTGATACAGCACCTCGGGGGCCCACGCGCAGGCCACCACACTTCACGTGCTCCGCAGCACACTCCCCTGCGCGCGAGACCGCGGCCGCGATGTCCTCGACGGTGGCCGAGTCATCCAGGCCAGTGATTCGCAAGTCTGCGCACTTGACCGGCCTGGACACCTTAACGTTGTCCTCGTCGAGGACCTCCCGTAATTTGGCGGCAAGAGAGTCCGCTTCCTTGGTGCTGGAAGCACCAGGGATCTCTAGTATCCTGGCACCAGTGACAGCACGCTTAAAACGCATTGCGCTGATGCCGATTTCGGCGAGATCTATCTCACGCCGCGCCTCCGACAAAACACCAGCGTAGGTTACGCCACGCTCCTCCGCACCCGGCTGTAGGGTAAGGACGACAGCCGTGGAAGACGGAGCGTGTAGCTTTCGCGACTTCTTGCGGGACTGCGCCGCAGGCTTTTTCCCTTTCCCCTTAGTTCCTTTTCCTCGCTTTCCAACCACAGTCCACTCACCGTCCTTAGACGGCTGCTGCGGGGGGCCGGATGACGTAGCCGGCGTATCTTTTTTGGGGGGCTTTGAGCCGGACGGAGTAGGCTGCACGGCGACCCTTTCCTTCCCCTTCGTCGATTTCTTTTTCCTCTTCTTTGAGGTTTCCTCGATGCCCACCACTGGGACAGCCACCTGCTTCGCGGTTTTGTTAATTGCGGGCCCAGGCACCGGTCTGCCCAGTTGCGATGACGCCGCAACGCCTGCGTATGTTCTCGCCTTTGATGATGGAGGGGGCGGTGCGAGGTCGTCGGCCATCGCTTGTTCAGCCGCCTTCGCCCCTTTCCTGCTATCCGCCGCCAGCGGAGGTCTTATACGCTTGGCCGGCAGCAGACGCTCCTCTAGAGCCTCAAATCTCGCGTTGATCATTGCACCGACCTGGCGCAAGATGACAGCAACCAGATCGGAGTCCGAATCTTGGGGCTGAGCAGGCAGCGACGAGCTCTGAGAGGCCTTCACCTCTTGGAGCTCCCTTTTTAGGGAGTCGAGCTCCGCCTGTAGGCGGGCATTGGCTGACTGTAGCAATCTCGTTTCCTCAGAGACAGTATGTTGTTCCAATTGTGCTACTGACTGCCCAATGTCATCGTGGGCCAATTTCAAGGCCTTTTTGAAGGTGCCCTTGAGATTGGATGACTTGGTCATTACCTTCTCGATCGTAGCCAGGTCCTCGGCAATGCGGCGGCTGAGAGCCTCGGACGTGCTCGACTTTATTGGTATGGGTGGGAGCGGAGCGCTAGCTCGTGCCACTTCAATGCGCTCGGCGCACTCAGCAACCTCCTTCTCGGCCTGCGCCTCCAACTCCATCTTACGCACCCTCGTCAAATCAAATGTGGCCTCGCGCCGAGTGGCGCTTGAACCCGATGGGCGGCCCTTCCCTCTTTTTGAGGAAGTCTTAATAAATGAGGATACAAGACCCCCAGTTCCATCTTCTGTGTCGGAACCAGAACAACTGGTGTCCAGCGTCCGCTTCCGCCACAGCCTGTCTTTTCCATCCATTTCAATAATGCTGTTGACAGAACTGGAGCTCGAAAGCAGCACAGCCCTGCCCCGCCTTGTTTCGACACGTGCCGGAGACATACTCCCGTCAGTATCTTCCATATCATAAAAGTTTTCGGTGTCCATGATTGTGTTTTTGCTAGAGTCGTCGTTGATCGGTTCGGAGTTAAAGGACATTTTTGTTCCCACGAGTATGGGGGATATAAAACGTCCATCCGGGCGGTGCCCCCTGCACCCGGATAACCCTTTTACACCATGGAGGTCGGGAGGTATCCATGGGTGTACACAGCTAAAAGCTCACGCTCTCCCGAGCCAAACTGTCCAAGAAGGACAGGAAATCCACGCCGCTGGACTACAACGCGGATTTGAGGGTTTTTGATGAGGTGTCCTTCCTCTCAGGCCAGCCGATTAAGGCAAGCCTCCTGGGCCGTCGTAGCTGCTAGACGTGACAACAACACTACGCCGGATAACAGGTTGCCCGACGGGAGGTCGAAGCCCCTAACCAGGCGACAGAAGACCTGCCGCCCAGCCCGCCGCGCCACGATTGTTACAACCGCCATCCATCGCTGCAGAGCAGCCCGTCGTCCAGTAGGACCAAAACGTCCGCAACCACTGGTTGCCATACCACGCCGCAAAAGCAGCACTGTCCGAATACGAACCCAGCAGTTTCTCTGCAAAGCAGAGATTGCAACGAGGACGTGGTAGCCCTCGAGTTCCTCCACGCTGGTTTTGGTCCGCGCCGGCAAGACCACCGGTACCCCCCATATCTGGGGGGGCCTCCCCCTATCCGCCACCTGGGGACGCGCCCGATGGGAGACCAGAAACTCCACACGGGAACCTAACCTAACCTAACCTAACCTAACCTAACCTAACCTAACTTAACCTAACCTAACCTAACCTAACCTAACCTAACCTAACCTAACCAACTTGTGTTAAGGTTAGGTTTCTGTCAAAGTATTGTTGCTGAAAAGTTCAGTTTTTATATAACTAATAAAATAAGTTTCAGTTCTATTAAGGTAAAAAAAAATATGAGATATTCCTTCTTTTTTCATCTATTCTTTACAATTAAAGTTATTGTTGTTTAGAAATTTTAAAAATTGACATAGGCGACTTTTATTCGGAAGATGGTTCCACTCCGATGAGAACAATAAATAAAAAACAAAATCTGAATATCGTAGATTATTTATTAATTAAAATGCATTTTGGTTTCATCTTATTTAACAATAATACTTGATTCTATACAAAAACCTTTCACATAAATAACCACTCAACATTTTCCGCAGTAGGTACGACAACGTATTTGGGCATTCCTGAGGCCGTTCGTCTCTCATGTTGACGTTACACATTTATTAAATAACCAGCACATTTGTACGGCTTGTCAGTTTATACTGTAAGTGAGGCTGGCACACTGTCGTAACCCGTTAATACAACATTCCGTCCGTGATTATGAAGCTAAGTAGCGGTCTCAAACGATTACATAAGGTATTTACAATTAAATTGAATATAAATATTCTACTCTGAACGACGAAAAAATGTACTCTGTCTCATTACAACTGATTAAATGTCTCGCCCCTTGAGACGTTTTACTTTAAATTTAAAAACAGTATTCATTTTTATATAATCGACTTTCTTAAATATTAAGTCCATCATCTACGGTACGTAAGCGATAAAAAAAGTGTATGGCACTACTAGTATTGTTGCGTTTACAAATATTATAGATCGTGGACTCAATAATTATCCTTAAAACGTTAAAGTTAACATAGATATAAGTCATCGTTTCGTCGAGTACATTCAATAGAGGAAACGACCGCTTCGGATGCGACATGCGACTCAAAAACCATCGCGACTATGTATAAGTTAATAATTTAGAAAGCGTAAATTAATATCGTGCGCTTCCGAAGCGAACGCGGTTCACGCGGAACCTGAGCTCGTTCGCGGGTCACAACTATCGTGCTAATCGATAAAATAAAATAAAATACAATCTATTTACATTTTCACTTGGAAACACACGCGACACACTCGAAGCGACACGCTCCGGCGCGGCCGCCTCGCGCCTCGCGCCTCGCGCGCCGCGCCGTGCGGAAACGATGCGGAATGAAAAATCAGATAGCGAGGGGTCGATGCCGCAGCGCTCACACGTAGTCGTGCGGCCCGCCCGGCCCGCCCGGCCCGCCCGGCCCGCCCGGCCCGCCCGGCCCGCCCGGCCCGCCCGGCCCGCCCGGCCCGTCCAGCCCGGCCGCGGCCCAGTCGCGCCGGCGCGGCGCCGCCAGCCCGCACAGCGGCAGCTGCAGGAAGTCGGCCAGGTTGTTGAGCGGCCCGCGCGAGAAGGGCGAGCGCCCGCCGCGCTCCTGGAAGTGCCGGTAGCGCCCGCGGTTCAGCTGCTCGTTCGTCGTCATGCCGAGACACACCACCTGCGCGACACGTCGAGAGATCACTTGAGACGTTTCACAGACTTTTAAATATTTTTTAAAACGACCATACGTCGAAACGTCCGCGCGCCACTCACCAGGTAGAGCTGGCAGCAGGAGAGTACGGAGACCCAGAAGAGGTGGAAGAGCGCGTTGAGCAGCACCCAGGCGAGCCAAGCGTTGCAGGCGGGCCAGCGTAGCGCGTCGGCGCCGCACGCCGTGCTGTAGTAGCGCACGCCGCCCCACAGCATCCAGCCGCACATGGCCATCAGGCACAACAGGAAGCCCACGAAGTGGCGGTGGTTCTCGGCGCCGATGCAGTTGGCGACCCAGGGGCAGTGGTGGTCGAACTTGGCGACGCAGCGGTTGCACACGGAGCAGTGCTTGGAGCGCAGCGGGCGCCGCAGCAGACACGCGGAGCAGAAGCGCGCCGCCTCGAACCCGCCGCCGCCGCCCTCCGACAGCTCGATGATAGTCTGCCGGCACGACACACCGCCTCTTGCTATTATCGTTCGCTTCGTTCACGATTTCGGACACATTCATTCATAATAAAACATGATATTATTTTCGCTAATTACATTACATACAAACTACACATATTATAGTCTAAGATCTTAATTAAGATCGACCTTCACCCATCTGATAACCATGCAAGACGTATTTTTTCCCCAATATAAGTTAAGAACAAATATGCCTACGATTTGAAAAAAGTGCTCATGGCATTTTTTTTTAATTTAATACGTACATAATAGATACTTTAAGTACGATTCTTTGTAGACAAGTCTTGGTGATTGATTTTGTAATAAAATCATCTAATCTTTGATATCAATTTAAATTAGTCAGCATATCAGTGGAATATGACTTACCTGTTCGCACCTGTAACCATAACCATACATAAAAATGAAATCTACGTAGGCATATTCTGTGTTAAAAACTATCAGCTGAAATAAATTTTGGTTTGGTTATCAAAAGAATGAAAGTGATGAAAGAAAATCCATTTAAGTTAATTAAATTAAAAAAAGACCATGGGCACGTTTTGATATAATATTATCATAGGCATATTTGTTTATAAATAATATTTAATAAAAAATATGTCTCATCTGGTTATCAGATTGATGAAGGTTGATATCCCACGGTCTCCTCTTCTATAAAATTTGGCTATACAGGGTGTCTCAAAAAGTAGTGATATACTGAAGCTGGGAGGTAGAGGACCTAGAGGGCTATCCGAATCATCCATATATGTTATGCGATTTTTCATATTTTCGGAGTTATGACATTTTTTTTTCAATTTTTCACCTATCGCCGAGTACGATGAGATTTTTATTTATGGTGACGTGAATTATTGCACTAGATGCTTGATTGTTTTGTATGCTCAGCTGATAGATAGGCCAATTCAGTATGGTAACAATATTTGAGAATGCCGCAATTTGGACGAATTAACTCGGAAATTGAGAGTAGCAGAAGAAACCATTAAAAAATAATAAAAAGTCATTCAGACGTTTAAACGACAACTTTTTTCGATGATGTCGTATTTGCATTGAGCAACAGGAGGTCATTTTAAAAATTACTTGCAATTAAACACCTTGTAATTTGTTTTACTTTGTTTTTATTAATCATCATGTAAATTAAAATTTTGCACTTACCACATTTAGATATCAATTTTTCGATTGAAGCCTTATGAATAATAAAATGAAATGAATTTGATATATTTGGTTTAATGGCATTCAAATGCTTTTTAAAAATTTATAAAGAATAGAAAAAAAACGATCACGAGGCGGGACTCGAACCCGCATCCTTTCACGCGAATCCTCGTCCCTCACCGAAGATAATGTGAAAAAAGTAGAAGATATCGTGTTGGTGGATCAGAGTAAAACAGTCGCACATATAGTGTAGGTTACAGGCATGTTATACCAAAAGGAACCCGTCACGTGAAGCAAAATTTTTCACTAATTATTTATGAAAAAAGAACGAAAAAGAGATAGAAAATGATAGGGAATGTAAAAACTAAAAAGATGAACGACACAGATGACACAACAAAAGAAAAACAAAGATCAACAAACCAGATAGAAGAGAGGATAGCAAAGAAAGAGAGAATACAGAAAATATTACGAAACAAAATTTGTAAATGAAGAAAATTACCTTTCAGAAAGGTTAAGGAAAGGTGTATTAATATAGCCACAAAATACTTAGGAGTTATCAGAAAGAAATATTCTCTAAATGACTACTTAGGTATTAATTTTGTGACAAAAAAAGTCAAATTTAGCTGAATTCTGAGGATTGGTTTATAAGGTAACATTTTGTACAAGAGTACTCGTAACACCCGTCACAGAGCTTAAATCTGTTACTGCTATATATACATTTAAATACTTCTAATGTGTATTTGTTTTAATTAAAAAGAAACAACAAGGCAAATTGAATTATAAAGGGTGTCTCAGCGCCGATTTTAAACTTTAAACACGAATTTCTCGGCAACCTGCGGGGTTAGCTGGAGGGGAGTGGTAGCGTTCGATAGGTGACGAGTGCGGATTTTTTTGTGGCCATGGCGCAGTGGTCTGGTACGCACCGCGCGTACGCAGTAGAAGCGTACTTATGCAATACGTTTTCGTTGAGTGAAAAACGGTGTAAATTTGTAGTCGCTATGAAATCCACCGTTTGAGTGATGCCCCGAGTACTCAATTAATTAAGTCGTGAGGAGAGAAGTTTAGAGCGACAGGATGTTTACTAAATCATTCAATTGGACCACGAAATAGACCTGTGCGATCGATTGAACACATCGACCGCGTCGCCGCTGCGGTCACGGAACATCCAAGACGCTCACTTAGACAACATGCTGCCTCTTTAAGCCACCATCGGTAACTTTTTTGTACCTCAGCTGCAAGAAGAGGATATTGACAAGTCTGATGTATGGTTTCAGCAAGATGGGGCCACAGCCAACACTGCTAGGGTCTCCATGGACGCACTAAATGCGTCATTTCCGGGAAAATTCATAAGCCGCTCTGGAGACATATTGTGGCCACCCAGATCTCCCGATTTAACCCCCGCTGACTTTTTTTTATGGGGTTGTCTCAAAGCAAGAGTTTTTGATACCCCTCTTACAAATTTGGAGCAGTTGAAGACTAAAATAACGACAGAAGTGAGAGCCATTTCAGCGGACATCCTTCGGCGCGTCTCGGCAAATTCGCGTGTCCGATTTGAAGAGTGCATTCACCATGATGGAAGACATCTTGACGGTGTAATATTCCGTACATAAAATCCGCACTAATACACTTTAATTTACTACAATAAAAATATTATGAATACAATTTGTTTTTCTTTATACAAAGTTTAAAATCGGCACTGAGACACCCTGTATTAAAGACGCGTACAATTTTGTTCTAATTTAGGAATTATAACAGTTTGAATGCGTGCAAATGTAACACCCGTCACCGCGGAATGCGCCAATAGCAGGTTCTACATTCCAACATGCCATGGCTGATGTACCCAGGGTTGACTTCTGACGACCACTGATCTACTCTATAGTTAAGGACGCTGTCACTTTTCTGCGTTACTCAAATTTAGGTATCTAACGTCGTAACTTTGTTCGCGGCAACATCACGCTCACGTGATCATAGCGCATTCCATTTTATAGGTCATCTTGATACTTGATATTATTTTTAATTTTTAAATATTATTGAAATTGATTCCAGAACATTATTACGAACTTTAAAAATTCATTTTCTTACTTTTATTAGTAGGTACAGTACTGATAAGTATGTTAGTTAGTAACTAACGTAAAAAAATGGTTGCCTGTAAAGTCGGTTTTACGGGCGAAGATTTTACGTGACAACGTCTTTTTCTCGGTAGAATATTTATGTGCTGCGCGCGCGGCAGACCGCGGGCCTCTCTCTCGTTCGGTGACTCATCGTAACGTTACCGAGCGTTAAACTTTTTCATACGTGACTCCCAGTCGCAACCTAATTTAAGACGTTGTCACGTCAAAAAATGGTTGCCTGTAAAGTCGGTTTTACGGGCGAAGATTTTACGTGACAACGTCTTTTTCTCGGTAGAATATTTATGTGCTGCGCGCGCGGCAGACCGCGGGCCTCTCTCTCGTTCGGTGACTCATCGTAACGTTACCGAGCGTTACACTTTTTCATAAGTGACTCCCAGTCGCAACCTAATTTAAGACGTTGTCACGTCAAAAAGTGTGAGTGTTTTACAAAACCTCTAGGAATTGTATGCAATATCTAAGCTTTTTAAGAAATGTTTAAAATACTTTTTTAAGAATTATCATACATATTATGTTACCGGCAATGTATTAAATCCGGCATTGTATACAATTCTTAGAAAAATATGTATGTTATTCCGAGATACGGTCGGAATGAAATAAATTAGATTCGTCTTCGTTTCCTAGGTAATGACCTAGGAAATCTGAACTTTTCCTAAGGAGCAAACACATTTGCAAATGTGGGTGGTTTTTGGGGAAGCTATTAACCAATATGAGGTCAAAACTAAAATCCAAGATGGCGCCGACGAAAATTTTACATCTTTAAATTGAAAATCGTATTTCAGCGATAATTTTGTATGACGTCGTACAATTTTTATAAGATGATCGTAGAACTGAATATATTATATTTAAATTAAGATATTACTATGTTCTCACGTGTAATTGCTTTGAGTTAAAATGGTACCGTAAAATAGCGTTTTTTGTAAAAAATCGTAATAGCGTCCTTAATAGGACAAACATACATTTAATTTTATTAAAGCTTGTTAAATTCAACTAATATTACAAATGCGAAAGTTTGTATATTTGTTGTTTTCTATTTTACTCGTTCGAGCAAAAACTACTGAACCGATTTTCTTGACTTTTGGCACACATATAGAGGGTAACTTGGATAGGAGGGTAACACATAGGATAGTTTTTATCCTGAAAATCCCACGGGAACGGGAACTATGCGGGTTTTCTATCGAATACGAGGACAAAGCTGCGGGCGAAAAGCTAGTTGCAATATTAAAACTTTAAACCGCAGGCGAAAAGCGAAAAGCATCAAAAGCGAAAAATAAATCGATATCCGGTACGTAAATCGATATGACAGGCTGACCTGCATCTTCTCCTGGCGCGTGGCGGAGATGACGCCGGGGTCGGCGCGCCACGAGCGCAGGAACGTGTGCCACAGCAGCAGCGAGCTCAGCAGGAAGCCCAGCGTGGCGCCCGCGCTCACGGCCGGCGCGATCACCACCAGCCACGTGATGTAGAACCACGCCTGCACACACGGCCGGTCAGCGCGCCGCCCGAGCGGGCCCCCTCGCTCCCCTCGCTCCCCTCGCGCCCCGCTCGGCCCGGCGCGCGCTACCTACCTTTGTCGCCAAATAGATACTGAGGGGAAATATGTTCTTCAGCTCGTCGTCGAACAAGAAATTCGACACGAAGTGTAACAGGGCGTAGAAACAGATCAATATCAGAAGCTTCAGGAGCTGCGGCGCGTCCAGTTCGACCACCATTCCGGTTATATAAAATGCGAGGAAAGGTATGATGACTACGCACCACCATCTAAATTTCTGTAAGAAAAATTTGATATCGATGAAAAATTTTAATAATTCCTTCTGATCACGTTTAGATTCGATGAGTCGCCGATCCGATCGAAATACTCACTCTATCATATGTTATTCTACGAAAGCAGTTACTTCTCGAGGTAGATAACTCTTTAACTTTCTCGGCGACTTTGCTACCGATCCACACCGCGTTAGGATTGTTCTGCAACATTGTCAAAGGAGTGACACCGCGATGATTCGGGACATCTAAGCTCGCATTACCCTGTAATTAGAAAAAGAAAATCACCGGTAAAGCCACAGACGAACACTACTAATTAGAATATTCGTGTCAATTCATAGAAGAGGCTCTCACGTAAAGAATCAGAGTACAGATGGCGGTAGAGTTCCGGGCGAGGATCGCCCAGTGCAGCGCCGTGTTGCCGTGCGAGCGGTCCTGCGGGCTCGTGGAGGCGCCCAGCGACAGCAGCAGGCGCGTGGGGTCCACGGCCGTGACCTTCCACGCGGCCCACATGAGCGGCGTCATGCCGCCCGCGTCGGGCGCGTCGGGCGGCACGCCGCGCGCCACGAGGTACGCCACCACGGCCGTGTGCCCGAACTGCGCCGCCAGGTGCAGGCACGCGCAGCCCTCGGCGTCGCGCAGCGCCGGGTCGGCGCCGGCGCGCACGAGCAGCACCGTGGCCTCCAGGTGCCCCTGCCGCGTGGCCCAGTGCAGCGGCGTCGACTGCAGCTCGCCCCCTATGGCGTCCACCTTTGCGTTCTTTGACAGCAGATACTCGATGATTTCACGCCTAAAATTGTTGCGAAATAAACATCGATTATTATTATTAGATTTGTGATAAAATAAAGTTAAAAAAAATGCAAAACTTAGTTATTGCATAAGTGAGACCTAAATGGCCACAGATTTGCACTTCAAGAAATTGACTAGCATACAACACAAGGTAATATATTTGTAACTTTTGCACAAAAATACTTTATAGTGTATTACAAAGTTGTAATAATAATGAGACATTGTGATAATTGTGTCATTCATTATATACCATCATCAAAATATAACAAATCATGATGGGGTCTATCATAAATAAAAGTTGTTCATTAGCATTCCCAAATACATACTTTAATCAGGACGAGCAACGTAATGTACACCACAAACTACTATGGATTTTAGTGGAAAACTTTACATAGAATTTATCTTTATATATATACTAGCTTTCCACCCGCGGCTTCACCCGCGTTTTCAAAGAAAAACCCGCATAGTTCCCGTTCCCATGGGATTTCCGGGATAATCTATCCTATGTGTTAATCTAAGTTACCATCTATATGTTTGCTAAATTGCATTGTAATCGGTTCAGTAGTTTTTTCATGAACACACACAAATACTCACAAAATTTCTAATTTATAATATTATACGTATAGTAGGAAGTAGGATATTATATATATATATATATTATTTCAGGTTTTTTATGTTAGTTTTTCTGCACATCTAGATCCACTAACATTTGCTTCTTTCATAAAGAAATATTTCAATATCAGATGCATCTCAATAATCACTGTAAATTTTCAGATTTAGGTATTTTTGTCAGATTCAAATAAATTGATTCCTGATATTTATAATGAACTAGCTTTCCAAAAGTGGCTTCACCCACTTTGTCTAAAATCTAATATATTATACTTATATTATGTACTTAAACCTTCTTCCTGGTCACTCTATATTGCATAAAACTTTGTTTGTATTTTTAAAGATCCAATCATATATATGATATATGTACATACAGACATTAGGACAAGAACAATTTTGCTTTATACTATGTAATGATCACTTACAGAACTCTTATGTTATCCATATTTTAAAAGTAAAATATATTTTAATGTTAAAAAAATGCCTTTAAAATTAAAAGGTAGAAAATCTTGTGATCCTTCTTCAAGTACTGGGCGCAAATCATTTTAAAATTAGACTAGTAAAACTTACCCATCTAGACTGTAATGTTAGGATTAGAAATAAAATGGATTTGATATAAGTTTTTTTAGTCTATTCTTTCTGTTTTATGTGACTAAGGGATACATAAAACTGAAACTAACACAAGTTTTTTTTTTACAAACTATTAAGCATAATGAAATTTGATTAATTTAATATATTTAATGTAACTAGCTTTTAGCCCGCAGCTTCACCCGCATAGTCAAAGGAAAACCCACATAGTTCTCATGGGATTTTCAGGATAAAATGTATCCTATGTTTAATCTAAGTCACTCTCTATGTGTTTGCCAAATTTTATGAAAATCGGTTGAGCAGTTTTTACGTGAAGGAGTAACAAATTTTCGGATTTTTAATATTAGTAGGATATGTATAATATATGATGTTACATGTGTATTTTGTAAAATTAAATTGTAAAACTGACACGATTTAAAAGAGCAACTATGGAGTTTCTTGCCGGTTCTTCTCCGTAGATACTGCTTTCCAAATGGGTGGTAAATGTTAAAAATATGTAATAACGTTTCAAAAGTGCTTCTAGAAGAACTCTAATTGAATAAATAAATGTTTGAGTTTGAGTTTGTAATATTGTGGATATTACTATCCTATATTGTGCACCTGTTGTTAATAGCTGCCCAGTGCAGTAGAGTGACTGTTTCATGGTCAGGCTGATTAACATCCCAGCCAGCCTCCACCAGCTCCTTGACTCTATTGTAAGCTCCATACTGAGTTGCCTTAACAATATCAAAACCACTGTAATCTCGCTCCAGAGGTGCCGGTGGAGGCTCGCGTGACAAGGGTCCATCGCATTCGTGCTGTGCCGTCCCACATTGTACGGTCGTAGCCGCACCACAAGTACCGTCATACATTTCCTCACGATTACTTATAACTTTGTCTACTCATTATCACAACTCATAATGATTTAAAATACTTTATGTACATAAACTGCAAATTATAATAAGTTATTGATAATTTTTTTTTCCAATGGCAATAAAACCTAAATGTCAAATAAATTCTGACATTGACCGTTTCAAGTTTCAAAGATAATAAAGATAGATGAAAAGATAAAAAATTCAAACATTACATTTACCAAGAAGCTTATATCTAATACACTGGAGATTGCACTATGAACGTTTACTTGTCACGGGAAGGTATGACCTTGAATGACGCCTGGTTGTTCCTTCATCCCTTTCACACCAACTTGCCAAGTTAGGTGTGAAAGGGACAAAAAACAACCAGGCGTCATTCAAGGTCATACCTTCCCGTGACAAGTAAACGTTCATAGTGCAATCTCCAGTGTATTAGACACAGTATTAGATATAAGCTTCTTGACATTTACAATTTTTTGTATTATTCGCGAACACAGATGCCACCAAAGCTTACTGTTCTGTGCACCAAAGCAAAATATGCGAAGGTGATTAAATAATAAAAAGTACTATTAAAGTGTAAATAATATTGTGTGTGATTGTGATAAAAACCTGCTACTATCGAAAAGTGAGTGAATCCTGAATTCATTAGGTTATTAAGCTATTGCATAGCTTCTATCGCGGGCCTTGAGCGCGGGGACCGAATCCAGAAATTCCGTAACGAAAAACCTCACGCTCCCCACTCCGACGGGCGCGGAGGTGTGGCTTGAAGGCATACCATGCAATAGCTTTACCGCGGCAGTCCCCGAGTGCCACACGTCTATTTTGACGTGACAACGTCTTAAATTAGGTTGCGACTGGGAGTCACTTATGAAAAAGTGTAACGCTCGGTAACGTTACGATGAGTCACCGAACGAGAGAGAGGCCCGCCGAATGCCTTGCGTCTCTCTCCCACTCAACTATGATCGAGAAAAAGACGTTGTCACGTAAAATCTTCGCCCGTAAAACCGACTTTACAGGCAACCATTTTTTTATAGCTTTATGTCTCACAGCGTTTTGATATTTATTTTATTTGTACTTGGTCTCTGTATATGAAAATTTTTATTCGAATTTCAGTTTAAAAAAAATGGTTGCCTGTAAAGTCGGTTTTACGGGCGAAGATTTTACGTGACAACGTCTTTTTCTCGGTAGAATATTTATGTGCTGCGCGCGCGGCAGACCGCGGGCCTCTCTCTCGTTCGGTGACTCATCGTAACGTTACCGAGCGTTACACTTTTTCATAAGTGACTCCCAGTCGCAACCTAATTTAAGACGTTGTCACGTCAAAAAAATGAATGCATAACACTTTTTTGACGTGACAACGTCTTAAATTAGGTTGCGACTGGGAGTCACTTATGAAAAAGTGTAACGCTCGGTGACGTTACGATGAGTCACCGAACGAGAGAGAGGCCCGCGGTCTGCCGCGCGCGCAGCACATAAATATTCTACCGAGAAAAAGACGTTGTCACGTAAAATCTTCGCCCGTAAAACCGACTTTACAGGCAACCATTTCTTTTACGAGTGTACATGTGCGAAAGTTCGCATAGGCTATGTTCAGGCACAGAATACATAATAGTAGCTAAACGCAGTTCAGGCTCGCCAAGTTACGTTGGTCGTATTGTATAAAAAATGAGAGTATATTGCCGAAATTTTTTTGACTTACTTTTTGATATGCTTTTTACTTAATGATCTAAGGCTTTTTTAACAACGAATAATTAATCCTTTTAACAGTTTTATTTCATTAAATATTGTTTTGCTCTCCGCCCGCGGCTTCGCCCGCTGTGTCTAAAACCTAATAAATTATATGTATACTAAAACCTTACTCTTGAATCACTCTATCTATGTAGGTATAAAAAAAACTGCATTATAATCCGTTGTGTAGTTTTAAAGACTTAGGCCGCCTGTCCATCTGCAAGAAAACTTCCGCAAGAAATGTCCGACAGTCTGTCTGACAACAGCTTGCAAGTCTAATTCCGCGTTTCCACCTGCAAGTAGACTTGCAAGTTGCTGTCAGACAGACTGTCGGACATTTCTTGCGGAAGTTTTCTTGCAGATGGACAGGCGGCCTTAAGCATACATAGGGACATAGGGACAGAGAAAGCGAATTTATTTTATACTATTTAGTGATGTAATGATGTCTGTTATGTGAGTGAAGTGATATCCAAAAAGTTTGTCACCCGAATTAAGCCCGAATTTCAGTTCTTTTTTCTGTACAGATTAAACAGTAACTCCAAATTTTTATAGTGGATATTATGTCTATAATATAGTGGTGACTCTGTGTGGGATTAATTTGTGTAGAAGCTGTGTGTTGAAGGGTGGAAAGGCCCTAACTTCATTTTCCAACCCACTCTCTAACCACCATAAGTTGCCCTATAAAATATTTAACGAAGCTGTCTGTGGATGATCTATGGTTGGTCTGTGGTTTTTTAATTGTCATCTTTTGAGTGTGAGTAGGTATCATCCATGATTGTGTGCATACAGACAATTCGTCCAATTGGCAATTACATTTTTTAGTAGTTGTGTGCGTTCCTAAGTGTTCGCTTGTCGCGTTGCGGTGCGTGTGCTTTCCACAATTGACTTTCTTTGCCTCGTAAGTTTGTGATTTTACCATATTATTGTGTGATTCATACAACCAATGCCACTTTATGGATGTGTACCAAAAATGTAGCTCTTACTTTTTTACATTACGCTGAATATCACTCAAGATCATTCGATCGGATCGTGTCGATGCGTCACCTTTGTGAGCCATTTTACAAGTTCCTATTATTCTAGAATTATAAGATGCATTTCGTATGTTATTGAACCTCAAAATCGATATTTGAATGCCGTGCTAAGATTATGTGAAAAAAATTGTATCCCCAGACAAAAGCGTACCATTCTAACCTTAAGAAACAGGTACCTAGGTTTTGACGCTACCTGGTGAACCTGTCAAATTTATTTCTGTGAATTTTTATTAAATGAATGCAGAGCCTCATAGCGTAAAGTGTCTAATATTAGGAGATTTATTTTCAAATCATTATAACCACTTATAATATTGCTTTGTTCACCTGTTTAAGCAACATGTAGCTAAGATATAACCCAAAAAAGTTGAGAGATATAAGTTATTTATGACAAATGTATGGTATTTTTCTTAACTCAATAATGTTAGTAAAACTTTCAATGTAAATATTTTGTAGTTGTTGGTCGGTTGGTTGGTTCACACACACAACGATTTTGTTAATAAATAAAGTTAAATACTTATTTAATGTCACACATACTAACAACTATTTGTTTGCAATATCTTGTAGTGTAAATTGCACCCACCTAAGACCAAGCAGGTTCCGTCAAAAAATAATAATTCAACATTTGCTTCAAAGTAAACAAATAAAAGTATGTATGTATGTTTCCATTATCAGTATTTATTATTTAACTTAACTTAAATTATTTAACCATTTTCCAATTTCTAATAATTTTTCACATGACTTACTAATATTTGTGTGTGTGGATTAGATACTGCAATGATTATTGGATATAACAGTTATTTAACATATTAAAAAAAGCTTTATTTTTAATTGTTGTAGACAGATTGATTATAATATACCTAACATATTTTTTTTATATAAATTGTTGTCATTGTTAAAAAGTAGGAAATATAAATGTTAACAAAATTTTAAGGTCATTAATATTTGCAGTGTTGTTTATAAAAATAGATTGTACAGTATTTCCATTTTTATCTCACTTCAGGGCTTAGCATTGGGAATATGTTATTTTATAATATATCTATGGAATACAACAGTCTTATAGAATATTTTGTGGCTTCATAAAGATTAAAGAGTATCCTGAAATAGGATTAAAATAAATCAACAGCAAAGTAAGGAAGACGCGTGTGAGCGGCGACCGCAGCAGAGCCGCGGTGCAGTCGGAGGGCGCCGTGGGACAAATCTGTGTCAATGGTAGCGGAGCGGGTCTCGCATCTGGGTCGCCCCGCGCCGCGCCCTCGCCGCCGCCGCGCGCCCTCGCTCCCGTGCGACCGACCCTTCGCTATTTGTGGTCTCGCTGCTCGTGCCGTTATTGCGAATCGCCCACCCTACAACTACGACATTATCGAGCAGACTGACTAACCCTCGAAACACGTTTATTTATTTATTTAATTATTTATTTAAAAAAGGCTTACCAACTAGATACATAATTTTTTGTTCAAACAATTCAATATTAACTTAAAATAAACATTAGTATTTATGTTCTGTTATTGATTACATTAATTGCTATATGTATATCCAATGTACTTTTAGCGAGAAATGATTGGTGAGTTTTAGTGCGACGCTCGCGGACGGGCGACAATACGCAGATCTTGACCTTGGCTAGGTTAGGTACTTGCGGCTAATGACCTCGCGCTGCTGCGAAATATTTGAATGTTTGAAAAAGTAAAAATAGAATTTTCACATGTTCGTTAAATTTAATCTGATCGGCTCTGCAGTCGTTCGGATACAATCGTTTGAAGTAGGTACGTTGACGATTGCCATTGAATTATAAACAAAGGCGCCAAAAGAGTACATAAATTCTGCGCGATGCTAGGTATTTCTTTCATCAATGTCTCATACGTTTTTAACTGCATTTCTAGTGATTAATTATGTTATTTAATGAATCATAAAGAGGAATAGAGAGATTTGAAAGCACACACGTTGGCATGCGATTACCGTAACCGCGTGCGTTAGGGCGCGGCGGGGTTGGGGCGCGCGGCGGGCGGCGGGGCGCGGCGGCGCGGTCGACGGCCGCTCCGGGCAGCTGGGGGATGCGCGCCCGGTCACTGACTCGCGCTCACCTCATGACTCCGCCGGCCGGTCCGGCTGCAATCCGAGTCCAGCGAGCTTCTCCCGGCACGGTTACTGTTAAACCGCTTAATCACGTTTATAATATGCCATCTGCCTGATCATTAACAACCTCGCCCTTTCAAAACATTGATGCTTTTTCGCTAAATACCTGATTAATGATAATCAAACTTAGTACTCATATATTACTTTTGCAACTTAAACAAATGTCTTGTCTTATCCTTTTAATATATTATGATATAAATATTATATATTTATAATTTATATCATAATATATTCCCGATCGTATACCTTATAATTTATAAATATATTATATTTACTAGCTGTGCCCGCGACTTCGTCCGCGTGGAATAGTGACTGCATAGTAGTTACTACTTAACTTTTATTGAATAAACACGTACTACCATAAATAATTAAAAAAACTTTTAGTAAAATTTATTACTAAACTGAGCTAAAAAAATAAATGCCTAATTAATTTTCTACGTAAAATTAAATTATGTCATATTATTTTTTAGGCACCAGGAGGGAAAGGAGCAAATTTATTTTCCTTCCTTCCTTGTATGGATGTTTTTGACAATATATTGTGCAGCAAATGAGTGCCGAGACAAACGTCAAAACGCAAAGGAATAGAATCCGCTATCGATACTAATTGACATAAGCGTACTGATGATGTTTTGCTAAAGATTTGTTCACCCTACCAACGACGACGACGATCACGAACAAAATTTTCATCCAGTCGCAATTTAATAAAATTGTGCAAAACACATCATACGCTTATGACAATTAGTATCGTAGCGGATTCCTTCTATTCCTTTGCGTTTTGACGTTTGTCTCAGCGCTCATCTTTCCTGTCTCGCGCCTGTAGTAACTAAACCGTTTAGACTGTGCAATAAAAATTAAATTAAAAAAAAAAAACCAACGCAACGAAGAAAAGTGCATAGAAAAAGGAATAAATAATTTCACAAACTTCCCGAAGATCTTTAAAAATAAATACCATTTTAAATATTTATAAAAATAAAAAAAAACAAAGTCGTCGGGGCTGCCATACCATCATTATCATATTATCATAATTTTAAAGATCGTCGGGAAGTTTGTAATATTATTTATTCCTTTTCCTTCATTGCGTTGGTTTTTTTTTTTTTTAATTTTTAAACTTCGGTTTCTTATTTTCATGTAATATTTTCAAGTGAGCGAGACCTACCTTTACCTCCATTACATTCCTACATCATATTGATATCTATAAGTTTGTTGCTCCTTGACATCTTTTAAATTGGGCCGTAACCGTGCACAAATTGTAATGGACCACAGTGGCAAAAGAAGTGGTATATTTAAGAAAAAAATTGCCAAGCGCCGCGCCAGGCCTATGTGGCTTTGAGTAGAATTCAAAATTTCCAGGGTGTGGCTATCCTCTCGCTCCCATATCCCCCTCTTCTTTCACAGACTTTCAACCTTTCCATCCCTAGTATTTACTACTACGGGCAGAACCGATTTTGATGTAAACCATATTATCTAATTGTACCTATATGTACACGACATATCCTGTCGTTTGATGCTCCATTTGGTTTATTTATCTAACCACTGTCACCCCTAAAGTGTAATAAACGGATGAACCGATTTCGATAAAACATTACTAATTGTAATTCACACGTTGCTCTTTCATATTTTGATATGCCGCTTGAGATATTATTTGACCACATTCGATTATTGTTCATTCCCACTTTTACCGCTGTAATCTGTGCTGTAATCTAATAAATGGAAAAACCGATTTGGATAAAAATAGAACTATAACTGTACTTCACCCGTTATGCACTTTCATTTGATATGTCACTTAGGTATACTTGACAACAATCGTTTCTTTCATTCCAACTTTTACCCATATATAGGTATAGTATATGGATGAACCGATTTTGATTAAATATGTCCAATTATACTTTACACGTCATGCCCTTTCATTTCATATGTCATTTGAGTCAAAATTCATTTTTTTATTACCTACAACTTTTATACCGTATATCAAATAAATGGATGAACCGATTTTGATAAAATTTGACTTATTGTTACTGATAGGTCGTTCACTTTCATTTAATATATCACTAAAGTATATTCGATAACTTTAGTTATTTTCATTCCTACTTTAACCTCTATATGTATACCTAGGTATAATAAATGGATTAACCTATTTTGATACAGTTTATCTAAGAACCAGCGTCGGAAAATATGCTGCCTAACAAAAAAACCGCATCTAATTACCTGCTAGCGAGCTACGGTGGCACAAACAGATACACACACAGACCCACATAGCGGTCAAACACTTATCACCCATCTTTTTGCGTCGGGGGTTAAAAATATTATAATACCTACGACATAATTTAAAGGACATTTTATGTATAAAATTTACCTAAAAATAAGCATAATTTTAATTTGACCCCTCCCCCCTACTTCCTCAGCTTACCCCCCCACCCCCACCCCACCCTTGGGGACTTTCGATATGATCACCTGGACATTTTATAGAAATAACTGTATAACAGATAACTTACGTTTTATCGTACACTATATAATAGTGTACCATAGAATGCCTTAGCAAATGTTCGCCGTGAATACTTAAATGGTCATAACTTTTTTATTTATAAACCGATTGACATGAAATAAACACTAAATGTTAAATGAAGATTACCACAATATATTAGTGAAAACCGCATTTAAATCGGATAAGCCGTTTCTGAGATTAGCGTGTTCAAACATACAGACAAACAGACAAAAAAAATTTTAACGACAGTTTTGGGTTTGGGATCGATTTAGTAATAACCCCTGCTAATTTTTTTTTACATTTTTTCATTGTACAGACACCACTTCTAGAATTTTATTATATGTATTGATTAACTACAGGGTGGGCCATGAATAGGCATGACGACAGTATCCATAAATGATCGAATTAGTACTTTAAAGGGCAAATGTATAATTAATAAATTAAAAATAGTGACTTAGAAATATTAAAAACATTAAGATTAATGAGATTATCAATAAAATAAAACATTGAAATTCTGCAGTCAGCCATTTTGACTAAAACACGCGTGACGTCACGCTTATGTAAACAACTTCAAGTCAGGTGTGTTTTGTTGTTATGAATATGTTGAGAATACGTATTTTTATTTATTTTCAATTGTTTCACATATGCTTTATCGACTCGGAACAGAAATATAATTGCGAATTCACAAATACGTGGTTCGGGTTTCTCCGCGCCAACTTTATACAATCAATTCTTATTATTTTCTCGCTTGAGACAATTACTGACACTTTTTTGGGCATTATTTTTATGTGGATTCACACTGCAACACTACACACCACTTATAAACTTTGAAATTCGTTTCTATAACACATATTAATTAAATATTTTTTTCATTTTCTTCGCTTTGCGTACAGATAATTACGTATTTACTAAAGAGTGACGTCACGCCTGCGCCATGACACCTGCGAGCTGTTTTGGCACAGTTAATAAATATTTTTTGAAAAATGGCTTTTATCTTCGTTAAATTTAAGTATATTACCGAAATATAGGGTTTTTCTTGTATAGTAAACGTATACACACATTATGGAAGAGAATTTCAAAATCTTTCGTCATGCCTATTAGTTAACATTTGAAAAAATCGTATAAAAAAAACCATTTAACATATTTTAGAAATCGTTTATTTACGAGAAAGCTAATTAGTTGTAATTTATTTTTTAAAAATTATTTCGTCTAAATGACCACCGTTTCGGTTTTTTACTCATCTAAGCGAGTCCTGAAGTTTTCGAATACTCTTCTGCAAAGAGACCGCGAGATCGCCGACATCTCTTCGATGATTTTTTCTTTAAGTTGACGCAGTGTATTCGGTTTATCAATGTAGACACGACTCTTTAAATAACCCCATAAAAAGAAGTCTGCTGGGGATAGATCTGGACTTCTGGGTGGCCATGGGATGTCACCCCGTCTGGATATCAGCTTTTCCGGAAAAATGTCTTTGACCACCGGCAAGGTCTCGTTCGATGTGTGACCCGTGGCTCCATCTTGTTCAAACCATGTGTTACGATTATAGCCAGCAAATTCCAGTAGCATCGGTGCTAAGAACTCCCGTAACATTTTCACATACTCGGCAGAATTAAGATGTAATGTGGATCACGTCGAATAGAAGCGGAAACTTGCTGCACGTTCTCTTTGCTCCGAGAAGTCCGCGGGCCGACGGTTTGTTTCACATTTAGTGTAGATCCCGTCTCTTCGAACTTCTTCACACATCTTGGACACTGACTTAAGTCGTGTAAACTATATTCAACGCGAAATAAGCGTCTCACAGTAATGAGCGAAAAGTTGTTTAAATAAAACTGTTTCAAGCAGTAAGCGCGTTGCGGCTCCGTGAAGCGATCTATTGCGACTAAATTTCCAAGAAGTTAGTAAGTTACATTTAAATGTTAACGAATTCTTGGCCCACCCTGTAGAATATGGATAGAAGTAGATTAATACTAGATACGCTACACGTTTGCGGTTTCGCGACTGATCGCTAATGTCGCCAACTTGTCGCAAGTCAGCGACCTAAGAGCGACCTTATGTAAGCAGTAAGGCCGTCCTTGTGTATCAAGTCATGCCCAACTCTTATTCTTTGCTATGAAGCCAATCAATACATCAAGAAGAATCTAATTTTGAAAATCAATTTTTATACCTACGTATAAAAAACAACCTTTTTTACGTTATGCTCTCGTCCTCAATACTTGCATCTGTGAATGTAACATTTTTATCACTCCCCTGAAGCGTAGTGTAATAAAGCAAATACTATATTAAAATAACGCAATTTTATTTTCAAAGGTCAATGTTCTCGTATCGTTGACATCGCGTCGCGTCGGTGCGATGTCTGTTCTAAGTTCTAACCTTATCTTTTATTTTTTTTAATTCATTGCGTAATTCGCCATAAAATTCAAATTGGACGACAGACTCGTCTGACATTGCACCTTTGTGATACAAGGTGACGGCGCGGCCGCGGCGGAGCAAAACCCCTTCGCGTAAATGGCGCGGGCGGTTCTGTTCTTATGTGATCAGTGATGATTAGAATTGTACGTGATGTTATAATCTATGATAACATCGGTGGTTTAATAATACAACGATGCATATTACATATGATATTCTAGATTAAAAAGAAATATTTTATACATATTTCGCTAAACTTGATTAGATTTATATTTACTCACTGATGTTTTATTAACTCATCCGGCAAGAAAACAATGTGTGAACAGTTGAACTGTTGTTTGTTGCTGGGGAAGGCGCCCGGTCTAACGACCTGTTTTTTCGTAGCTGTTTTTTATTGAGTTTTTACGAAAATGGAGCACAGCAGATACGCATAGTGCAGGCGGGTCGGAGTAACGGTCGGTCGGGGATGTTGCAGGCAGGCAGGCAGACGTCGAGCGCTGCGCGGAGGCGTGGGGCGGAGCGGGCGAGGCGTAGGGCTGCGGCGGCAAGACCGGCCGCAAGACGGAGAGCGCGCGGCAGCCGGGGCCCGTGCTGCGCGCCGCGGGGCGGACCGCGGTCCCCCCGAGGCGGCGCTGGGTCCCGCCATCCTCGCTGCGGCACCACGATGTGCCCGACGGCGACGCCAAGCACGACATCATCTTCCGGAAGGTTCGCTTTAACATTCTTATCGGCTTGATCGACAAAAAAAGATTTCGTTTCGAATTTGTTGTATGGGAGCCCCTTAAATATTTATTGGTGTTATAGCGAAAACAGAAATAACTATCACTGTTCATGATATACAGCTTATTTGTATAGAACGTAGTATCGCAAGAGCGACTCGCAATTAACCGATTTTTGTAACATCAATTTGGTTCCCATTCTGCTGCCCCATGAAAGAATTCCACGTGACAATACTATGAAAGTAGCTAAATAATCTACCCTAGCTATACCTACATTGGTATGGGATTTCGAATTTTTTGTAAGACTTGAGTAATCTAGTAATAACTTATAATGTAATATAAATATAAAAAAATATATGTTACGTGTCATGCTGGTCTCCTATACTACAGAAACGATTTTAATAAAATTTTGTACACTGTGCAGTTTTACGACTTGAAATTATAGCGGCTTCGTCTAAAACCTACTAAACTATACACTAAAACCTTCCTCTTGAATCATTCTATCTATTAAAAAAAAACTGCATGAAAAAACCGTTGTGTAGTTTTAAAGATCTAAATATACATTGAGACAGGCGCGGGAAGCGACTTTGCTTTATACTATGTATGCATGTATGTAGTTATTTAGCGAATGTCAAAAATGTCCATTTATGTTTTAAAATTGTGCATTCGCAGGTGCGCGGCATACTTAACAAACTAACTCCGGAAAAATTCCAAAAACTCAGCGATGATTTGCTCGGGTTGGAACTGGACTCGGACAAGGTGCTGAAGGGCGTGATCCTTCTGATCTTCGAGAAGGCGCTGGACGAGCCCAAGTACTCGTCCATGTACGCGCAGCTGTGCAAGCGGCTGAGCGAGGAGGCGCCCAACTTCGAGCCGCCCGGCCAGCCCTGCACCTTCAAGCTGCTGCTGCTCAACAAGTGCCGCACTGAGTTCGAGAACAGGGCGCAGGTGGGTCGCCGTCGCGATTGACAAATAAATATTACAACTCCATTAAATAATCGAAAGCAAAGATAATTTACTATTATTTTAATATTAAGTGAGTACTCAATATTAAAATAATATAAAGGTGATGTTGCACTTGCATTAAGCAACAGGGGGGCTATTTTAGACATTTCATGTAATTTTGCTTTGTTTGCATTAATTATCATGTAAATTAATATTTTGCACTTACCACATATAAATTAAAATTTTTCGATTGAAACTTCGCCTATCGTTCAGCTTAGCACACAAAAAAAATCAAGCATCTACCGCAATAATTTACGCCACCACAAATAAAAATCTCATACCACGTACATACCCATACTACGTGACCTATTTTTTAAGATTTTCGACCCCTCCCTCTCCTCGGTAACCACTCGTAGTATATGCAGAGACCCTCCCCCCCTCCCTTTAAGCTTTTACGTAGTAGTGACAAGTATGATTGTAACCCGTTTTTTTTTACGTAGTAGGATATGAAAAATGTTTGATTCTCAGACCTACCCAATATGCACATAAAATTTAATGAGTATCAACCAAGTTGTTTCGAGAAATTGTAAAATTGATATACTCGCTCGTCCTAAATAAATTTGGTTTAGTTCTAACCATTTGAAGGTGGTTTAGTTTTTTTGTTAAAAAACAATTATAGGCAATCTAAAAGGAGAGGGCACATGAGATGGTAGTAGGTACACAAATTCGGAAAAAAATAATCAATAAATTCAATGCAATATGTCTTTAATCTTTATTATTTGACCACCACTGTCAATAGGGATACACATAATATCTATTATATGGTACTAATAATATTATGTTAACTTACAGGCCTTCGCGGCATTCGATGATAAAACTTTAACGGCCGAAGAGGAAGAGAAGCGGCATCTCGCCAAGTGCAAGATGCTCGGCAACATAAAATTCATCGGGGAGCTCGGCAAGCTGGAGATCCTCGCCGAGTCTATCCTCCACCGCTGCATCCAGAACCTGCTCGCGCGGCGCGCGGCCGCCGAGCACCACGAGGACCTGGAGTGCCTCGCGCAGCTCGTGCGCACGTGCGGCCGCGTGCTCGACTCGGAGCGCGGCCGCGGCCTCATGGACCAGTACTTCGCGCGCATCGAGACGCTCTCCGCGTCGCGCGAGCTGGCGCCGCGCATCCGCTTCATGCTGCGCGACGTGGTGGAGCTGCGGCGCAGCGGCTGGCTGCCGCGCACGGCCGTGTCGGCCGAGGGGCCCGTGCCCATCCACCAGCTGCGCTCGGACGAGTCCCCGCCGCCGCGGCGCGAGCGCGAGCGCGGCCACGAGCGCGAGCGCGACTCGCTGTTCCGCGGCGGGCTGCGCGCGCGGCCGCTGGACGACGTGCTGGCGGGCCTGTCGCTGCAGCCCGCCGCGCCGCTCGTGCCCTCGTCCGACAAGCTGTTCGGCAACGGCTTCCCGCGCGACGCCTTCCGCCAGCGCTCGGCGCCCGCCTACTTCCCGCGCTCGCACTACAAGCAGGGCGCCAACGGCAAGGAGCGCGGCAGCAAGGCGCGCGTGCCCGTGGCGCCGGGCGGCCTGGAGAACGTGCAGATGCGCCCGGCGGCCAACTCGCTCATGTTCACGGCCTCCAACCGCCTCAACAAGCCGCAGCCCCAGCCCATGCCGCTCGCCCCGCAGGCGCAGAGTGAGTGCCCTCGCCCCCCTCCCCGGCCTCCGTTTGCGTTACGATAAAACCTTGACGATTCATGTTTACATTTGGCAGGCGTCCTCCCGGCGTCGTTCGCGAACGCGGCGCCGCTGCTCAAGGAGCCGGCCATCACCATCAAGCCGGCGCCCGACAAACGAGACAAGCCCAAGAAGGATAAGGTATGCTTTTAAATAAAGAAAATCAGAATGTGTACATAAAATTAAATAAGCGCACAGTAAATAAAAGCAACAAACGACGCTTAAAACAACCTTGATGGACATAATATCGAGGTGGAGCGTCGACAAAATATGTGATACATAGGGGACACAGTATACAACTATACAATCCAATGTTGTTGTATGTAAAAATTAAAAATACAATATGAAGCAGTATTCTCCCTGTTGGCACATGAGTAAATAGAATGGAGGCAAAGCTTCTTAATATTCTGAAGAAATTCTTATCTTATTTGCTTACCTGTTGTAATCCTTTTGATGATTGAATGTGCAATAGACAGTCACTATTTATAATAAAATACAGTCGACCCTCGTTAATTCGAAACTCGAGGGACTCAAAATATTACGAATTATCAAGAGTTTGAAATATCAAATGGTTCGAAATTTGTGAGAGAAAATAAATAAAACTTCGAATTATTAAGTGTTAATCAATTATTCAAATTCAAATTCATTTATTATTTATTTATTAAATGCTATTCTACAGTAACCGAATGATAACTAAACATACCAATTCGTGAGAAGTGTAAAGTCAAACTAATCATAACAAAAACAACGGCTCATTGAACAAGTTTGAACTTGTCGCAAAATGTACCTACCTGACTACCTGCTTACAATCTTTCCGCCTCTTTCTCTCTGCAACTTTGAATTGTCGAGTGTTGGACGCCGATGAGTTCGAATTAACGCGTCGTTTTGTTATACTATAGCAGGGGTTCCCAACCTTTTTTTGTCTACTGCCCACTTTAAGAATAAATTATTTTTTAACGCCCCCCTTTTTAAACATACTTAAAAACCGCTAAGTACTTATAACTGATTATTGAAACGCAATTTTATAGTATTCGGACAGAGTATCTTTTATTGAAAATAAAACAAACATAATCAATTCTTATATAAAAACTAATGTGAAGGTTGAATCTGATGCTGTTCAATAAGTTTGTTGATATCAGGTTCCAATTTACTCAAAAACAGCCGCATGTCGCCACGTTCGGTAACACGCAAACGATTTCTCTTTTTAATAAGCAGCGTTGCCACAGCACTAAATCCACGTTCACACAAATATGACGATGGGAATGCTATCAAGAATCGTTGAACAATTGACCACAATCCAGGGTACAATTGCGGGATCGGTTTTTGTAGCCAAAATTCTTGATATCCATTTTTGAACTTGATTTTTGTTTCTTCGTTTGTTGTCAATTCTATAAGTTCTTCTTCCAGCTGAGGTGACATTGCTGTGTTGACATTTGAAAACGGATCCAACACCCAGTCTGGTATTTCCAAGTTTAAAATGTCCTGGTATCGTTCGGTGAAGTCAATGTGGAGGTTTTCCAAATGTTGGCAGTAGGCAAACAAGTCGTCGTTACTGCAGAATACCGATAAATTCGGAAAATTGTGAAACTCACGTCTGCCCATATTTTGTGCAGAAGCAGTTTGGCTGCGAAAGCAGCAACGACATTTTTTGTTTTAATTAAATTTAGTTCATCGCCTTGCAGTTGGAGGTTCATGTCGTTGAACAATTTATACAGGTCTGTCATGTAAGCTATATCATTCTTTGATGTTATGAGCTTGTTGCGCAGTTCTGTATCTTTAGTTTCCAAGAACTCTATCACAGAGTCAAACAGGTTGTAAAATCGCATCAGACAATTGCCTCTTGACAGCCAACGAACTTCAGTATGAAGCAACAAACGGTTGAAATCTTCGTCATTAGTAGCACAAAGTTGATGAAATAATCTATCATTCAAAGAGCTGCTACGGATTTTATTGACTGCTTTGATGACATATTGCAGTGATTGAAATAGTCGTTCACTTAAGTTTCTAGCAACCAAATGTTGTCTATGAATAACGCAATGTATAGCAAGGACATCTGGAATTTTATTCTTTAAGTATGCTATGAAGCCTTTATGGCGCCCTGTCATAGCCGGAGCGCCATCCGTAGCAACTGATATAATATTTTTCAAAGGAATCTTTTTCTCTTCACAAAACTTTTCCAATGTATTGAATTTGGTTTCGCCTTTTGTATCTGTCTCCAAATTTCTGGCAAACAATAGTTCTTCACATATTTTCTCATCTTTAATAAACCTCCCGTAAGATAGCAACAACGCTTCATTAGTTGGTAAAGTGGACTCATCGAGCTGAATTGAGAATTGACTAGTCCTCAGATGATTGCACAATGATTCTTCAATGTTTTCAGCCATTTCATCAATTCGTCTTTGCACAGAATTATTACTCAAAGGAATTTTTCGGATAATATCTGCGGCCGGTTTATGAAGCACAGCAGTTATTACTTCCTTTATAGCTGGCAATATTAACTCTTCTCCGATGTTGTGTGGTTTGCCTTTTTTGAGCAATTAACAAAGAGATATTGTACGAAGCTCGAAGTCCGTCGTCATCTTGCTGAGCAGCCGCCGAAAATAGTTTTGATACACTTGGCTGAGTATTATGCTTCTTCTCTAGGTCTTGAAAATATGCTACATTCTTGTCTTTCTTATCTGGATGCATTTTATTCAAATTATCTTGCAGTCTTGAAGGCTTCATTGCTTCGTTCGAAAATGTTTTTAGACATAGAAGACACAAAGGCGACGACGGGTTTGTGGGATTTTCAATAAATCCGAATTTAATATATTCCGCAGAGTATTGCCGTCTCTTCTTTTTTACTTCCGACATTGTTTTGTTTTGAGAAATACGTAAGTGTTGAAATCAAGTACTGCTTATCTATTATGCGCGAAACCGCAAATGAAAATAAAATAAATTTACGTCGTTTATATAGGATTGCATAAGCAGCACGCACCAACAGGAATAAGACAAACGTGCTTAAACTCGTTTATCTCATTCGACGCCCAATCGTACTCGACAAGCAAGAACAAGTATTATAGAACCAGCCGATTGAAACAGGAATGTACAAATCGGATTATTTAACAAAAACTTGTTAAAACATGATTGTCCGCGGTCTATTATATCGAACCGAGTTTGAGCTATATCTTAATAATTAATATTAGTTGATGTTCACAAGATGTCGACTCTCGAAGTCGAGAGCTCAGTCGGCGTCTAAAAGTCTTCCTAGCTAGGTAGATGAAATTATAAATCGACCCCAAAGCCCTACACAACGCCCCCTTTTTATTTTGGGTCTCTTACCGCCCCCCTTTAGGCCTGCAGCGCCCACAAGGGGGCGTTATCGCCCACGTTGGGAAAGACTGTACTATAGCAACATTGAGCTATTATTACTACGTATAGAGAAGACACAACGAACAAAATCTGCGACAAGCGCGGCGGCGCGGGGCGGCTAGTGAGTAATAGATTAAGCGATGTCATCGACTCAACGCTATAGAAGCGACACTTAGTAAATATTCTACCTTATCAATTAACCCATTGAGCCCCGAACGGCCCGATCGGTCCACGACACAATAGATTTTCTATTGTGTCTGTGATTCCGGGGCCTGAGTTATTAAAAAAAATCAATGTAAAAAAAAATAATCTTTTAAAGAAATTATTAATAGACTTATCAATTAAAAACAATCAATCTAAAAAAAAAATTAATCTTATAAAGAAATTATTAATAAACTTAGGGGCCGTTCATAAAATACGTCACACTAAAATTAACTTTTTTTGACCCCCTCCCCCCCGGTTGTCACACTGTGTCACACTTTCTGTGACCCCCCCTGGAAATATTACGTCTCAAAAACTAAGACACCCCCCCCCTAAACATGATAAATTTTGAATGATAATACACAAATTTTGATATTAGAAAATATTTTTTTTTTATTTTTATAATAAAATTTTAAATTAATTAATAAATATGTTATGCATATAATAAATTCTATTCTATCTGATCCATATATATGTAACTTGTTTGAAAAATCGCATAAATTGCTTATAGCGTGAAAACGTTACAAATGAAGATACCTGTGTAGTATTTTTTATGAATATAATATTAATGTTATTTCTAATTTCAACAAAATTATTATTTTTGTAATATCGATATATCATTATGGTTTTTATTGGTTACATCCCTTAAGAGCGATTGTATATTATTACGTATATGTGAACAGAGTATTTTCTGTGTGATCCATGTTTGTATGCAAAAACATGCTAGTGTGTCAATTTTGTAATAGTCTGAGTTTGTAAAGACACAAATTATTTTTGTGAATGTGTGATTTTGTTTCATAGTGTGAGTGAACCTCCCCACACCAAAATCGGCAGAAAGTTTAGTTAGAACATTTGCCAGCGTACTCCATCCATTACTTAATCATTAATGATCTAAGTGACGAATGAAAGAAAAATACAATAATAAATGCATGAGAAATATTATTTTCATTTGTTACTGAGTCGAGAGCGCAGAGTGCTTAGAAACGTTACTCTCTCATGTATTGGAAAAACAAAGAAATCGATTGTGATGGATCGCAACGACACTAGAGCCAAGTCAAAACGCTACAGCGACACAGAGTGCCACAGAGCCTAGCGCTCATGTTAAAAAAAATAAATATATCAAGTTACAATTTATTGTAATAAATATATATATTGTAGGGACACACATATGCAATTCGCTGATCGAGCTTTTTGTATATGTGTGCGTCCACATTGTTTCCCCGACGCTTTCTACATTTTATTAGAATTATTATTTAGTAGTGCATAACGGCTAGTTTAAACAACACATATTGTAAAGAGGAATAAAAGTGATTCAAGTAAAGGCCTTTATTATTTGGGCAACCTTGGGGGCAGCAGCACTACTCAACATTGGTGACCCCGACAGAGAACATCAAGAAATTCTAATACAATTAAATATTATTTTGAAGACGAAGATTTATTGGAAGAATTTAAACTTAATATGGCGATGCATACATCTAACTTTTACGGCACCCTTTCGGCGGAATTGGCGAAAATCAATGTGCGCCTTTCAAACATCGAGCGCTCACGATCACGAGCGATACACCGGCGACCCAGAACACCGTCACGCAATTACCGAGAGTCGTCAAGGTCATCTTCGAAGCGACGTCGTCCCGGCGGACCCGACTGGTTGTGCAGCTACCACTTCAGGTACCGGCAGCGCGCTCACAAGTGCATCCAGCCGTGCGCGTGGAAGAGGAGCCCCAGCCCCAGCGCAGCAGCCGCCCAGCCGGAAAACTAGCTAGGCAGGTGCAGACTACGGCGGAGGTCTGTACCATCACGCCGTGCAGCCGTCTCATGGTAACAGATTTAAACACTAATTTAAAATTTTTAGTAGATACCGGTGCCAATGTTTCCGTTTTGCCCGTATCTAGAAATCCATTTAAATATAATAAATTATGTCGATCAGATCTTAAATTATACGCTGCTAACGGTACAGAAATTGCAACTTATGGCATTAAATCAATTGTTTTAAACCTTAATTTAAGAAGACCGTACCGTTGGGATTTTATTTTAGCAGACGTCAAACAGCCAATATTGGGAGCTGATTTTTTAACACATCATAAATTATTAGTTGATTTGTATCGAAAAAAGTTAATTGATCAAACTACCGATTTACATGTATTAGCCTCCTTAGTTTCGTGTACGCAACAATCGCTAAATTCTGTGTGCAAAAGTCATCCGTATTACGATTTATCAAATATGTTTCCTGACATTACTAAACCGATGTCGTTTAAAGAAACTACATCGCATAACGTTTTACATTATATAGAGACGAGCGGCCCACCTATTCATGCTAGAGCTAGACCGTTACCCCCGGATAGATACAAAAAGGTGAAGGAAGAGTTCAGGGTTATGCAAGAATTAGGTATCTGTAGGCCTTCTAAAAGTGCTTGGGCTAGTCCGCTTCATATTGTAGTTAAAAAGAATGGCGAGTTAAGGCCGTGCGGAGATTATCGACAGCTCAACGCAATAACAAAGCCCGACAGATATCCAGTTCCGCGATTACACGACTTTACTTTTATATTGGCTAATAAGAAAATATATTCAAAAGTGGACATAAATAGAGCCTATCACTGCATAAAAGTTGCCCCATGCGATATAGAAAAAACTGCTATTATTACTCCTTTCGGACTTTTCGAATTTCCCCGTATGAGTTTTGGCCTAAGGAACGCCGCACAAACGTTTCAACGTTTTATGAACAATACCGTTTTACAAGGTCTCGATTTTTTATTTTGTTATTTAGATGACGTCATAATTGCCAGCGAAAATGAGACTTTACATCAAGAACATTTGAAGTTAGTATTCGAACGTTTCAATACATACGGCATATCTATAAACTTAAGCAAGTGTAGCTTCGGACAGTCGCGTATAGAATTCTTAGGTCACGAAGTGAGCGTAGATGGAATTAAACCGCTCAAAGATAAAGTCGAAGCCATAGTTAATTTTCCTAAACCCGTTACAGTATCGGATTTAAGACGATTTTTAGGAATGATTAATTTTTATAGACCACATTTACCTCATTTAGCGTCACATCAATGCGAACTTAATAAATATTTAGTGAATTCTAAGAAAAATGATAAATCGAAAATTATTTGGAACAATGCTAGTGATAATGCTTTTGTGCAATGTAAGATAGGTCTACAAAATGCCGTCACATTGTCACATCCCCTTTTAGATGTTCCCTTAGCCTTGATGACCGACGCTTCCAATACCTGTATGGGTGCGGTATTGCAACAGCGAGTAAAAGGTAAGTGGATACCCCTAGGATATTTTTCCAAAAAATTTTCGCCTACCGAGCAAAAATATTCTACTTATGATAGGGAATTGCTAGCGATTTTTCAAGCTATAAAATATTTTAGGAAATTGTTTGAAGGCCGTCCTTTAACTATATATACAGATCATAAGCCTTTATGTCATGCATTTTCTAAAATAGGTAATGACAGTAAAGAAACGCCTAGAAGGACGCGACAATTACTTTTTATAAGTGAATTTACGGTCGACATACAGCATATTAGCGGTAAAGATAATATTGTAGCCGATACTTTATCGCGCGTAGAAACAATTGTTTGCCCGACTGTACTCGACTTCAACGAACTTGCTGACTCGCAAGCGAAAGACGAGTACTTGATTAATATGACACGTAGTGGGCATAGCGATAATAATGTAAAGTTTAAGAAAATGTATTTACCGACTTGTAAAAAAGGAGTATATTGCGAAGTTTCAAAAAATATTATTAGACCTTATTTAACAGAATATTTTAGAAAAATTGCTTTCGATAGCGTTCACAATTTAAGTCATCCCGGTATACGTACGACTCGGAAGATGGTCACTAAACAATTTTTTTGGCCTAGTATGAATAAAGATATAGGGAAATGGACCAAAGCGTGTGTATCATGTCAAAGGTCGAAGATTTCGCGTCACGTTGTTTCAGATATAGGAAAATTCCCGGAAGTTTCGCGATTCGAGCATATCCATGTGGATTTAGTTGGTCCATTGCCGACATCTCCACAGGGATTTAGATATTTATTAACAATTATAGATAGATGTACGCGTTGGCCTGAAGCATTTCCCGTTAAAGAAATTACTGCAGACGTCGTTGCTAAGCATATTTATGAAGGATGGATAGTTAGATATGGTTGTCCCGTCCGTATTACTAGTGATCAAGGACGTCAATTTGAGTCGAGTCTATTTTTAAAATTAATGTCATTTTTGGGTATTCATAAAATTCGTACTACGCCTTACCATCCACAAAGTAATGGCGCGGTGGAGAGATGGCATAGGTCGTTGAAGGCAGCCCTTATGGTGAGACTGCTTAGTAGTAATAAAACGTGGATAGACGAATTACCCACTGTTATGTTAGGGTTGAGAGCAGCAATACGAACTGATAGTAATGTTAGTGCCGCAGAATTGGCCTTCGGTAAAACTTTACGTTTGCCTGGCGAGTTCTACGATAGTTCTACAAATGACTGTGACGTAAACGATCCTTATAGTTTGGTAAAAAAAATCCGTGAAACTATATCTCAGTATCGCCCGACGAAAGATAAGACGAACGCAAAGAAAATATTCGTTTATTCCGATTTACAAAGTTGTAGTCACGTTTTTGTTAGAGACGATGCAGTTCACAGGTCTCTAAAACCGCCTTATAATGGTCCTTATCTAGTGTTAGAACGTAGTTCTAAAGTTTTTAAAATACAATTTCCGGATAGAGTCGCACGCGTTTCCATTGACAGGTTAAAGCCAGCCTTTATTATAAAAGATGATGTTGATGTGGAAAACAATATTGTTCCACATAACACATCTTTATCGAAGTCGGTTCAGCATGCGCCACCCATAAGCGTAACTAGGAGCGGTCGCGTAATACGACGACCCGTGCGATTCGCGATATAGAACTTTCACACAGTATTTAGCTATTGTCTTTAATTCTAAGATTATCTGTAGTGTGATTCAATTTATTATACTTGTGTGTTATATACATTTTTTTTTAGAATGTAAGTTTATATTCGTTTACATGTAGCTATAAATTTTATATTAATTGTTCAATATACAACGTTTTAAAGTAACTTAATTTGTTTTTATCGTTTCATATTGTTAATCATTTCATTTTATGTTTTACGTAAATATGATTAACATAACATTATATTGTGCATATTTTACATTTTTGTGTACCCATTGCGAAAGAATAAAGTAATACGATAGTTTTGTTTTTACGCATTGAAGATGCCTATTTAGTATTTCCTGTTTTTGTACTAGATTATTAAGTGTTTGGTGTACAGAGGCTGGGGTCTTCAAATTAAATACTGTATGTTCTGAACTACTTTATTATATTTATACATTTATACTTTATTAACGTTAGCTTAGTTAGGCGAGTGGCAGACGACTGGCTCTCGCAGGAGTGTCGTCATTCGCCACGCTACAAACCGCTGAATTTACGATATTTGATTACTGTGAATACACACATTACTGTGACACACACTACATACACCCCCTTCTAAAAAAAAAATGATTTACATAACTGACAAATATCAAAAAAAAAATATATATATATATATATATATATATATATATATATATATATATATATATTAGCAAACATTAACATTTGGGAGTCTATGCTGTGGCGTGATTCGCTCCGTTTTGAGCGATAACAATTTCTTCATCTTTCTTTTCAACCGAATATGTTTTTCCCATTTTGTTAAATATTGTTTGATGCTGATAACTTTAAAGTTTAACTTTGTGAAATGAGCCGACACTCAAATTTATATATTATTAATATAATTAACTGGTTGAGCCGAGATTTGAAATAAAATGAATACAAATATTCCTAACAACTACTTATAACATTAATATGTGCTGAGATGACATTACGCAACCTTCGCGTGCCTACTTGCTTACAAAAATGCCAATGCACCATTAACCTAGTTACAGTCCAAAAATCTTACAGGTCTTTTAATTATTCTGCCACTACGTGATTTCTGTAAAGGCGTGCACACATTAGCCTCTCTATGCTGATCTAATCTACTGTCATGTCTAACTTCATTTTCTTCTAAAATATATGCAGGCTTAAGTCTATCAATCGACACATTACACTCTCTATTATCAATTAATATTTTAAAAACTTTACTATTTCTTTCTAAAACTTTATATGGTCCGCTGTACGGAGGCGTTAGCGGTCTCCGTACCGCGTCCACTCTTAGAAAAACATGTGAACAGGAATTTAGATCAGCATGCACAAAAGTACTATTACTATTTTTACATGCCCTTTTTATGGGCTTAATTTTGTTCAAAGTGTCTCTTAATTTAGTTATAAATGAATGTGGATTATCAATTTTCGTACTTTTATCCGAACAAAATTCTCCCGGCAACCTTAAACAATGACCCAGAGCAAATTCCGCTGCGCTGATATTATCAGTGTCCGCTTGACAAGCTGCTCTCAATCCTAACATGACCGTAGGTAGTTCTACTAACCATGATAGATTATTGTTCAATCTAGCCACCAGAGCCGACTTCAAGGACCTATGCCACCTTTCTATCTTACCGTTACACTGCGGGTGGTACGGGGTAGTTCTCGTTTTTTGAATACCTAATAATTTCATTAAATCTGTAAACAATTCGCTTTCAAACTGTCTACCTTGATCGGTGGTAATAACTTTAGGACAACCGAAGCGACAAATCCATCCTTCATAAACTGCTCTAGCTACCGACTCCGCAGTCATGTCCTTCACAGGGCAAATCTCAGGCCACCGCGTTAATCTGTCGATCATAGTGACGCAATAACGGAAACCGTGCTCGGTTTCCGGTAAAGGTCCTATCAGATCCACGTGCAAATGTTCAAAACGCTCGCTATTGTTAAAATCGCTAAGTTTTGAAACAGTGTGCCTAAAAACCTTACTTCTCTGACACCTAACGCACGTCCTGGTCCAGGTCCCCACGTCCTTATTCATGCCTGGCCAAAAAACTTTTTTACTAACTAACGCACGCGATGCTCTAACTCCGGGATGAGAAACGTCATGAAATTTATTAAAAATACTTTTCCTAAACTGTGCTGGTATATACGGCCTAATATTCTGAGCTGATGTTTCACAATATATTTTAATATCGTCATTATTATCGAGCGCTAACTGTTTCCATTGCAATCTATCATTTGTTTTCATTAAATCCGCGAGCTCAGCGTCTGTCGCCTGTGCTCTCGCAACCTCCACGTATTCACTCGAACTAGGACATACGATACTCTCGATTCTCGATAACGCGTCGGCCACTTGATTTTCAGTGCCTTGAATATGTTGTATGTCGCTTGTAAATTCGCTGATATACAACAATTGACGCGCTCGCCTAGGTAACTCTTTATTAGAACTTAATTTACTTAAAGCAAAAGTGAGAGGTTTATGGTCCGTGTAAACTGCTAAATTTCTACCTTCGATTAAATCCCTAAAGTAAACTATTCCTGAATAAATCGCTAAAAGCTCTTTGTCATATGTGGAGTACTTCTTTTGCGGTTCCGATAATCTTTTTGAAAAATATCCTAAAGGTTTCCAAGAATTTCCTTCCCACTGATTTAACACTGCCCCTATACTAAAATCTGACGCGTCGGTCATTAACCCTAATTTGGCACTAGATATTGGATGCGAAATAGTAACGGCATTTTTTAAATTTTCTTTACACACTTCAAATGCACTATTCGCCTCGTCTGTCCAATCTATACGCGTCTTATCTCGTTTTTTAGCCCCGTGTAAATACCTATCTAAAACTCCCTGAACTCGGGCAGCGTTAGGAATATGATTTCTGTAGAAATTTAACATGCCCAAAAATCTACGTAATTGTTCTACTGTCTCTGGTTTCGGATATGACTCGATAGCTTTTACTTTTTCCGGCATCGGACTTATGCCTTTTTCTGAAACTAAATAGCCTAAAAATTCTATAGAGGGCTGTCCAAAAACACATTTACTTAAATTAATAGACATTTTATATTTACTCAACCTCTCAAATATTAATCGTAAATGTTCTCTGTGTATATCGGGGTTATCCGATCCTATGATGACGTCATCTATGTAACCGAACACGACTGACTGACCTTTGCCCCCTGTATAGTCGCTGCCATAATTCAATTGTTCTATGCCTGATAAAACTGTATTATTGATAAATCTTTGAAATGTTTGTGCCGCGTTACGCAGGCCAAACGTCATTCTTGGGAATTCAAAAAGCCCAAATGGCGTAATAATGGCTGTTTTTTTAATGTCGTCTGGATTAATACCTATAAAATGATACGCTCTACAAATATCTAACTTTGAAAAAAAATTCTTATTATGTAACCCATACGTAAAATCTTGTACCCTAGGTATCGGATAACGATCTGGCTTTGTAATTGCGTTTAACATCCTGTAGTCCCCGCAGGGTCGGATACCACCATCCTTTTTAGGTACAATATGTAAAGGACTGGCCCACTCACTATTTGAAGGTCTACATATGCCTAGCTCTTGCATCAATTGGAATTCCTTTTTGACCCTATCGTACCTGTCGGCCGGTAACCTCCTGGCACGCGCGTGCACAGGTGGTCCAGTAGTCTCGATGTGATGATACACGGAATGCTCTGGGACATCCTTGAAGGCTGGCGGGCGCGTGATGTCCTGAAATTGTTCCAGTAAATCCGCGTAAGGATGGTTGCTATTTATACTTTTAATAGTGCCGAAAAAATGTGTACTTTTAATTCCACAGACATTTAAACTGGTAACTGAATCGATTAACTTATTAGTATACAAATCTACATTTAATTTAAAATTCTTCAAAAAATCGGCACCTATAATCGGCTGTTTTACATCACATACGACAAAAGGCCATTTAAATGACCGTCTTAGGCCTAACGATAACTCTAAATTACATATTCCATAACATTTAATTTCGCTGTCATTTGCAGCATACAACTTTAGATCGACTTTTTCGATAGGCTTTCTAACACACCACTTTGGAATGACGGAAATGTTAGCGCCTGTATCGATCAAAAAACTATATTTCGTTAAATTATCTCTGATTAATAAACGATGGCTTTTGGTTACCTGACCTTGAGTACATCCGTCCACCGCGCCCGCATGTACTCCGTCTAGTTTCCCGACTGCTTGGCTCGCCACGCGCAGGGTTGCTCGCAGCGGCTAGCTCTCGATCTGTACCGAAAGTGAAAACGGCACAGCCAGTCCGGGTCTCCAGGTGCTCTTCTCGGCCGCGATGTCGATCTTCTCCTGAAGTCGGTCCGTCTGTCGTTGCTCCTAGAGCGCCCGCGACCCCTCAGTTCGGCGCGGAGCGCTGCAACCTCCAGCTCCAATCTGCTCATCTTCTCGTCCGGCTGCTCATCTGTTTCCTTCTTGCATGACACGGCTGCCACATCCCCGACGTTGGTGTATTCGGTAATCTTGTCTGCCATGGCCGCCAGCTTGTCCAGAGACTGATCTTCACAAACCGCCATGACTGCTCGAACTGATGACGGCATTTTCGACAACCACAGGCTCTTGAGTGTGTTGTCTGCAATTTGTGCGCTTCGACCCAGATCCTTCATGTACCTTAAAAACTGGGAGGGTCTTTGTGAACCCAACTCCAGCTCCGACACCAACTTATGCATTTGTCTTTCGGCACTCTCTTCATAAACCTGCAGCAGCCTCTCCTTAAGCGCCGTATACCTGTCCTGGGCGGGTGGTGACATCACGAGGTCACTGACCTGCTGAATGACCTCTTTTCCGAGTTTCGATATGACCAGGTTGAATTTGGTCTCTTCCCCCTGCTTCTGTGGGGCCATCACAGACTCGAACTGTGCGAACCATAACCTTGGCAAGTCTGTCCAAAATTCCGGTAGCTTGGTGGACACGCTTATCGATGCCAACGCCGCGCCTGACGCCCCTTCCTTGATCTCCGTGTCTGATGCTGCTGTTTTATTCATTTTGATTGCCGATGAGCTGATGAGCCGCCTGCCGCTGTAGTCGCCACGTGTCACGCGTACTCTTCGATTGCGTCACGCTAACTTCCTGTCGCCGTGCCGCGTGGAATTTGATCTCGAACAAAAACTTGCCCCACAGCCAATGTCACTATTTACGCCGATTTTTGATCACGTCGGGGTCACCAGTTTGGTGTACAGAGGCTGGGGTCTTCAAATTAAATACTGTATGTTCTGAACTACTTTATTATATTTATACATTTATACTTTATTAACGTTAGCTTAGTTAGGCGAGTGGCAGACGACTGGCTCTCGCAGGAGTGTCGTCATTCGCCACGCTACAAACCGCTGAATTTACGATATTTGATTACTGTGAATACACACATTACTGTGACACACACTACAGTAAGTTATATATCGGATTACATAGGTATAAGAAATATGTATTACGAATTAATATGTGTATTGCATTGTTATCACATTTTGTATTTAACGGTAATTGTTGTGTGTTTATTATGTCTTTTGATAAATTTTTTTTTTTTTTGGAGTGTATAATTTTTTTTGAAAAGGGGGGGGAATAATGTAGGGACACACATATGCAATTCGCTGATCGAGCTTTTTGTATATGTGTGCGTCCACATTGTTTCCCCGACGCTTTCTACATTTTATTAGAATTATTATTTAGTAGTGCATAACGGCTAGCTTAAACAACACATATTGTAAAGAGGAATAAAAGTGATTCAAGTAAAGGCCTTTATTATTTGGGCAACCTTGGGGGCAGCAGCACTACTCAACATATATTATATATACATTTAAATATCTGTATATTTACTAATACGAAATAAATGACTTCTATCATTACAAAATTGAAAAAAGAAGTCGAGAGAACGAATACTCAGTAAAATTTTTTAATGAACGGCGAACGTCACGCTGCTGTAGACCCCCTGTCCCCCCTTGTCACATCTTCACTCGCGAAAACCCCTCCCCCCCTTGTATGCGAACGTATTTTATGAACGGCCCCTTATCAATTAAAACCAATCAATGTAACAAAAAAAAAATGATACGTAGGTAATTGATTTTCATGATTTAACCTTTTTTTAAATAATATCCACATTACATTCTTTTCTAAATGTGTAAAATTATTATTTTTCCACTACATATAAAAATTTACGTCATCTAATATTACTATTGTGATTACTAACTAAAAACTATAAATGATGCTCTAATTGAATTTAATTTTTTTTTATTTTGTACAATTCACATTGTAACTTGCATATATATGGGAACCCAATATTTCCTGAAATAAAACTATTTTATTTTTTATTTTTATTTATTTATTACTATCTAAACATCTTTCATACCCAATGCCATTTCTTAAATTTTTAGTCTATGACAAATGACGCAAAATGGCGCCCGCCAAAAATTTTCCTCAAACCAAGTTTTAAAAATGATTATCTAGTTAATTACCGATGAAAAGTTATTTTTTTGCACCTTGCCGCATTACTTGAATTATTAGTGCAATATCGTAACAGCGTATTTCCAGACTATACAAGGCCAGCACGCAACGGTGTGAAACTAATCACGTATAGATTGGAAATAGATTTTTCACAAAGTTCTTCCAATCTATACAATAGCAGTACGCAAATACCCGCGTATACTTTGTAGTGAAGTAAGTAAGAATAGCGCTCCAAAACATACAGCGCCAGTACGCATGCGGATTAATCGTGTATGTTTCGGAGTAAGCGCGGCGTCTTTCCATTGCTCGCGTATATAATATTATTGTATTGCTGTTTTTAAATCTATGATTACAATGCATACACGATCAGTACGCAAAACTTCTTAGAACGAGTTTCTTGCCGGTTCTTCTCCGTAGATACTGCTTTCCGAATCGGTGATAAATGTTAAAAATATGTAATGACGTTTCAAAAGTGCTTCTATAAGAAGTCTAATTGAATAAATAAATGTTTGAGTTTGAAACTCGTGTATACAGGGTGTCCCACTGTTGGTATACTAAGCTCAAAGGAGGTTATAGTTTTGTATACGCTGAGTACGTAAAAAATACTTATAAAATTCCTGACGAAGTTTTTTTTCAAATAGATGCATTCTTAAAACTCTATGTGTACACCCCTAACAAGCTACCCGCCCAACTTTGATACCAGCACGTGACCTATCGTTTAAGATTATGTTTTCATAGACAAAATGCTCACATTAGCGAAGCGGTATATGCCGGCTGCGCGAAGCTAGAGAAGAAAACATGGATTTTCAGGAAAAAATTAGCAAAAAATATTTTGTTGTTTAAGTATTTTTTACGTGATCAGTGTATGCAAAACTACAAATCCCTTCGAGCTTAGTATACCAATAGTGTGACACCCTGTATATTGTAATCACAGACTTAAAAAACAGCATTACAATATATACACGAGCAGTTTCCTATGGTTGCGTTCTGGCTATGTATAGATCGGAAAGACGCATCGTAACACACTCGAGGGGCATATTTGATGATATTCATGGTTTTTTGCTTTAAAACAAACAAGACATGAACGCGAATGTATGGATTTAGTTCGAAATATAAAGAGATTTTGTAGGAACCTCGTGATAACTTTGAATAGGCATGACGACAGTATATAAATGATCGTATTAGTGTTTTTAAGGGAAAATGTATAATAAATAAATTAAATATAGTGACTTAGAAATCTTAAAAACATTAAGATTAATGAGATTATCAATAAAATAAAACATTGAAATTCTGCAGTTGGCCATTTTGACTAAAACACGCGTGACGTCACGCTTAAGTAAACAACTCACGTCAGACGTGTTTTGTTGTTATGAATATGTTGAGAATATACGCATTTTTATTTATTTTCTATTGTTTCACGTATGCTTTATCGACTCAGAACAGAAATATAATTGCGAATTCACGAATACGTGGTTCGGGGTTCTCCGCGCCAACTTCATACAATCATTTCGTATTATTTTCTCGCTTGAAATAATTACTAACACATTTTTGAGCATTATTTTTATGTGGATTCACACTGCAATACTGCACACCACTTATAAACTTTGAAATTCGTTTCTATAACACATATTAAATAAATATTTTTTTAATTTTCTTCGCAATGCGTACAAATAATTACGTATTTACGTAAGAGTGACGTCACGCCTACGCCATGACACCTGTGAGCTGTTTTGGCACAGTTAATAAATATTTTTTGAAAAATGGCTTTTATCTTCGTTAAATTTAAGTATATTACCGAAATATAGGGTTTTTCTTGTATAGTAAACGTATACACACATTATGGAAGAGGATTTCAAAATCTTTCGTCATGCCTATTATAGAGGTTCGAATTATCGCAGGTTTGAATTAACGAGAGTCGACTGTACCACGTTTTTTATTACATAATATATTTATGGAAAAACGTGGTTTTTTATGTAAAAACAAATTTGCAACTGAAGGAACAAAGAACCATGACATTTTCAACTGGTTTCGTCTGTCGATGCTATCAAACACTGGCTTTTGTCAAATTTGGTCGTGTACGTGGCAAGCGATGACATCTATCGAATGGTGCGCACGTAGTAGTGGAATCGATTTGGGCGGATATATGAAGCTTTTTCTCTTTACTAATCATTTTAATCCAAGATCCCAGAACCGTAAGACGCATCCTTTTTTCTAAAGCATATAACTTTCGGTTTACATTAGTCTCTTGTGTACTTTTCTATACCTGAATGTTTGTGGAGCTTGCCCGGTGTCACCTGTCCAGGTACCCGTCGAAAAAGGTAACTAAAAATCAGAGTTACTTAACTTACATATTTTTCACTGATTTATATACATGTTTTGTAGAATATTACTCTGATTTCATAGAAAAACAAACAGACCCTTTCCCTGGGCTAAAACTGTTTGAGACGCTTTAAAAAAATGAACTTAAATGGATTTCTATATTTTTATGTATCTCTAAATTGTCAACCTTCGAACGAATAATAAAAGGAAACGAACACCGCTCAGGGCCCGAACAAGGAGGAAGCGTGCCGGCTGGCCGTCGAGGCGGTCGGCGAGCTGGCGGCGCGCGGCGGCGAGGGCGGGGAGGAGGGCGAGGGGGAGGACAGCCCGGCGCTGCGGCGGCTGCGCGAGCTCAACCTGCCCGACAAGCTGCTGCGGCGCGTCATCGCCGCCGTGCTGGAGCACGCGCTGGCGGGCGAGGGCCGCGCGGCGGCCGCGTGCGCCGTGGTGCGCGGCGTGAAGCGCGCGCCCGTGGGCGACGCGCTGCGGGCGCTGCTGGGCGCCGCGCCCGCGCCGCGCCTGGCGCCGCTGCTGGCGCACGCGGTGGCGGCGCGCCTGCTGCCGCTGGCCGACGTGGGCGCGTGGTGCGAGGGCGGCCACCACCACCCGCTGCTGCTCGAGGTGCTGCAGGCGCTGCGCGACGTGGTCGGCCCCGAGCGCCTGCACCAGCTCTACAACGAGAGCAAGGTGAGGGGATTCGTCGATCGGCCGTTTGCATTTCGTCAATTAGTCCATTGAATAAAAAGTTCTAGAGTGCGTGAGTTAGTAACGTAAGATGTTTCTTCGGAAACATGTCAAGAGTCCCTAGGTAATAAACATACTAAAACCCCGGGACACTAGGAGGAGCCCCCGAGTGGGGGGAGGGGGGGAATGGGTCCATTTTTTCATTTTTCGCTTAAATCTCAAAAACGGTACATGTTAGAGAAAAACTGTCAAGGAAAAGTTGAAAGGCCATAAAATTATCTACAAGTTGTACCTAAATCATGTTTTCCTACATCCTACCGTTTCTGAGTTACACGCAGTAAAAATGATTTTTGCTCAAACAATTTCCCCATTCACATCAATCGATCAAAAAATATTTATTTCTTCCAATAAACTCAAATGTGCAACTTGTGACTGGTACTGATAGATTGCTCTTAATTAGGTCTATAATTGGTAAAATAAACACATTCCTCCATGGAAGCCTTTAGGAGGAATCGATTGTCAAAATATTATATTAGGGTAGTTTGAGTTACTGAACTTGATCTTTTTATTTTTTTCTTCCAAAAAACTCAAATGTGCAACTTGTGACCGGTACTGATAGATTGCTCTTAATTAGGTCTATAATTGGTAAAATAAACACATTCCTCCATGGAAGCCTTTAGGAGGAATCGATTGTCAAAATATTATATTAGGGTAGTTTGAGTTACTGAACTTGATCATTTTATTTTTTTCTTCCAAAAAACTCAAAAGTGCAACTTGTGACCGGTACAGATAGATTGCTCATAATTAGGTCTATCATTGATAAAAATACCAGATTCCACCACGGAGGCGTTTACGGGGAATTGAATTTTATTAGGGTAGTTAAGATACTTGAACTTTTTTATTTTTTTTCTTCCAAAAAACTCAAAAGTGCAACTTGTGACCGGTACAGATAGATTGCTCATAATTAGGTCTATAATTGGTAAAATAAACACTTTCCTCCATGGAAGGCTTTAGGAGGAATCGATTGTCAAAATATTATATTAGGGTAGTTTGAGTTACTAAACTTGATCTTTTTATTTTTTTCTTCCAAAAAACTTAAAAGTGCAACTTGTGACCGGTACAAATAGATTGCTCATAATTAGGTCTATAATTGGTAAAATAAACACATTCCTCCATGGAAGCCTTTAGGAGGAATCGATTGTCAAAATATTATATTAGGGTAGTTTGAGTTACTAAACTTGATCTTTTTATTTTTGACGTGACAACGTCTTAAATTAGGTTGCGACTGGGAGTCACTTATGAAAAAGTGTAACGCTCGGTAACGTTACGATGAGTCACCGAACGAGAGAGAGGCCCGCCGAATGCCTTGCGTCTCTCTCCCACTCAACTATGATCGAGAAAAAGACGTTGTCACGTAAAATCTTCGCCCGTAAAACCGACTTTACAGGCAACAATTTTTTTTTTCTTCCAAAAAACTCAAAAGTGCAACTTGTGACTGGTGCAGATAGATTGCTCATAATTAGGTCTATCATTGATAAAAATACCAGATTCCACCACGGAGGCGTTTACGGGGAATTTAATTTTATTAGGGTAGTTACGATACTTGAACTTTTTATTTTTTTTCTTCCAAAAAACTCAAAAGTGCAACTTGTGACCGGTACAGATAGATTGCTCATAATTAGGTCTATAATTGGTAAAATAAACACATTCCTCCATGGAAGCCTTTAGGAGGAATCGATTGTCAAAATATTATATTAGGGTAGTTTGAGTTACTGAACTTGATCTTTTTATTTTTTTTCTTCCAAAAAACTCAAAAGTGCAACTTGTGACCGGTACAGATAGATTGCTCATAATTAGGTCTATCATTGATAAAAATACCAAATTCCACCATGGAGGCGTTTAGGAGGAATTGAATTTTATTAGGGTAGTTACGATAATTGAATTTTTCACCTTTCATGGGATGTAGCTCGAAAACGGCTGCGAATAGAAAAAAATGATTTAGGTACAACTTGTAGATAATTTTATGGCCTTTCAACTTTTCCTTGAAAGTTTTTCTCTAACATGTACCGTTTTTGAGATTTATGCGAAAAATGAAAAAATGGACCCATTCCCCCCTCCCCCCACTCCGGGGCTCCTCCTAGTGTCCCGGGGTTTTAGTATGTTTATTACCTAGGGACTCTTGACATGTTTCCGAAGAAACATCTTACGTTACTAACTCACGCACTCTAGACCCCCCTTGGAGGGACTCATTCAATGGACTACAATAATTAAGAATTTCTTACGATCCGACGTGCGTCCGAAGGCTACTTAGCTGAATGCGTGTGTATTTTTCGTTCGACTGCGATGCGAATACGACTGCGGTGCAGCCATTTCGGAGAAGTTTGATAATACCGCGACAAATGACAATTACATTTTTAGGGTTCCGTACCCAAAGGGTAAAACGGGACCCTATTATTGTCTTCGCTGTGTGTCTGTCTCCAGGCTGTAATCTCATAAATCGTGAGTTATTTCTTTTTTGGCCCGCTAACTGGACGTTCCAACATTTAACCCATTGAGCCCCGAACGGCCCGATCGGTCCACGACACATTAGATTTTCTATTGTGTCTGTGATTCCGGGGCCTGAGTTATTAGAAATAGTGAAAATACATTCATAATCTTTGTGACTTTTAGTTGGACGGCCTTCTAGGAGCGAACACAACATGCAAACAATTATAAACCTACACTTGTAACAATAACTAAAACTAATAATTAAACAATTTTACATATTTGTTAGAAAAAAAATTTTAGATTGTGCTGACCGATGCATTAAACAAGCCAAGCTCATGGCAGACAGTATTATCACCTTAGAGTATATATTACAATAGTATAGAGCGCGTGTATTGCACAAATTGCTTAGTGCGCATCGTAGGCAGATGAGCTATAGATACTATATAGATGTGTGTGTGACCAATAGGGATGGGTAGATATCAATAATTGCGTGTTGAACTATCGATAAGTTATGTAAATAAATATGTATCACAAGTAAATTTTATGTTCAATATGTTATTAAAGGAGAAATGTATGAATAAAGTATAAATATGTAATTTTAAATTTGTTTGACAAGTGAATAAAGTGTGTATATTCCATTTAAATATGTCTTGTATTGATTATAAGTATTTAGTTTAAAAGAAAATGTTTGATTGCAATATCTGAAAAACGTGTGCACTTCTTAAATATTAAAGTTAATAAAATAAAATATCGGGTTTAGTACCAATTTTTTTATTAATAAATCAAATAATAAAAGTATTTAAAAAATGTTAAATAAAAATAAGAAGTAATTAATAATTTAAAATGAAATAATAAACAATATTAATAATTTTTTTATTCAATTCTATACCTACCAAAATCTTCAAAAATCAATTTAGCGGTTAAAATATAATATCGTAACATTACATACTTTACATGTACACTATAATACATTCGCATTCATAATATTAGAAAGTGTATCATACAAAACACACCACAAATATTTTTTTTAATACATTTTTAAAAGAGTTTTAATTTTAAAGTTAAATAATTAATATGTTAAAATATAGTTCTTCTTGTAAACTATCGAGTACAGCGTTGGTCAGGTCACATCACTAAGATCACGTGGCGGCAGTGAGGCACGCGATGGGTGCGCGAGCGAGCCTGCGCGTGTCTGCCTCCCACTTCCCCTTCACCCCCGCGATGCCAGATTTATTTTCATAAAAATAAATACAACAATCGATTTACCGATGAAATGTGATACTGGATTTCAATTTTGTGTTTTTTTCTAGTATCGTTCTTGCACGATCAAACTGCACATTTCACCATGTTTATTCGTAAATATGAAAAAAATCCCTAGAGAAACGCACTTCGATAGCACTCAACCACGACTACGAGCGCTATCGGCGGGAACGTCGTGTTGTTCCCACCTGTGCCTACTGTTCCCACTTCGTTGTTCGCACTATATAGATAGTATATTATGTATGCAGGGTGTAATCGTTAAGTGTGCACAGGCGATTATTCCGTAACTATTGCAGATATCAAAAAACATTATACTGATATTGAAAGCCCTTTACCTAATGAGTAAAATGACAATAATAACTTTAAAAAAATAAAACGGGAAATAACAAAAAAAGTTACATTAAACCACACCCCGGACACTCCATACAAAATTATCGTTTTGACAGTCACACTGTAGAGACTGCAAATGTGTGTGTTAACGCTTTATAATTGGCACATTTGTGACTAGCGTAAAAAAAAATTCGCGTTTTTCTGATGAAATACATCCGTAAACAGCACAATATCTAACCATTTTCTACGAAAAACGATAATCACAAATCCAAAATAATAAAATTACTTTAAGTCAATTTGATTAATGTTGTCAATCTTCATTGCGTATCGTCCTTGTAGAAAAATGTGGACCATTTTTAGACTGATCGTGCGGGGTGAGGTAAGTGTTTAATTTTGGCGGGAGGCGGAGAGTGTCCGTTCTGTAGCGTTTAGCTACTACTGTGTATTCTATGATTAAACACTCCCATACATTGAATTTTCCATACATTTTGTGTTCAAAGCAAATGTTCGAAGTGACGTCCTCGTTTTAGAATACCATTGTATTCCACATCAAACTCTGTTTACAGTTTCTAAATGAATTTTTAATTTAAGCACAAATTCAAAAAAAAGAACCAAAATTTTTCATATTACATGTTTAGGATTGTCATATCTCATACTAAATGTATGGGAGTGTTTGGTGTAAAATTTCTGGATATTTCCCGTTTTATTTTTAAAAAGTTATTATTGTCATTTTACTCATTAGGTAAAGGGCTTCCGATATCAGTATAAAGTTTTTTGATATATGCAATAGTTACGGAATAATCGCCTGTGCACACTTAACGATTACACCCTGTATACTCTAAGATTATCACAATATACAGATGCATACAGTAAGGAAACTTCATACAAAACGTCCGAAATGGCTCACGCACACAAGCAAGCGTGTTTACGAGTATCCTAAGGGTATTGAGGGGGATCGATAGTAGCGGGTGACACATCCACAGATTTTGAATGACAAAGATACATAGTATAGAAAAAAGAAAAGTTTGTATGTGTTGGTAATATTTTCGATGTGTGAAAAAAAGTGATGTCAATGATATACTTCACATTAAATAAATATCGATTGTTTCCGTTTTTAGCCCTTTCAATAAATATATTTATAAATACCGTATCTGACTACAAGTTAAAAAGAGACTATTTTTTAATTTCTATAGATATGGCAGAATGAGTTTTAAATTATGTTGACATATTTTCTACCAAAATGATAGCTACAAATAGTCACTATTAGGATTCCAGTCTGTTTAAAGATCGAATCTATTTTTTACGCCATCTAGAAGAGCACAAAAATCTAAAAAAATGGAAACCTTAAAAAATCTTGTTTAAATTTATGTGCATAATTACGTAAATATTAGGGAAGAAAAAGATAGATATTATAATTAAGTATTGTATTTTTATCGATACGTGACGGTCACCACTTTGTCAAGCACTAAGCCTGTCAAACTATTTTCTTTTTCATCCTAAAACAAAAAGGTGGAGGTTCTATGCTCGTATAATAATAATTTTAATTTATTATTGCATATTTTGTGTTTTTTAATTTAATTTAAGATGAAAATATTTGAGTAGGTATACCTACATACAAGTATTATAAATTCTGGTTTAAAATAATTATTGAATATATGTATAATACAAATATCAAGCATTATAAATAATTTAGGTACATTAAATAGCCTTCGGCGTCCATAACAAAACAAGATTTCGAAATATAGCACTGATAAAAACGTATTTACTTTTACAAGGTGTATTAATTCGGATTGTTTCTTCTTTTAAATTCATATTTAGGCTACACCATTTTTGTATTTTAACGGGTTTTAATCTCAAAATTACCACAAAATCAACTGTGAAAAAAAAAGCAAACAGAAATATACAGGCCGAATTGATAACCTCCTCCTTTATTTTTGAAGTCGGTTAAAAATCAAAAAGGTAACAGCCCTATAGCTATAACAGTGCTTACGTCATAATTTCATCGCAGGGGCTTAGTTTCCTAACTGTATGTACGTATATATCTGTCAACTGTGGTATTATAAATAGAACACATACGGTTGATTGGAGAATTTTGACCGTATTTAGTGCGACATAGAATTAAGTTAAAGGTCTTAAGATTATGAATACGGGTACCAATTCTTTTTTTGGGATAGCTAGAAAGCTGAAATTTTCACAAATGGTGTATTTCCGTTACCGCTATAACAACAAATACTAAAAATTATTTATAAAAATTTAATATTAAGGGTGGTCTCCATACCTAGTATACCTACAACAAACGTGATTTTCTATTATAGACTTAGATCATTAAGTAATGGATGGAGTACGCTGGCAAATGTTCTAACTAAACTTTCTGCTGATTTTGGTGCGGGGAGGGTAACTCACACTATTGAAACACAATCACACATTCACAAAAATAATTTGTGTCACGAAAGTCGTAAAAATTTACGACCTTTTAAGCGATGAGTTTTTAAATTCAACTCTATCCCTAAGTTCATAAAGATTAAATTTGTATTTCATTCCAAGTTGTCTCGTGGGGAGTGCGGTTCAATGTCGCGTTCTAAATTCAGATCAAGACAAATAATCGAGTAAACATGACTCGATTATTTGTCTTGATCATATCGCTAAACGATACATCGACGATTATTAGAAATTGCATTTAATTAGAAATGTACGTTAAAAAAATAAAAAAATATACACAAATGAAAGGTTATTCCATCTTTTTTAATATTCGACATGTTTGAATTGCTTCTGCAAGACTTGACAGTGCAAAACGGCATTTTTAGCGGAGCACTCGCAGACGTCCTTTCGATGTTTTACGAATACGCAGAGTGTTTGTAATCGATTACGCAAGTAGTTTTTATGAAAGCATAAGATTTTTCGATTCGAATAATCTTATACCTCGGCAAAAGGGGAAACGCCTGCGAGTGTTATCCATTACTTAATGATCTAAGATTATAGATGATAATACGGGACCGTTCGTGCGTCGTGCGCGAGTCCAACTCGCACGTATTATTATTGCTCGTACCTATCAAAAAACTTGAAACTGATTTCAAAAGACGAAGACGAGAAATATAATATATATATATATATATATATATAACGAGAAATATCTAAAAATATTTAAACACACCCATACCTTAATTATGAGATATGAATATCCCATGTACATTTAATATGAAAGATTTTAGTGTTTTTTTTTGACGTGACAACGTCTTAAATTAGGTTGCGGCTGGGAGTCACTTATGAAAAAGTGTAACGCTCGGTAACGTTACGATGAGTCACCGAACGAGAGAGAGGCCCGCGGTCTGCCGCGCGCGCAGCACATAAATATTCTACCGAGAAAAAGACGTTGTCACGTAAAATCTTCGCCCGTAAAACCGACTTTACAGGCAACCATTTTTTTTTTCTTCTTATTTTTTGATATCATTACTTTACAAATTTAAAGGAAAGTTCATTTAGAAACTATAAATTGAGCTACTCATTGTATTGCACAAAGAGGACGTCACTAAGAAAATCTGCTTTGAATACCAAGTGTATATGTATTTTGCACAACACTTACATTTCGATAGGTAAAAAATAGAGAACTTCAGGTGCAGTAACTGTCAAAACGGGCCTTTATTTTGTGATGAGTACCTATAGTATCAATGATTTTTTCACTCCTCAGATCGACCTGTGCGCGTACGTGTCGGAGCGCGGCGGCGCGGACGGCGCGGCGGGCGGGGGCGGCGGCGGGGCGGGCGCGGACGGCGCCGCGGCGCTGGAGGCGCGCGGGCTGGACGCGCTGGTGCCGCAGCTGCGCGTGCAGGCGCAGCTGGCGCGCCAGCTGGCGCTCGAGCCCACGCCCACCGCGCTGTACCGCTGGATCAAGACGCACGTGGAGGCGGGCGTGCGCCAGACGGCCTCGTTCGTGTCCACGCTCGTGGCGCTCGTGGCCGAGCAGGTGACGCGCGGCGCGGGCTCGGCGGGCGGCGACAAGGCGGCCGTGGAGCGCGAGAAGGCGCTGCTGGAGAGCTACGCGCCGCTGCTGACGGCGCTGCTGGACCGCCGGCCCGAGCTGCAGCTGGCGGCCGTGTACGCCGTGCAGGTGCACGCGCACGCGCACCGCTACCCGAAGGGCATGCTGCTGCGCTGGTTCATGTACCTGTACAACATGGAGGTCTGCGAGGAGGACGCGTTCCTGCGCTGGCGCGAGGACGTCACCGACGCGTACCCGGGCAAGGGCGAGGCGCTCTTCCAGGTACTAACACTAGTCTCGCTTCTCGACGACTCCAATAGAACCACCTCGTGTGACTAATATAATATTATGTAAACGATCCTAACATACACAGTGCTGGACGTTTAATTAGAAACACCTAACACAATGAATTAGTCATCAAATTTATTTAACATTTGTGTAACAACATAATTAGAGATAGTTTTTCATGTTCGAGCTTTTCTAGGCACTTGATCAGAGGTACCATGCTTTTTGAAATAGACTAGCATTGAATATCTTTTTACTGAATACTCTAAATGATTTGCAATTTACCTGTAACTCCAGTTTTTGTCAAAATGTAAACTTAAAATTATTTTTCTTGTTGATGGGTCACAACTCTTACTCTTACCCATTTTTACTACAAAGTTAATTAATTTTCAGAAACTGTTGATAGAACGTTTAAAATGTTTTTTGAACGTAAATACAATTAAATTAATGCAAATATTTGTAGAAGGAAAAAATATTGGTGATATTTCAACAGATTTTGATTTTGGAACACTCGAACTGTGCTGTTTTTAATTTGTTGTCTAGATTACAAACATTTGGAAATCAGACTTCACTTAATTTATTTTTTTTAATAATTTAATTTAAGCTAACGTTTGATTAAAATTACGCAATTTCTTAAGAAACTAGAGAAACGGGTGTTCTATTACATTTGAAATAATGATTAATCTCTAATATGCTGTTACACAAATGTAAAATAAATTTGATGACTAATTCATCGTGTTAGGTGTTTCTAATTAAACATCCATCACTGTATATGGAATAAGGCGAATTCAAATAAGGAGGCTCTTACGATTTTACACTCCATTACTTGTAGTGTTTGAATAATGTACATTATCCTCACTAAATCATACACGTAATACATAATATTCTGCCGTGAATGTCGGAAATGCAGTAAATGTTATGATACTCTGGTCGATTTCGGTCATTACCGATGACATGATCATAGACCTCTATAACTTGGTCACTGATCATTAAATTATGATGAAAAGATATATAATATTACCTACAAATTGCAATGGCTCGATTTGGGTAAAGTTATGACAGTTGTGAGCGTATTCAGGTTGGTCAGGATGTGTATGTACATGTGTTGTGGTGTGCAGGTGAACGCGTGGCTGACGTGGCTGCAGCAGCAGGAGTCGGAGGACGAGGAGGCGGAGGACTGAGCCGCATCACCGCACCGCTTTTCTTTGCGCTCATCTCATATAAATATAATTAAGCCAAATAGTTTAATACCAACCTCGTTAGCCTGCGACGCCGACGCTCCGCGCGCTTCGGCGCTCCAGCGTTAAATAGGTCAATTTTTAGGTTATACTATGTAACAAAAGCTCGAGATAATTTTTTGTAGGCCTTTTACTCGATTTTGATACTTTTACAAATGTATACAATGTATAGTGTTCGTTTGAACGTATGGTTGCACTCCGGTCTGCCCTCTCCCGCAATGAGCGTATTTTAGTTGAAATTGTAAAGAATATTATCTAAGATGAAGGACTTAAATCAATTTTTAATTATAAATATCATCATCGTTTATTTTCAATACTAAATGAATGTAGTGAGTAAACTGTAAGAATGCTTAAATTTCATTGTATTATCAGATTATAGAATTTTGTAATAGTTAAATGGTAACTATGTGACCGATTGTTCCCTTGGAAACTGTTGTATGTTGATGGAGTGAATTGTAACAAAGTTGTGAAGTGATGCCAGGTTAAGTAACAATGGTCTATATATGTATTCAGGATGAGAATTAAACTTCAGTGTAATTTATTACATTGTGTTGGATCTTATTTATTTCTTGTTATGCTCCACAAAATCAAATACCTATACATTTACATTGTCTAGTCTAATACACATCGCTCTTCATTGTAATCGCCACGTCTTTCTGTAACTAATAACAGCTTGAATTGAAGTGGGTACTTCCTTAGAATCCACCATATTCTAATATAAGGGGCGCTGAAAAAATACAAATAAATGTTACATACAATTTCATAATACATTTTAATACATATTTTCAAATTGGAAGCCACACTCAAGTATCAACAAAATGAGAGCAGAAATCAAAATCTTACCCCTCGTTTTCACCAAAGTATAATACATGTATTTTACAAATTTGATGCAATGTTTTCGTTTCTCATAGACATGTGTAAAACATGTTGTATACAAAATTTGATGCATGTAGGATAACTTATATGAAACTTGTTGGTTGAAAACTTCTAGTTGCCTACATGTTTATGATCTCTTGTTTTTGTTGTAGCAATACTTGTAGAATTCGAGACAAATTCAGTCGTACCTACTTTTATAATTTCTATTAATAAAAAAAACTTTTGTGAGATGTATGTATGTTGAAAACTTTATCCAACAAACATGGATAAAGTTTAAAACTTGTTTGTTACTAGTAATATACAGAAATTGCAATAAAATAAACAATACTTATCTAAACCACGACTGTATTTTGTAGGTGAGAACGCTATCAATGGATCAGACAAGTTCTAACATGTCACAGACTTCAGTGTAAACGCAAATGTGTTTTATACTTGCATAAATACTTGTTGGCTACAAAGTGTGAACGAAAGAATGTTTGAGACAGTCTCAATACATGTATAAAACAAATAATTATGTTTTGAAAAGTATTCTACAAGTTTTGTATCAAACTAGTATTTAACTTGTTTCTTGGTGAAAACGAGGGGTTAGAGCGGCCGTACACGGGCGGCTCGAGTAGTTAACGGCTGAGCGACGTACACGGACTGCTTGAGCGGTGGGTTGTTGACTGATTGAGCTGTCGCTACAAACCGCGCAGTTGACGGCTAGTTCGTGTAGGGCACTGAATGAATGTCCATAGTTCACGGCGCGGTCACGAATTCAAGCCGTCGGTCTCAACTGCTTGAAGTGGTCCGTGTACGGGCCTCATGCTGAAGATCATAGCATAAAAATACTAAGCTAAACTTTATGGACCTAAAAATATAGGGGTTTTTTCTATTATACGAAAACCTTGCAGTGGTGGCATCTTTACTACTAAAAGTTCAGTAATTTATCAATGAAGAAGGAAGAATGATCACCGTTCTTAAAAAATGGGAAAAATGACAAAAACATACACTGCTGAATAAAAGCATTGATAGAGTACTTCACACTAAATTGGAAATGCGAGATATGAATAGCTTAAATTCAGAACACATGTAAAACTAGCAAAACCATGCTCAAGTAATGCTTGGATTTTTATATCTTCATATATTTCAATACAATATATTGAAATGAGAATGTTTTTAAGTATACTAAGATATGTGCCCTGAATTATGGAATTTTCAAGAAAAATCAGGGAAGACAGGTACTAAGAAATTTAGGGTAAAACCAGTCTTGGAGAAACTGATTAGAACAACAAAGCTTTCTAGTTAATATAATAAACAAATTAGAAAATATATTACAGGATATTTGGTTGAATCTGCTATTTCATTGAATGACGATAGCGAGCTAGGTAACCTAACCCACTGCCTTACCCATACCATCGACTATGCTATATTATGTTCAACGTTACATTAGACAACTTGAAGAGTTATCCATTGGTCAATTAATTAGATGTTGTCTTTCAATCAAATAATAGATTCAACCATATGACTGCGAGTTACAATACAATGTACCTATCATGTTAAAAGTTAGGAAATGCATGCTTAATAAAACACTTTTTTATCATTACTATCTTTAGTTCCATTTGGATCAATATGTGTAGCAACTACACGTCTAGCACTTCGATGAGCATCTTACCTATTCGGATAGCGGCGCAAATAACGCAAAAGGTCACGACGCTATTGATTGTGTTCGCTCTTGCTTGTCGTTTCTCCTCCATTGGATCTACTCGCTCTCCAAAAGGTAGTCGAAACATCGTCAAGGTTGAAATTATCACACCTCCACGCCTCAGTCCTCACAATTTTACTGCACAGTGCAAGCTGCAGGCTGCTTTTAATGGAAAATGGAAATTGGAAATGTGAATTTTGAAACGTCAAGTGTCAATTGTCAAAATTAGAATTTTTTTTCGAATGGCAATGAGCGAAGACTTTGCCAGTGTCAAATTGGCTTGTAAATTGCTCCGAGGTGTCAAATTAGAATAATTCCTACTATAGTAGAGCAGTAGAGCCATTGTAATAGGCAACATTTGACAGTTCAACATAATTCAACAACGTAACAGAGGCTGTTTTCCAATTACAGAGCATAATGCGACTCAGTGCCGCACAATGCCGAATTATGCTGATGCTTAATTGGAACGTGAAACGCACCAGCAGGTCTGTGCAGCAGGTTGCGCTAAGTTCAGTGTTGAAAAAAAAATATTCATAGAGTTAGCAATAACCTCATTATATATAATGTGTAAATAAATACATAATCATTGGTTGAAAAATATTTACGGTTATTTTAAGTAATTTGGATTTTGATTATTTCATTAACATTTTTTTCAATGTTTGTACCTTCATCCATACTTATATTTATTTTTTTAACACAATTTGAATTAACTTTGATTATTTATAAAAAACTACAATGAAACGAAAGCTTTAAAATTTTTTCCAACAATTAATAATTACTAACGATAAATCGATTGCACGCATCAATTCACGCGCATTACTTTTAAGAGTGCTCGATTGTGCGAAGCGTTGCTGTAGTTGGAACATTCAACGTTAAGCATTATGCCGCATAATGCGCTCTAGTGCTGTAATTGGAAAACGGGGCTAGTAACGACGACATAGAATAACATGATATTTCGTTTTGTTAGAACTGCACATTTGCTTAACTTTTTTCAATTACGATTACATAATACATATTTATAATATTAATGGCCGATACAAGTAATTTTAAGATTTGATTGTACTGATAAACCATTCTAAACATAATAAACTATTTCTGATTTAAAGAACTGACGTCGCTACAATTTTGTGTCAATAAAATTTTTTTCTTTTTAAATACCAGAGACGTTACTCTAAAAATCGAAATCTGACATCTAGAATCGAATGCATTGATTACTTGGGAATAAAAATTATCATAAATTATTGACATGTGTTTCAAGTTCGATTGACAAATGTTTCAAGTCCGTATCGATTAATTCACTTTAATCGATGTTTTTAAGCAGGTTACCACCGAAGATAAAATTGATAGACGTCAAATGTTGCCTATTAAATTGGCTTGACTCATTTGACTATACCGAGGACTATACGTAATTAATTACTTTGTTTTTATTAGTCAACATGTAAAGTAAAATTTTGCACGTACCACATTTAGATTTCAATTTTTCGATTGAAGCCTTATGAATAAAAAAAAAAGAAAAATTTTAAGAGTAGTTACCTGATAGATAGAGCAAGTTTTTAAAAGCCAAACGGATTTTTTTTTTTTTAGGTGATTTTATTTTTTTACGGGCCTTTGAAGTTGTGAACATACTGGGTAATTTTATCCAAAGAGGAGATAATCACTACGTTTTATTTTATCTTTCTTGGCATTTAATTCTTTTTTTTTATTCCATTCAAAGATCTAACGATAGTAATTTATGTTACCATACTGAATTGGCCTATCTTTCAGCTTAGCACACAAAAAAAATCAAGCATTTTCCGCAATAATTCACGTTACTAAATAAAATCTCATCGTACTCGGCGATAGGTGAAAAATTGAAAAAAACGTCATAACTCCGAAAATACGAAAAATCGCATAACATACATGGAGGTGATTGAGAAAGCCCTCTAGATCCTCTACCTCCCAGCTTCAGTATATATCAATACTTTTTGGGACACCCTGTATACATACATGTACATACATACATATAGAAATGAGCTATACCTAACGCGTTTCATTAAAGAAACGGTTCCTTAAGGTAAGCGTCCACAGGCCCGCATCGCACGCAGCGGACGCATCGCACGCAACGGATCGTAGTATTAATGGCGGCGCTTATCATTCCCTCTCGCTTACACACGGCCGTACGGTATGCAAAAAATAGGGTAAAGTAAAATCACTAAAATGTATTTGATTTTCCCTATAATATCCCTAAATTACCTATTTTATCATAAATTTACAATGACAATAATTATGTAGGTATTTGCGAGTTATAATTATTTTCATATAGAACTACAATTTTCATCGTACTTAGCCTTATCTCTTACGTGCTTGATGATTTCGCAAATTAATTAATGTTAAATTTAATCTTAAATATTTTTTACTGATACATAATTCGTGAGATAGTGTCAAAATTCATGGTCAACCTTACTACCATTTCTACCACGGAAATAATATAGATATATATAATATGTATTATTTCCATGATTTCTACAAACATCAATGAAACTCAAAAGAGTTGTCAAAACGTAAGACAAGGACTATTTCATTTTGGGAGTTGGGAGACCTCTCGCTCGGACCGTTTTTGGTTAGCTTCCGCGTTGATGGAAAAAGCAACATTATGAAGCATAACAGATCATATTATTTTATCGAAACAATTATTTTTGGTGCACAGTCTAGTTAGGTAATAGTACGTTTTTGGTTATTAGTCTGAGAAAGAACAGATGATACACTATCAACCGATATCAAAAAAGGAGGAGGTTATCTCAGAACTTTTGACTGAGTGACCCGATTTTTAATAAGGATTTTATGATTAATTATTTATTTAGTTGCCTCTCGTGTTGCAGTCCATTTTAATTATTGTCAATGTAAAGGCGATCCGGAGGTTTTTGCTCCAAATAATTATTTTATTTAAAACTCTCTAAACTAAAAATAAAAAAATAAAAAAAAAATGTGTGCGTGTACTAGTGTACACACGTAAGAAGTGAAACTTCTTTATGACCTTATTTTTCAAAAAATAATTTACTATATGCAACTTTACAGAAATACATCGAATCACGCGTGGTAGGGATAAGAAAAAGATGGCGCGTAACGGAATAATGTCACGCGTAACGATAAAATGTTACACTAAATTTTTTTCCAACCCCGATAAAGAAGTTTCACTTCAAAAAAAAATAATAATACTAATGTTATAGATAATGTTATGTACGCCGTTATTGTCATACATCTTAGATACTATGTCCAACGATTATTCTTGTAATGTTTTGTATTATGACGTATGATGTGCTGTTACTCAAATAAATAAAAAAAAGACGTGTGGCACTCGGGGACAGCCGCGGTAAAGCTATTGCATAGCATGCCTTCAAGCCACACCTCCGTGTCCGTCGGAGTGGGGAGCGTGAGGTTTTTTCGTTACGGAATTTCTCGATTCGGTCCCCGCGCTCAAGGCCCGCGATAGAAGCTATGCAATAGCTTATTAAATAAAAAAAAAATGTTGTGTGGTTTTATGAAACCACGGTAAAAGTGAAACTTAGGCACAAAATTATCGTATTTGTACGATAATTATCGTACGGTTCCGAACACTGCTTTATACCTACTCGGCAGCCGACCGTCACGCGACATGCGCTACACAGACCAAAAAGTTTGAGACGATGTAATAAAAGTTTCACTTTAAAAAGACGTGTGGCACTCGGGGACTGCCGCGGTAAAGCTATTGCATGCTATGCCACAGATTAGAGAATAGTTACTTGCTATGCCTTCAAGCCACACCTCCGTGCCCGTTGGAGTGGGGAGCGTGAGGTTTTTTCGTTACGGAATTTCTGGTTTCGGTCCCCGCGCTCAAGGCCCGCGATAGAAGCTATGCAATAGCTTAAAAATAAACTCTCCGTCCTAGTCCCAGCTTCATCTAGCTAGTCGTTTCTGTAAAAATTTCAGACCATTTACAGTACAACTGTGATTTACAATTATTTAATTTATTTAAAAAAACGATTTTATATCATTTTATATAATCTACATTCTAGATCATGATTACTGGCAATATTGAGTAAAGTTCAATTTCAATATTCAATGCTGCCAACATTTTCAGATAATTTACATGTTTAATGTTTTTAATATCACATTCACTTAAAATTTAAACATTATAAATTTACAATGCAGTTACAATATATTATACACATATACAATGAAATGATAATGTAGTTTTATTACCTATTTTAGTTAAATTATGGTTTAATTTCCACTTTTATATAAATAAAGTTGCGCAACATGGCGCTTTCGGCTCAGCTGCTTTCGTGAAAAACTAAAATAACTTGGTGACTGTGACACGCTCTAATTGGCAAAGTTTTAGAAGGAACAGTTATTGTAGTTCGATGCTTAGACTTTAGTAACGTGATGGAAAGAGTTGTGAACCAGTGTAGCTAGTTATCGAGGTGTGTCGGATCCACCGACGTGATTTGTTTTTGTTCAGTTCGGGAATCTGGTAATCCGTCAAACTGGAGCGACTCCCGGAGTACCTGCGGGACACCGTCGACTGGTTCATGGGGTGAGTGATAAGGCAGACTTTTAGAGGATAGTTTATCGGCATTTTCTTTTCATTCTTGCTTTGATGATATACAGAATTACAATATTTTATGATGTCTTATACGAAGCTGAGTATAGTATACGGATGATGCAGATATTAATTATATATATTAACTTTTTATAAATCCTACCCGAGTGACGGAGAAATATCTGGAAAATAATAAATTTCATAACTATATCAGACCTTACATGACGAATGGACGGACTAGTCTCCACAAAAGGATCACAATATAATAACGAATGTTAAGTTCCAAATTGAAGTAGATAGTCTGTGGAGGCAGCTTGTGCTTGAAATACACATTTGCGGAAGTACAGCCTCTGAATAGGGTTGCCAGCTTATAAAGGAAAAGTGATACAGATAGAACTTATGATACAAATAAAGGACTGAGTAGTGAGTAGGTTGTGGAAAAGGATAAGCCTCCACTCATAAACTCATAGCACAAAACACAGTGGCAATAACATGTTACTGCCACTGTGTTGTAGTGCCGAAGCACGCTTGACTCCCACGTAATTATATTGTTGAGGTAAAACATAACTTAGTTTTAGTGTTATTAACTTCTCCCATAGAATGTCAATTATATTGAGTGTATTTTTTTTAATAAGACCACTGTAGTTGAGCAGAAACTTACTCTTAGATTTAGTGACTTAATAACAACCTAGTATATAATATATATTGTGGTAAGAACACATATCGCATGACTATGAAATCCTTACTTAAAATAAAACAAAATGTAACTACTGAATGTAAGTTCTAAAACCAATCATAATATGTATAACAAACATGAAATTTGAATATTTAAATGATATTGTTGGTATTTACTGAGATCTTGGTGGTAGTTCTTTAAAACAAGAGCATTGTAATGATTTTTAAATTTTAATTTATAAACTTATTTAGTAAATAGCACATCGGAATAATATCATATGCAGTAATTAATAATATCAAATCTTTTTTATTTCTCCGTTTTTGAAGTCGGTTTTTTTTAAACAAGTTATTTTTATTTAATACTTTATAGTGTATTTTTGTATCATCAAATAGTTGCTATGGCTAATATTTACTTGCTAGATTTTAATTTAAGTCCTCGAGATCCAACAAAAATGCTCATAAAATAAAAACTAGTGGACCAATCTGAATATGACATATAAATAATAAAAAAACAATGATATATAAATTGTAAAGTGATAATGATAATAATTGAATGAAACATACTAACATAGTAATTAAGAAATTACTAACAAGTGGACCTATGATGTTCTGATAATAAATGAATTTGAATCAAATTTTTATGGGACCAATTCGAAACTATTCCGCATCAAAGAAAATAAGAATCACGTAAATCGGTTCAGAAAACGCGGCGCAATCGATGTACATACATAAAAGTAAAAAAAAAATGTACCAAATTGAGAACCTCCTCTTTTTTTTTGAAGTCGATCGAAAGGAATACAATATAAAAATGCAATTGTAGATGCAAAGAGAAGTGGAAAGAGTATTGACATAATATTATGTAGTGTGGACTACGTTCTTATACGCCAGGCTTTCCCATTGTCCAATCAATGAAGAAAAAACCATGTTATGATGGTCGTCACATAGAAAAGCAACAATATGACAGTTAGCGAGGCAACATTAGAAGATACAAGGCAACCGAGGTCGGCGCTCAGGTGCGATAAGGCGTGATGTCAGCGACGCGGTGCGGCGGCGGCGCGCGCTCAGTCGCCACTCGCTCGCGACCGCGGCGCGCTACGTGCCCAGCAGCTGCAGCGCGATGAGCGCGGACGGCTCGCGCTGGCCCGTGGGCATCCTGCGGCGCAGCGGCGCGCGTGCGGCCCGCCGCGTGCTGCACGTCAAGTACAGGAGCGTGCCCGCCTCGCCGCCGCCTGCCGCGGCGCTCCCGTTCGACACCGACGACACCGTCTCCTGTTTCTGCAGGTGCGAATCGTTCCACTCGGTGCACTTCGCGACGGGCGGAACGGGTGACGAATCCGTTGTGTAGTTGTGTTTCTTCACAGTGAGCGATGATTCGCCATCGACCCATTTACTTCTCGGATTTCGAAATCGTCAGCGCTCTTGCGCTTATCGGCCTATCGCGCGTTATCACCTTCCTCCACCTGAGTGACGTCACGGCTCCCCGCGCGCGTACCGCGCCGCCCCTCTTTCCACTTTATGACACATTGCTTATGTTAGGCGACACACTTACGGAAATATACAATGCGAGGTGACGTAAGATTTATTGTAAAACCTTGATTACAAGATTTTTGGAAAAAAAATGTTTCTTTCATAATGGTTGTATATTTATTGCCATAGATTAATTTATAAACATGTACTAATTTCTGTAATATGTATTTGAATTTTACTTCATAAGAAATGTTTTGTTTACATTATGGTTCCAAAATCATTGATGCTATGGGAAGGTAGGTATAATATATTTAACAAGTATCGTACCAGTAGTGCCACCACTGCGTATATATACATATATATGCATCGCCTCGTAACCTGCAGCTTAAAGTACACATAAAATATATAGATAACGACCTTGACCATTCTTCAGCAATGACTGCATCATTGACAAAAATAAATAATTTTTAGGGCTATGTTGTTTTTAGTTGATAGCCCAGAATAATTTTATCAAAATTTTACCAAGAATTCATATATACATATAAATTCATAATTTCAATACTTACATCTATACTAATCTATACTATCTATACTAGTCTATACTTCTATACTATATACTATATTACTATATAATATTATAAAGAGGAAAGGTTTGTATGTATATATGTATGGTTTTCACGCATAAACTACTGAACCGATTATAATGAAATTTAGCACACATATAGAGGGTAACTTGGATTAACACATAGGATAGGTTTTATCCCGGAAATCCCACGGGAACAGGAACTGTGCGGGTTTTCCTTTGAAAACGCGGGCGAAGACGCGGGCGAAAAGCTAGTAGTTTATACTTGATTAGGATTGTGTACACTGTACTTCGATAGGATTTGACCCGATTTTCCTAGTCCTTACAAAGCATTTGTAAAAAAGACTGGTACCGCGGCCGGTGCGGTGAGGTCCAGCAGAGCGGCCCACTGGTGCCTCTGGGTGCCTGTGATTGGCTCCACTTGACTTTGTCGCGTGCCTAATTACGCCACTTGCTAGCCGTCTTGCACGAACCGATCATAAATTCATTACAATATTTGCGTGTTGTAGTTTACGAAGAATATAAGTATTAGTTATTCTAAATATAAAATTTTCACCTCTATTCATTTCGTTTTAAGGTTGATGTTCCGACCGTCCCTCCATACATTTTTGATTACCTCTAAACACTTAACACAGACACTATTTCTTTAAAACTAATCATTTTATCACTTCTCTATAATGAAATGTGTGCGCGTTCGACCTTTTTAATCAATAATTTACAATATTTACTTAGAAAAACAACAGTAAAATACCGGAAAAATTTGACACTTCTACAGTAGTGTGCGTGACTTTTGCCAAGCGAAACACGACATAAAGCACGACATCTAGCGCATAGACTATATACTTATTACAGATCTAGCGCGTCAATGTCTAAACGAAAGGCGATGTTTAGACATTGACGCGCTAGATGTCGTGCATTCGCGTTCGTTATCTTATGCATAATGAGCATAATTCTAATAAATCAAAGTTCTGTGTAAAAATTGAGTAATTTCATTTCCAATCGTTCAAAGAAAATAACAATAAAATAAAATAAAACTAATGACCTTAGAAACTATGTTTTTTTTTATTTATTACTCATTATTGTTCGTCCGTCGTAGGTCTGTAAACTGTATTGTACACTGAAGGTAAATGGTACTGTAGGTACTTTAGTTCGGCGTCGTCGCTCGTCGGCTTGATATAAAATTACATTCTTGATTTCATTGACACGCGCTATGATTTGCGCGCGGAATTTCTTGTGTTGTGAATTTATTTTTGTATGCTATGCATTTTAATTGATTCAAATTGCAATGTTTCTCTAGTATGCATTTGAGACTATATTGTAAATTGTAATAATTGATCGTGGGTATAGTAATTAATTATTCTAATAACGCAATTAGTAATATATGTATTTTCGGTGGGATTCAAAACAAAAAATTGGCCCGTGATTTTTATGAAATTTCACCACATTGCAAATCACATCAATCATAGTTCATACACATGTATGACGAAAGTGATTAGTATTGTGGCTAACATTGACTCATCAGTTCATCACTGAAACCAGTGATAAATCAGTACCTATATCATATTGTGTTTGAATATTTTTAAACAATGATATAAGTATACAATTATTATAAATCGGTAAACTATCAAAGTAATCACAAACTTGCAAACATTGGTAAAATGTCCAGTAGTTTATGAGCCTATTCATTACAATCAAACAAACAAACAAAGTTTTCCTCTTTATAATATTAGTGTAGACAAACACTATGAATACGATCACGAATGCAAATTCGGGGATTTTCTAATTATTGCTAAATAATAATTGAATTCGTTTTGAAATACTCTATAATTTTTAGTGTATAAATAGACATTTATAATGTGGTGCTCATTTTTTTTGTACTGCTAACGCTATTGTAGGTACCTATTTTCGTTGTTTTATTTCAAGTGAACACGGCCATACAATTTTGTCACGAGCCGCCTATGATTGTAGGTACTTTTGTTAGGCTCCTTCGTCGTCCGCGTCGGCTCGAAAGTTCTTGATTTCATTGTCACGCGCTATGATTTGCGCGCGGATTTTCTTGTGTTGTGAATTTATTTTTGTATTATTATTATTTTTTATTTTTTTTTTTATTTTATTGATTCAAATAAAATATTTCACTAGTATGCATTTGAGACTATATTGTATTATGTATAATTTATCGTAGGTATAGTTATTCTTATAACGCAGTTATATTTTCGGTGGGACAATTTGACCCGTGATTTTTCTGAAATATCACCACGTTGCAAATCACATCAATCATACACACGTATGACGAAAGTATAGTGGCTATAATTGACTCATCAGTTCATCACTGAAACCAGTGATAAATCAGTATATCATATTTTATTGTGTTTGAATATTTTTTAAACAACGATATATACAATATTATTATAAATCGGTAAACTACCAAAGTACTTCCGAATTTTCAGACAGACAAACAAGTAGTTTGAACACGCAGTTTTCTTATACTAGTAGCAAAAATCAAAACCATAATATTATGTTTACCTACTATATTTTACTAAAAGTCGAGTGCGTCGAAATCGTAAATAATAATATGTTTTTCACCTTCCTGGTTATTTTCCCATAGTAAATAGTGTTTTAGGTTTGTTGTTGTAGGTAGGAATAATAATAATTATTCTTACATGTTGGTTATGAAATGTATATTGAAATAATTTACTTTTACAAATCATTAGTGATATTAGTTTTGAGTGAAAATGCTTGGATCAGCATAATATTATATGGTACTTCAAATACATGTTTTGATAAAAAAAACAATAGTGTAATAAAATAAAACTGCGTTTTATTGTAATCAATGTTGACAATTTTAAATTCCAAAATTATTGATCAATAAAATAGTTTACACCAACAAATATAACTTTTATTTTTATAACAATCGTTCATAATATAAACCGTAGCAGGTGGCGTTTTGAAGTTCTGTCTACTCATACAGAAAAATGGAAAACTTGTTTTTTTTGTAAACAATTTATTACTCATGTTGTTTGGCAACTCGAAGCGTGGTCGTCCGTCGTAGGTACTTTTGTTCGGCGTCGCGTCGTCGTCCGCGTCGGCTTGATATAAAACATTCTTGATTTCATTGACACGCGCTATGATTTGCGCGCGGAATTTCTTGTGTTGTGAATTTATTTTTGTATGCTATGCATTTTAATTGAATCAAATTGCAATATTTCTCTAGTATGCATTTGAGACTATATTGTAATAATTGATCGTGGGTAGGTATAGTAATTAATTATTCTAATAACGCAATTATATTTTCGGTGGGATTCAAAACAAAAAATTGGCCCGTGATTTTTATGAAATTTCACCACATTGCAAATTATATATTATACAATTACAATTACAATTATTATAAATCGGTAAACTATCAAAGTAATTACAAACTTGCAAAATATGCTTTTCCGAATTTTCAGACAGACACACAATTTTATTAGTTTGTTTTAGCAAAGTAGGTACCTATACCTATACGCTTACGTCGCGCGTCGCGTCGTCGAAAACGGTGCGCCCAGAAACAAACATACCTAATTCAGTTACAATCCTTTTTTTGTTCCGTAATTTATTGTATTTATTCTAATACGATTTTTTTTATTCGTCGGCCAGTTCTACTAGGTATAAAAAGATAAAATTGAAATATAATTATTGTAGCGACAGCCATATTATGTTACTATGTTTTCGTAAATATGTTTTTCACCTTCCTGGTTATTTTCACATAATCTTATCTTATATATAAAAATGAATCGCAAAATGTGTTGGTAAGCGCATAACTCGAGAACGGCTGAACCGATTTCGATCATTCTTTTTTTATTATATTCCTTGAAGTACGAGGATGGTTTTTATGTAGAGAAAACGTAAATATTATGTACCACGGGCGAAGCCGGGGCGGACCGCTAGTATATATATATAAATGAATCGCAAAATGTGTTGGTAAGCGCATAACTCGAGAACGGCTGAACCGATTTCGATAATTCTTTTTTTATTATATTCCTTGAAGTACGAGGATGGTTCTTATGTAGAGAAAACGTAAACATGTACCACGGGCGAAGCCGGGGCGGACCGCTAGTCTAATATAAAAATGAATCGCAAAATGTGTTGGTAAGCGCATAACTCGAGAACGGCTGAACTGATTTCGATAATTCTTTTTTTATTATATCCCTTGAAGTACGAGGATGGTTCTTATAGCTAGAGAGCTAGTTAGTTTAGTTTTAATGCAGTGGCAGTGTAAATGTTGTTGTTGAGGTTATGTAAATTTAACACTTTAGTTAACTACCAAGATATAAAGAAATGAGGATAGGACACAATAACTATTGGTTGAGGTATTTATAAACTCATAATATACTTTTAAAAAAATCACGTTTTAATAAATTTCTAGAATTAAATTAGAACAGCTGATTCAAAATAGCCTAAAAAATCTTAATAATAATAATTACGCTTCACAGCAAGAAGAAATGTACCATATGTACCCGCACAAAGTCGATATTGTGTTGCCTACCGTTCGACTCAATGGCTAGGGTTGTAACTACCTTTAATAATTATTACCAAACTAATAAACCGAGTGATGCGAAATAACCATAATTCTTTTAGAGTTTGATAAAATGATCAGGCAGGTATTTTCTTTAATCCTCTGAATTCTCGGTTACTAAATTGTATCGTTGAAATTATTCTTAATCGCGTAAATTTAATAAATAATCATATGGAAAACACTTTTCATTTGTTTTTTTACTTTCACGCCCAACTACTATACAATAATTACGTTGTTTCGGTATTTTGACGAGAAAACGCAGGAAACATCCGTTGTATCATTTTAGATAGATTGTATATTTTGTATCTGTAGAATTGAAATCAAAGCTATGTATATGTTGTCTCCATTCTTTTCTTATCGGATTGTTGATCCCAATGCGAATGCGTCACTTAAATTTTATAAAAGACAATTAAGAACATCAAAAATAAAGTGATACGTAAATATTTCACAGTGCAATATATTATGTAATTAATAATAATTATATATTTATGAAAAAATAATTACATCAGATTTAATAATAGCAATTGTTTTGAATGTACATAATATGAATAAATGATTACATCATAATAGTAATAATCACAATTGTTTTATTTCCCATTTGTTGCAACCCTAGCATATTTTCATGTAGCAGCAGAAGTACCTACACTGGCGGCGCGGCGGCATCGTGCGACATCAAAGGCATTGCCTTACTAGGTAAGTTTATAATGACTCATTTCTTTTATTATATAATTTACGTTTTACTTTTACAGAATCCGATTCAATGGATTATGAAGACGAGTCACACAACGCCATACGATAGTGATGATGAATGAACATTTCAATAAATGCATGCGTGTTTTTTTATGTTGTTTTGTAATTGTTAATTGTTTCTTAAATAAAGAAATAAACTAAATATTTAAATGATGATTTGTTATTTGCAACACAACTTTATATTTGAGATTCTTTACAAATGTATATTTAGTTTTGTATCATCAAATTTATAAATTTTATTCCATAGTTTTCAAAATTAAATGTAAATGACCATAAAAACATTAATAAAGTAAATCATTGATGTAAGGTCAGGGAACGTAATACATATATACATCTGACCATGTAGAAGCTAAGTCTTGTTGACTGCTGAAGTCTGTAAAGTTTTGTTGTCTGCTGAAGTCTGTACGCAATGAAAATGTCTGCCGTTTCGAAAATAAGTTTTTAAGACCCTAATAAATAAAATATATGAATGGCAGATCTGGTCAAATACTTTCAAAATTGTATTTTTTTCAGCACTTTCATAAGTGTCTGCCAGAATGTTATCCGCGTGATAATGGTCTGCCATTGTTATTTTCCGATAGTAATAATAATCTATTTTCAAATATCAAAATGGCAGACGTGGTCAAATGGTTTCAAAGTTCGCCAAAAATTTCCACCTGTCTTACCTAAGCGCGCGCCCCGTCCACCACTCTGGGCTTAGTGACTCCTCATCTCATGTATAGTAGGTATAGGGGAATCAACACACAAAAATCCAGGTCTGGTCAAATACATACAGGTAGCTTTGCGCTAGCTCTCTAGCTATTACTTCTTATGGAGAGAAAACGTAAACATGTACCACGGGCGAAGCCGGGGCGGACCGCTAGTAAATAATAAAATAATAAATAGTGTATTAGATTTGTTATTGTATCTTGTATACCTACGAATAATTATTCTTACGTCTTGTTGGGAAATGTTCAAATACCTACCTATTGAAATAATTTACTGTTACAAATCATTAGTGTTATTAGTTTTGAGTGAATAGGCATGGATCAGAAATTCAGAATATAATATGCTACTAACTACTCAAATACATACATGTTTACACAACAAACACCACTGACCTCTATAACTATAAGTTATAGAGGTCAGTGACCGTCAGTGACAAACACTATGGATACCTACGCTCGCGAATGCAAATTCGGTGATTTACTAATTATTGATACCTAGTCATTGAATTCGTTTTGAAATAGCCTGTACTTTGTAATTTTTAGTGTTATAGACATTTATAAAATGTGGTGCTCATTTTTTTTTGTAATAAATTATCCTGCTACGCTATTGTATTTTCGTTGTTTTATTTCAAGTGAACACCCATACAATTTTGTCACGAGCCGCCTCTGGCCTCTGGGTGAAATCAACCAGTCAAATGATTTTTGTTCTAATTGTATTTTGGTAGTAGTTTGTTTAGAATTTACATTACCATTGTTTAATTTTTATTTTGTATTTGCAGTAAAATAAAAAGATGAAAAACTTCATTAGGTATATTGTACGACACCTCACTCTGAATCGCGCTAGCGAAATTTTTTCGTTACAGAGCACATATACAACTTTCGGACAATCTTCATTGAGGCCGGCCGGCAAATCGAGTATGTCGAGAAACTTCACTTATTCGATGGAGGTATTCTACCTTCCTTCCTCCACAGTTGTGGGACCCCGACGTGCATTGAACACGCAGCTTTCTGATACTAGTAGCTAAAATCAAAACCACAGATATGTCTGTGATCAAAACCATAATAATATTTTTACCTATTATTTTACTAAAAGTCGAGTGCATCGAAATCGTAAATATGTTTTTCACCTTCCTGGTTTTTTTTCCATAGTAAATAGTGTTTTTGATTTGTTGTTGTATGAATAATTATTCTTACTTGTTGGTTATGAAATGTATATTGAAATAATTTACTTTTACAAATCATTAGTGATATTAGTTTTGAGTGAAAATGCTTGGATCAGCATAATATCATATTTGCTACTTCAAATACATGTTTTGATAAAAAAAAAAACAATAGTGTAATGTAGGTAATAAAATAAAACTGCGTTTTATTGTAGGTAATCAATTTTGACATTATTTATTTCCCAAAATTACAATAAAATAGTTTACGCCAACAAATATAACTTTTATTTTTATAACAATCCTACTTCCTACTAATGCGAAAGTTTGTGAGGATGTGTATGTGTGTGTTTCACGCAAATACTACTGAACCGATTACAATGAAATTTAGCACACATATAGAACGTAACTTGGACACATTGAATAGGTTTTATCCCGGAAACCCCACGGGAACGGGAACTATACGGGTTTTTTTTGAAAATGCGGGCGGAAAGCTAATCGTTCATAATAATATAAACCGTAGCAGGTGGCGTTTTGAAGTTTTGTCTACCCATACAGAAAAATGAAAACCACAGGAGATTGCCCAAGTGACTATGGCACTTGGTATCGCAATCAAACTTATTGTGTCAAGATGAAATATAGCTCAATTTAAAGCTTGATGTTAGTACTTTTAGATATGATTAAAGTTTTTATGTAAATAAGCCGCAGTTCGCGACAATAAAAATAAAACAATAGTTTTATTCAACACTTCAAAAAACTACTTAATCGAGTTTAAACTAACGATGAACGTTAAGTTTTACATTTATTACATAGGTAATATTTTAATTTACAAGACAAATGTGAAAAGTAAATCGTAATTTAAACATTATTTCAAAATAACATCGAACAATGCGTCGAACACATTCATTTGACATTTCAAATAGAAACTATGACATATGACGTTTGCAAGAGAGATAGATATAGGTATGTGTCAAAACAAAACTTTTACTTTTATTTCTATTTATTCGGTATAATTACAACTTAATAGTGATAAATATGATCATTATAAATACAAATAGGAATTAACAATATCACGAACACGTGACACAACTAGTATTTTACCGATTCCATACGTAGTCATACATGTTTCAAAAGAAAAACTTTTACTTTTACTATTATTTCAATTTATCCGGTTTAATTAAGACTTAATATTGATACATATGATCATTATAAATACAAATAGGAATTAACAATATAACGAATACGTGGCACAACTAAAATTTTACCGATACCACCCGTGGTCATTCTCCTTTGTGGGTCATTTGTAACAGGATGGCGGTTCTACAGCGAAAAAAGAAAAATGATGGTCAGAACGCTGATACCGGATACCTTAAGATACTGTAATATAAAATATTACTAGATTAGATAAAATATTATAGGTAGTATCTTCACCGTGTGTGACGCGCTTTACATTCACGCCATCTAGAGTTAAATCTTTATCATTTTTGTATACGTCTGTGTGTGTAAACGACCCTGTATGCAATGACAGATGTTAAAACGCATAATTTTACCGAATTGGGTGGATTTTAAGGCAATGATATAACATATTTCAATAAAATATAATATTCAGTAACCGCCATGACTATTCCTAGGTTTGATGACTATTCCAATTACGCAAAAACTCAAATAAACTAGAAATGTAGAATTCAGCGCCATCTAGCGGGATATTGGCTGGGAACAGATCGTAGCAATCACCTTAATATCAAACAAGGCTAACTAATCGAGATAAATAATGTAAACAAACTATCATAGCATTTTTATTTGTAGAAATTGTATACCATTTTGATTCAGTATCAATCAACAATAACGCAATCTAGTATAAACAACTAATAGCGTCAATAACTGTAGATTAAATTTACGTAAATAAAAAAATAAAAAAAACCAGCCCTAAGACACTAAGCCCAGCCGTACAAGGACTGCTCGAGCTGTCACTACAAATCGCGCAGTTGACGGCTTGAAGTGGTCGCGACTGCTCGAGCAGTCCGTGTACGGCAGTGAATGAATGTCTATAGTTCACCGCGCGGTCGCGGCTTCAAGCCGTCGGTCTGAACTGGTCGAAGCGGTCTGTGTACGCCGCCCTAAAGGTTCCGTACAAAAAAAGCTGAAGAGAATGCAAACTATCAGACATCAGCCCGTTAAGTTAATAAAAGTTTTTGAAGTGAAAACTTCTTTAGCGGCGTTGAGCACTTTTTCTGTAATGGGTATAAAATCTTAAACTCGCGTCAGGACACGTGACCTGATCGAAAAAGCGTAAGACGGATGGATATCAAACATGCTCAACGTTAATAATCAAGTTTTCACTTCTGCCGGCACTCCCGGAGTGCAACCCGTCTTTTTTTTTTCATACACTGATTTAGAAAATGAACATATCCAAAACGACCGGGTAAAATGAGCTCAATATTCTAAATTGTGCACTCCTTTCAAATAGTCTTGTATGATGTATCGCTCGCGTTAAGCACTCGTTTAAAATGCCACTTTTATCCTTAAAGTAATGTTGCTAAATAGGAATAGTAAGGATAAATTAAGTTGATTTGACGAATTTTAAAAATTATTACTAACCCCATTTTTATTTGTTAATTATCGTGATAATTATGAAAATAACGTGAAAAAATATTTGTCCTACAGAATATAAGGTTTCGTTAGGGAGTCCAACATGTATCATTATAAACAAGGTCTAGAAAAAAATATGTTGATTTTTGTTAATGTTTAGCTAACATTTGAATACATACTTTATCCACGGCCACATTGTCCCACAAATTGCGTGATATGTCATTTTGGTCCTAAGTTGGCACCAGGTCTCAAGTATGTGTATTTTGTTGCAGGTGAGTCGCATGCTCGCTCGCCGCGCCCTGTAAGTTATGATCTCATGGCCTTTCTCGTAAGCAAAGAGCACTAAGTTGGATCTAGTGTGGGCCACGAGACGCTCCGGCGACTCGCTACGGTTTTCCCGTGCAGCGCGTTCCCAAAATGCCACAAATGCTATTTGCTTTAACGTAATTTTTTTAATGTTCTTTGGCCCACACATTATTGGTACGGGAGCTATTAACGTTTTAAAAAAAGTCATTTTAGTATAGTTGGGTTTTTGATATACTGTTTCTCTTGCTATTTCGGTTAGAGTCCGGGCTGTCTGGCTGGCGGTAGTGGTTGCGTTTATTAGTGCGCACAGGAAAATATCCGTAATTTAAAGTCATTTATTAACGCGTAATATTTAATCTTTTGCCCTTACATAGATCCATCAGACATAATTTTTTATTGCAAGACGTTTTTTTCGTTGTTAAATAGGTGCCATACGCAAATTTTTATTTCAAAATAATTAAAATGTCATCGAAATAAGTGAAATTACATCAACATGAGTCCGCTTAAAAGGTAAGTAATAACTTTATTACTTATATTATATTATCCTTTTTTAATACTTATATTGAATAATTAGTAAACTAATATTTTTAATAGATGGTTTCATATTTATTACACTTTTTGGTATTAATATGAATTTGATGATATTTGGTTTTTATCAAGTTTACATTAACGTCCTATTTGAGGTTCGTTGGGAAAAGGAGGCACCATGGTAGATTGTTGCTAAAAAATTGTAAATAGTAAAATGAATATTATACATAGTATATCCTTCACGGGGACTCATGTTGATGGAATTTCACTTATTTCGATGACATTTTAATGATTTTGAAATAAAAAATTGCGTCTGGCACCTATTTAACAACGAAAAAAACGTCTTGCAATAAAAAATTTATGTCTGATGGATCTATCTAAAGGCAAAAGATTAAAAATTACGCGTTAATAAATGACTTTAAATTACGGATATTTTCCTGTGCAGATAAGATGCGCACTAATAAACGCAACCAGTGCGGCCAGCCAGACAGCCCGGACTCTAACCGAAATAGGAAGAGAAAAAGTATATCAAAGAACCAACTATACTAAAATTCTCTCTTGTCAACGTTGGTAGCTCCTATACGATATTGTCTATTTTAAATACCAATATCCATCCTCGACCTCCAAAATGTCGTATCTTTAGATGTCGAAATAAAACATTGATTCGCGTGTTAATTGCGAAATCACACTTCTTATTGTGTATTCTCCTTGAATTTTTCATTTTTGTAAGAGACATAAAATAAGTCATAGTGTGACTTTTACGTCGGCTCATAGGCGGCCAATCGTCCCGCAATACTGGATGTAATTCCGCTTGGCAATTAATAAAATGGTCCTGAAAAAGGATCAATCCCGCCGTTTGTGCGAAAAGTGGAAAACAGTGAAACTTTCACGCTTTCGGCTGGGTTGTGTCATATCATATTATTATGCTCGAGTTAAACACGGGAAAAATATAGGTTGATATATTAATACCATTAACAAAAAACTGCTTGGCCATTGAGCAATTCGTTGAAAATTTACACACAGCTAACGATTGCGTGGGTATTATTTGAGCAAGAGGTTTAACGAAAGAGTAAGGTACTAAAAGGTGGTTTTTATTTGATTTTATGGTTGAACTAAAACTAAGTAGATGCGAAAGCAAGGTACAAAAACAAGAAAAATAGCATTAACTATTTATTACTTTTTTCGGGGTCCGTTTCCATCGTGACTTGGTAAATACCGACACGAGATTCCATGTTCAGTAATTATCGCATTTCCAAGGGTTCTCAATATAGAATGAACAAATCTAGAAATCCGTTATTGAATATCAAATTCATCAGATTGCTAGTTACACATTGGTGGAACGCAGTTTATACTTTACACGTCTACGTGTAAGCGCCTGACGGATTGTCTTTTCTAATTTTCATTCATTTCGATGTTGGTATGTTTTTTGTGTCGACTGTCGTGATCTATTACTTACGTAGTGTTATTGGATGTAAATTGTATAATACTGTCCATTGGATGACGTCTCTTTCTATTCTATGGGGCAGACTTAATATGAATTGTTTCAGAGAAAGTATTATTGGTTAATCATTGTGTTAGTTTTACATTCAATTTAACTCAACATTATTTTATCACGTTGTTTTAACAAAAAGTTTTATGATTTGACGCAATATGATTGCGGTGAAATATTTTTAGTAATTGGTCACGTTTTCGTTGTTTTGTCAAGTTATTATCATCTTAGCCCTTCATGGAAACTACAAGGTGCGCTGTGTAATTCTAATTACGTATTGTAATTTGCACTCATACCTCCTGCAGTCACCGTTTTGTTGTACAAGATATAAAAGTGAGGATGTTATATTAAGGACATTATAAAATCCATCCATTTCCATGCGTACACATTCCATCCGTTCGGGTGCATTTGGCATCGTCGTCTATGTCGGATCCATACAATGTATTCGATAATGTACAGAAATAAAATGTTTTCCTTTAAACTTCCACAATTTTTTTAAAGTATTTGTTACATTTTCTTTAAACATTGACCAAATTATGGGATAACTAGGTTTCCGCCCGCGGCTTCGCCCGCGCAGTCAAAGAAAAACCCGCATAGTTCCCGTTCCCGTGGGATTTCCGGGATAAAACATATCCTATGTCCTTTCTCGGGTATCAAAATATCTCTATACCAAATTTCATGCAAATTGGTTCAGTAGTTAAGGCGTGATTGAGTAACAGACAGACAGACAGACAGAGTTACTTTCGCATTTATAATATTAAGTATGGATATGATATTTATGCAGGCTGAATGCTTCATATCAATAATAATGAGGTATGTAAAGTGAACGGAAGCGCATACAGCAGGGCGAGTACGAAGCGGCACCGCTTGTCGCCCGGCGCCGGCGGCCGCGGCAATCGGCACACGGCAGGGGCGACCGCGGCGGCCTTGACCTGCTGCAGCATACATTAGCATAATATAAACAACTAGCGGCCCGCCCCGGCTTCGCCCGGGGTACATATTTACGTTTTATTTTTAATATAATAAAAAAAGAATTATCGAAATCGGTCCACCCGTTCACGCGTGATGGCGTGACGCGTATTTCCAAACTATACATAGCCAGAACGCAACCATAGGAAACTGCTCGTGTATACTTTGTAATGCTGTTTTTAAGTTTGTTATTACAATATAAACACTAATTTTGCGTACTGATCGTGTATACTTTGTAACGCGGATGCTTGCTTCTTCGTTCCAAACTATACACGATCAGTACGCAAAATATGTATAACTAAATATAGCTACTACACCACTTACGCTTGAGCGAAATAATAAATATAGGCAATCAAAGACTTGTACAGCTATATTATATCTATCTACTTTTATTCTTCTTGATTGATTCAGTAAAATATGGAATAAAAATATTATTAGGTAAGCTTAGAAAAATAAATAGGTAACAGATATAAGGGTTACATATGGGTTAGGTTAGGTTCGTGTTTTTTTTAACTACACAAAAATAGCTTAAAATAGCGTCTTCTTCTGGACTTATTAGATTCTTACATTTTAGCACTATTGTCAATTGTAAGTCGTGCAGTATAGTCGGGAACAAAGACACAAGCATCCTCGATACAAAAAATATACGATCAGTACGCAACATTATATATAATGTTTATTTAAAAAATAATGTTTTAATAATTTATTTAATATTTAATGTTTATTGTGTAAATATGTATACACAATACACATGCATTTTAATAATAGATTTCAAAACAGCAATACAATAATATAAACGCGAGCAATGGTATAATGGTTCGCGTGTTGGGAGCGAAATGATACTATCGAGATCCAGATACAAACTGACTTTATTTATTGTAAAATCTTACATTATATACTCCTCACATCTCGCCCTTAAAAATAAAATAAAATGAAATTGATACAAGATTTCATTTTATGAAAAAAAAGTTAAAATATAAAGTTAATACAAAACATTATTTAGTAATAACATTAATCATAGTTCATAAAAATATAACATGAATAACATACAAAGTAATCTTAGACACTTAAGACTATTGTTTACATAATGCATGAATACGATACTACATTAAACAAGCTAAGATAATAATAAATTGATCTTTAATTATAAGTACAGTCAGTGACAAAATAATATTATGTATTTTGTATGATGTAATATTTCTTAAACTAAACATGATATAATTTGGTTCTATTTTTATGAATAATATCAGTTTTACCATTTATTTCGACTTTTACATTTGGTGACAAATCTTTGATAACCTTGTAGGGACCAGAATAAAGGTTTGATAACTTATTACCTACTTCATTTTTAATAAGAATTAAATCACCAGATTTGTATAAAATTGGATTAATATGATTATCATAATTAATTTTTCTTTGTAATTTAGTCTCTATAAGATTTTTTCGAGCTTCAGCATGAGCTGATTGTAGTCTGTATTTTAACTCATGAGGATAACTATCGTAGTTATAGAGAGGATCGACATGTTTTAGTAAATTGTTGGGTAAATTACATTTCTTGCCGTAAACCAATTCAAATGGTGTAAATTTTGTCGAACTGTGTACCGACGTATTATATGAAAAACACCAAAACGGAAGCCATGTACTCCATGTTTCATACTTACCTTCTGATTGAATTCTCAGAAATGCTCCTAGATGTTTGTGAGAGTTTTCCAATGCTCCTATACTCTCGTGATGATATGCTGTAGAGTTCAATTTTTTAATATTAAGTAATTCACATACCTGTTTGACTGTATCAGACATGAATTCTGCGCCTCTATCGGTAGCTATTTCTCTAGGTACTCCATGTTGCAATATGAAGTTGTTTACAAGACTACGTGCGACTTCTGTTGAAGTTTTAGTAAATAATGGATAGGCACAAACATATTTTGTCAGTTCACACTGTATGGTTAGAATATAAATATAACCATTACTGTCCTTGTCTAATGGTCCAACTAAGTCCAAAAAAATTTTTTCGAATGCCGAATGAGCACTCGAGGTGATGGCCATTGGCTCTTTCACCTGAACAGTGTACTTTTGTTTCTGACATTGCGGACACTTTAACACAAATTGTTTAACATCAGATGCCATACTAGGCCAGAAATAGTAACGTTTAATATTATTCAACATTCTTCTTATGCCTGCGTGGCCACTCGTAGGTAAAAGATGAAAATCGTTGAGTATTACTTTTCTGTCATCTACATTATCGATTGTTTCGACGTCTTTTATTATACATAACCTAGGACCTACATAGTTAGTTATGTTTTTAATTTCACTTGCAAGTTTATCGACAAATATCTTATTATGTTCATTTTTTATTAAATATATTTCGCTTATATTAATTTTCTCTGCAAAATCACTAATTTCCCTCACAAATTCGGCTCGCGAGACTTGTGTTCGAGAAACTGGATTTATGTAAATTGTCTTTTTCTTAGACACGTAAATTAAGCTTTTACTTTCACACGTAATTTCATTATTTTTCCTAAGTCGGTCTATAATAGTTTTTTCCGTAAATCTCATCTCGACTGCATCTTTCGGCCTAATATGAGTTTCTACGACTTTCGGTTGATCAGGCCAATCGTCTGAAGAAATCATATCATGGTCGCAAGAAGTGTCATTTAGTCTTTTTCTCTGTGCACGCGTCATCACATATAAACATTCATTCATCTCCTTCAATTCTTTCGAAGAAACTTGAATTCTAGATAATGCGTCTGCAGCTGCATTATCTTTTCCTTTCACATACTCGACAACATAATCATACTCTTCTAAAAGCAATCTAAATTTAAAAAGTCTACTCGATGGATCTTTTAAATTAAATAAGTAAACAAGAGGCTTATGGTCCGTGAGTATTTTAAATTTACGACCGTATAAGTATGGCCTAAAATATTTTATAGCCCACACCACAGCCAAGAGTTCCTTTTCTATGGTGGGGTAGTTCTTCTCCGCTTTATTGAGATTTCTACTAGCATAAGCTATTGGCCGTTTATCTTTATTGCATAAAACAGCGCCTAGGGCATAGCCAGAGGCATCAGTCTGCAAAATAAATTCGTTATCATTCGAAAAATTTGGGTATTGTAGTACGGGAGGTGATATCATACTATTTTTGAGAATTTCAAATGACTCTTGACATTGACTATCCCAAATAAAGGTTGCATTTTTTTTACACAATAAGTTCAAATAATATGCCTTTTCTGCGAATTTGTCTATGAATTTTCTATAGTAGCCGGCGAAAGCTAGGAAACGCTTTACTTCGTCAGCATTATTAGGAACCGGATAATTTTGAATAGTTTTAATTTTTTCTGGGTCAGGTAATACACCATCCTTCGACACTACGTGTCCTAAGTAAAGGATTTCTTTTTTTAGAAAATTGCATTTGACAGGATTTAATTTTAAATTAGCATTGCGTAGTCTTTCAAAAACAAGCAAAAGGTTTTTATTGTGATCAATTAAATTTCTACCCATAATAATTAAATCATCTAAGTAAACCAAACATTTTTCATATGATAAACCTGCCATAGCCATGGTCATCATACGTGAAAAAGAGCTGGGGCTAGTTTTTAGTCCCATAGGCATTCTAGTCATTTGATACTGCTCTCCTGCACAAAATGCTGTATATTTTCTACTATTATTTTCGAGTTTCACGTTAAAAAATCCTTGGTTTAAGTCTAAATGCGTAAAATAAACACATCCACTGAGCGAATCTAAAATTTCTGTGATGTTTGGAAGTGGAAATTTGTCGTCTTGAATGCAGTTATTAAGTTTTCTATAGTCAATGACTAAACGCCATTTCTTTTCTCCGCTGGAGTCTAATTTCTTAGGTACGAGTAATACCGGACTAGACCACTCACTAGTACAAGGTTCGATAATACCTTGCCTAAGTAACTCATTAACTTGTTGTTTAAGCTCATTTTTCTGTGCATGCGGTAGCCTATACGGTTTTTTTTAAATCGGATCAACATTAGGTTTTAAAGTAATTTTATGCTCGTAAATATTCGTCGTATTCAATGTATCGCCAGGAAGGTAGAAAATATCTGAATACTTTGCGCAAATCGATTCAATAGTATCTCGTTCTTCTGTATTTAAATAATTTAGATTTAATAATGAAAATAGAGTTTTTACGCGATGGGCATTATTCGGTAATTGCTTAAAATCGCATAATTCGTATTCACTAGCTTTATGAAGGGTGGGATATATTTCTTTTAGTTCTATATCCGAATCGGTTGTGTTTAATATACGAATAGGTATTTTTCCGTTTAAGGGTTTTACTAAACAACTAGCTATAAATATTCCTTGTTGCAATTCTGTTGCATTTATAACACATTCCTCCGTTTCACACGTATCAATGAAATGAATAGACTCCGATCTAGATGGTATAGTTATAGATGTTTTATCAATTATTATTAAAGGTAAATGAATATTAACATTATTATTCCACAAAATTAAACTTCGATTACCATAATTTAAAACAGATTTGTACTTGCTTAAAAAGTCTTGTCCGAGAATGCCATCTGCCTTACATGGTAACTGTTTAAAAACATAGAACTTATGCTGTAGTGTTTGATTTCCTAGAAATAAATTTAAGTAAGCATATCCAATCGATCTTATTTTACCGCCTATACCGCTGACTAAGATGTTCTCTTTATGGATATGAATGTTTTGATTACGAACATGTTTATACTTTATGACTGAAATTGATGCACCGGTATCGACTAACAAATCGTAACAATAATTATTTTGAAATTTTATTTTAACAAAACCCGTATTACTATTAAATGATAAAATATGATTTTTATTCACGAAAAAACTTGCTCGTGTTTTGAATATCTTGAACCGTTTCAGGCTCGGTTACCGTTGATACTAGTCTATTTACCGTATGTTTATTAGTTTGATATGATTTATTATAATAAGACTTACCTCGTCCTCTGTAATTGTTATTCGGATGGCCTCCTCTATACTGCTGCGCTTGCGGCTTACCTGTGAACGTGGATCGTCCCCGTACGAATCTCTGGTGTCCTCCTCTATACTGTTGGGTTTGGGGTCTACCTGAGAATGAGGATCGTCCCCGGCCTGGTCGATGGAAAGCTCGGCCTCTATAATTCATAGTCAAAATATCAGTTGTTGGCGAAGAATTAACGTCTTCGTCAATTGCGGCTTGAACAGCGTCTTTTAAAAAGTTATAATTTCTCGCAGAAATGATTGTACTGAGCCTGCGATTTCTCAATCCATCAGAAAAACACTTGATGGCATGTTTCTCGTTTAATGGTTTAAGAACCTTAAAGTGTTCATCGTTGCCATCGGATTGAGCGATCGTGAGCTCCACAAACATTTCCGTTATTTCTTTACCAAACTCATCAATAGACATATTATTTTGTCTTGTGTTTTGCAATCTACGCTGAATTGCAGTAGCAGATTTTTTAGGCAGTAAATTTAATTTAATATCTTTTATTAAGTCATTAATATTATTATATGTTAAAGATAACTTTAATTTGGCTGCCTGTGATAGTCTGCTCTTTAATACAAAATTAATTAATTGTTTTTGGGATGACTCGTCTAATTCTGTTTTATAATATTCAATCCCATCAATTAACTGTTTTATACTTGTCTCATCATCAGATGAAACAGGTAAAAGCTGTAAAGCAATTTTTAAATCGAATTTAGAAGTCATTTTGCAAGTTGATTCTTCAGAACACAAGTTTAATATTTCGTCATAAATTTTATAAAAATTACAAGTTAAGTCATCTATTAAAATACATTCACTTTGTTTAAAATTACTTTTCTTATTAGAATAATTTTCTAAAAATATGTTAAAATCTCTGAGTAAAATATCAGCATCTGCTAATTTTTTAACAACTAAACTACCTTTTCTACGACTTGGTCCTATTTTTATCAAATATTTTCTTATTTCAACCAAACTATTATATAATTCATTCAAAGTTTCTGCCATATAGAAAAATTATAAACCTTATGATAATAATATTAATATACATACCGAGTAACATTCATTACACACGAACACTTTCTAACATATTATATTTTTATTATTATTATATATATGTATTATATACCTTATATAAGTATCCATATTATAATTAAAAATTAAAATTATAACTTCTAAAGTCCACTAAATTGTCCATTTTTTGCACTAACACATTTTTTTAGATTTATTTTTCATTTTTTTATTACACTTTTTCACTGCACTGCACTGCACTTTAGGCACACCTCAGGCTATATCTTCTGGATCATGTTGAATGCCTCCACGCCATCTTACAGATTTTCTTACGGAATTTCTCGCAATTTCATTTACGATCCATTTTTTGTGGCAATTTTATAAAATCTGTATATTCCGTAAATAAACAGTAGTCAGAGAAAGAATGTAGATCCCATATTTTTATTAATTTTTAGACACACACAAGTGTGCACGGCGAAATATAGATGTATATTTTTTGTCATGGTGACAATTGACACGATGCACCATATATGGCTAGCGGAATGCTAGCACTGGCAGGGTCGCCATATAATGGTTCGCGTGTTGGGAGCGAAATGATACTATCGAGATCCAGATACAAACTGACTTTATTTATTGTAAAATCTTACATTATATACTCCTCACAATGGAAAGACGCCGCGCTTACTCCGAAACATACACGATAGTCCACATGCGTACTGGCGCTGTATACTTTGGAGCGCTATTCTTACTTACTTCACTACAAAGTATACGCGAGTATTTGCGTACTGCTGTTGTATAGATTGGAAGAACTTTGTAAAAAAAGTTATTTCCAAACTATACGTGATTAGTTTCACACCGTTGCGTACTGGCCTTGTATAGTTTGGAAAGACGTTGTCGTGACCAAGGATAACGGGTTTCATTTTTAGTCGCTTTCTCTGTCCCTATGCCCCTTTGTACGCTTAAATCTTTGAAACTACGCAACGGATTTTGATGCGGTTTTTTTTAATAGATAGAGTGATTCATGAGGAAGGTTTATATGTATAATAACATCCATTAAATAGTGGAGAAGTACTATTATATTTGAGGTTTCTAATAGTAGGGGAGCCCAGGATGCTAAATGTGGATTTACTCGAGCGTCACGGGAACCTATTAGAATTGGTAGATTAGACCATAGCGAGAAAAAAAGGTCCTATAATGTTTTCACTTTTAGCGGTGGGGAAGGGTTTTTTGATTTTTTTTAATTTAAAAAAGAAAAAAATTGGCTTGGAAATACTCAAGCGCGTTAGATATTGATATTTTGCATGCTCCAGGACGTCACTGAAAAAAAGTATACGTTAATCTGACGATTTAAGTGGCGATTTAATCGCTATGAAGAAAGGGTAAAAAATTAAAGTAATATTATTCGAGCGCGTCAGATTAATATATGGGGGGGTTAATTACAATATAAGAAGTCCCCATTTCGCTAATCTGACGATTCGAGCTCAACCTTAGGGAATTATGGATTATTCAAATTTTCCAGCGGGGCCCCTGAGCGCACCCACCAACCATAACTGCTCATATTGACTAGAGGTACTAATGAATAGCTAAGGTACCGTCCCTTATAGTAATCTGACGCGCTCGAGTAAATCCCAAAATCCCTTCTTGGGCTCCCCTACTATAATGTGATGTCGTAAATAATTACATTTTTTCCGCTTACATTGCAAACGCAGGCTGAACCCTACGAGTTTTATCAAAATAATGTACTAAGTATTGTACACATTGAAAAGGTCTACAGTAAAGTCCGTGATGGTATATGTCTATCTCTTATGGATAACCCACAATAACTTTTTTTTGTCATTTACTTTTTACGACAAATAATGGCTAATTTTCGAAGCGATTTTAACCAATACAGCATTAATCCTTAACCAATTAAATACCTTGAATACATTGTTCATTTAATATAGATATATATGGCCCTTTACACCGTATGATTTAAGTGAATATTTTCGAAGATATTACAGATTTAAAAATTGCGGGACGTAGCGTTTGCGGCGGTACCGGTCGGCCGCCATTGCACCCGTGCGAAGCCGGGGCGGGTCGCTAGTATAATATATACTAGCGACCCGCCCCGGCTTCGCACGGGTGCAATGCTGATACTAAATACACTACAGAAAAACTGTGAACGTTGTAATTTGTATATAAAAACATAGCGGCCCGCTCCGGCTTCGCACAGGTATAAAATATATAGCCGGGCGGATAAGTCATGAAGATACATTCATGGATCAGGAATGTCCCTACTATTGGATCTTAAGGATTTTATAAATGACCAGAAGTAGGGTCTTTTTTTATTTGAGCCTTTGCCTCAGATTTAAGTCTATTAAAACATGTCAGTAGCATTTTTTGGCAACGTTCACGTAACATTTGAAAAGTAACCAGGTCCATTGGATAAGAATATTTTTTGTACCTATTGTGATACTTTGACTTTTCGTTTAGGCATTTAATTAATGACCGACTGAACCAAAAGGGATAGTTCTTGTTATTTTTTGGTCATAAAGGCACGTATTGTGTTATTATGGGAGTTATAATACAATATACAATATATATAGAACTAGCTTTCCGCCCACGGCTTCGCCCGCGTTTTCAAAGAAAAACCCGTTCCCGTAGGATTTCCGGGATAAAACCTATCCTATGTCCTTTCTCGGGTTTCAAAATATCTCTATACCAAATTTCATGCAAATTGGTTCAGTAGTTAAGGCGTGATTGAGTAACAGACAGACAGACAGAGTTACTTTCGCATTTATTATATTAGTATGGATGTATCAACTGTTTCGTCAACTGTTTGTTTAGATTCAAAATAGCTATCCCAATATATTTTATCTAATTCCTCTTTAATTTTATTGTAGTCTGCTTTAGAAAAATTGAGGTTAGGAAACTTATTAGTTTTGGGTGGTTTGTAATTTTTAAGTTTGATATGTATGTCTAAAGGAACCCTCCTTTAGACATACATATCAAACTTAAATGATGATGAATGATGACAAAACAAAAGATGATTATCAATTTTTACGAGGGGGAATGGACTGATCATAACTTGAGCAGTGGCGGTACGTTCATACAAGCCGAAAAGCCCGGCTTGCCTTAGAAATTCGCTACGAGACAGGAAAATACCCATATTCACGTTTGAATATTCGCGCGCAATGAGCAATTCATAATTTGCTCCGAAATTCAATGAAAACTCACCTACAATATAATATGTATATAATACGCTTAGCTTAAAACAATGACGAATTCGAGTAAACTTTTTAATTTCATCCTTCTTCCTATCGGAATAAGGTCGTACGTCGACCTTTTATTTTGACGTTACAATCTAAATTGGATGGATTATAAACAGTGCGGTGTCTCGCTTGCACGCGTGGGCTTTTACCGGGCTTTGCGCTCATCTCTTCTAACGTATGAAATTTCGCCCGAGTAGCTACATACCTAGCTATAGAACTCTATAGCAATTTCTATGGCCAAAAAAGTCCGGCTTTAACAGTGTGAAGATAGTTACGATTGCGCGAACGAACGTCGTGAATATTATTGTTATTATAGTTTGTTTGAGCGGGTGATTATACCGGTGTAATTTAGGTTAAGTTTTTCGAATTTCGTGGTAAAATGAGTGTCGCGACAGCAGATTGTGTTGTAAATTGTGATGGTTTTGTGCTATTGCTTAGAAGAAGCCTATCCCCAGCTGTTGAAACTTGCACATTTGGTAGTTACGATTCCTGCTAGTAAGTAGGTAGTAGTTCTTCCACGGAGCGTGCTTTCTCATCGTTAAATCGTATTCATAGGTACGTATTAATTATTAAGAAATACACAAGGCCAAGAACGCCTTTCTGAATTAGGTATCAATAATTGCCATAGAAAAGGAGCTGTTAGGTAATTGAATTCTAAAACAAACGCCTACTTTTTTAATTCCGATGTTATAAAATCTTTCCTTCAGAAAGATTAGCGTTTTGAATTAGAATATAAATGATCTGTACAATTTTATTAATAATATTATGTCATACAGTTTAATATAATTTATCGATTTTAATGATAAACGTTTGACTCAACTGTTTGCGGGCGCGCGTGAAAATTTAAAAGATTTGATTCGGTATGTTCACGTTTTTTTATAAGTTTTATAACAAACATAATTACACAGTATACCTAGGTAGGTATCTTATTCATGAAAAGGGTACCCATCAAACACTTTTAAAAATTTGGGCTTGCCCAGTCCTTACACCCTAGGCACGCCACTGAACTTGAGATGAGTCTTTTGCGTTAGTGACAATAAGATCTAGCGTGCGGTCATTAATGTTTGTGACAGGGTTTATTTGGTAGAGACTATTGAATGAAAGGGTGTCGATTAGCAGATTGTCGATTGGATTTGACGAGCAAATGGGACAAGATCTTTGTTTGTATCTAATTTCCATTGGATGTGAGGCAGATTAAAATCGCCCGCCAACAAGATCAACGATTTCTTCGTTAGTTTATGCTGAACAATGTTGTTTAAGTTTGAGGTGAAGTAATTTAAATTAGTTGAAGAGATAGGAGGAGGGAGGTATACTGCGCAAATAAATAGGGGGACGATGGAATTGCCTTGTTTCAGCTTAACAGCTAGCCATAGGTCTTCGTTTGAGGATTCCCATTGCAGCTTACGAATTGGCTGGAACTTATTTAGAACAGCTACAAGTACACCACCTCCAGAGATTTTTTAGATTCGGAGGAGCTTCGGTCCCTTCTGAATACCGTGTATCTATTGTCAAAAAGTTCGCGATCGAAAACCGAGTCATTCAGCCAAGTCTCTGTGAAAATAACAATATCAGCATTTTGTTTTAAAACATTTGTAAAAAGTTCTTCTGTTTTAGTCCGAAGACCTCTTACATTTTGGTATGTAATTTTAATTTTAGTACAATCGTTTATAACCATTCAGCAAAAAACTAATCGAATTTAAGGGAATTCAGAAAGTCTAAATCCTTAACCTGAGTTAACTTTAATGTCCTGATGAGTCCTGTTGAACGTCTTAACGGCTGCAAGTATTTTATCCCGAACCAGAGGACTGGGGTGTTTGACTATAATCGATCTAGGTCGGTTTGATGCTTGGTTTATTTTTGCAACACGATGATAATTTATTAACTCGTTTTCCGGTAGCACGCAGCCCACTGAAGCAACAAGCTGCTGAATAGTTGTTTTTAGGTTTTCTGCTTAAATTCTGGAACGTTCTGAATTTCTAGATTATAATCTCTGGATTGTTGTTCAAGTTGATTCAGCTTAGCGCTCAAATCAGTTACTTGTGATCGTAATGAAGAGTTCTCCGATTCCAAGTTTCCTATCTTTTTGGTCTTTACGTCGGTCTGCTTTGAGCTCGTCACACTTCGATGACATGAAATTTACACTATCTGTGAGCTCCTGTATTATACTGCGCGTGCCAGTCCAGAGCTTTCCTCAGCAAAATCTCGCCTTATATCTCTGAGAAGACGCGATAAAGATTCGTCGAGTTTTTTGTCGATGTACTGTTTAAGGTCTTCGCAATCAGCAGCGGGTGAAATCGGTCCTACTGGACGGTGAGGAGAATTGGAGTTGCCACCCCGTTTGTCTGTAGATTTACACACTGAGCACTTCCAATTGGCCTTGTAGGATTTTGATTCTTTAGAAAAGTTATCTGCAGGAATGCCCAGGCACTGGAAATGGTACGTGGAATGTCACTTGGAACAAATTTTAAGATCGTTTATCTTAACTTGCTTGTTGCACTTACTACATATATTCATTGTTTTTAATTTCCCGTAATCTTAGTAAATTTTCTTATGCTGGAAATTCTACGTCTTAACAAAAATGAAGTTTGAGGTTGTCAATGGATTTTGACATGTAAAATCTTGGTTGATTGCGGGTATTTAACTATTTAGCGCTGTGCGTTGTTTGAGGGTATAAAATTCGGTATTGTATTTTTGCTATTTCTAGTTGATAAAATGAAAGTAAAGTTGAGATAACAATACCACTGCTTCCTTGTGAGATATATTTCACAATGGGGAATATTCATGTTTTTCTTTTTTGTCTTAAATTAATAGTTTACTATTTTATAACGTAGAAAAAAATATTAATGGGCTTCAAAATACTCTGATATTTTTAAAAATGAAATTTAAAACTTTTTAAAAATTTAAGCAGTTCAAACGCCGCCATTTTGCGCGCGCTTTGCGTGACGTCACATGGCACGTCCAGTGGGTGATTACCTTAGTGTTTACTGTGGAGTGATGAATACAATGTCGTGTCAGATGACGTCACATTTCGTTCCACCAGTGGTGGCGCGTTTTGGAAGTTTGAATTTCGCGCCCTTATTTTGCACTTTTTGAATATTATTTTAGGGGTTTAAATAATAAGTAAATAAAAAAAAATCCTTTTCATTATAATATTACGATAATAAGTATTCGAGAAAAAAATATTTTAGGCCATTTCAAATTTTATGCATATTCCCTATTCACACACTATATAAACTCAATACTGATAGAATTTTAATTATAATTTGAAGTTATTGTACGAGCGTATTTATCAAGGTAAAATGTTGCCACACTTCCATATCATAATACTTCTCTTTATTTATCAGTCTTATAAAATCAACATTTTTAAATTATTTGAAACAAACTCAGCTCAGTAACTACCTTTTTATCATAATATCACATATAAACTTAAACCTTATTCATTAACTGCAAACTGCAAAACAAAACAACCGGCTATGTGCGAGTCGGACTCGCGCATCGAGGGCTCCGAACAAACCTATTTTAACTACAGAACAAAGTCGATGATTTTATTTAGAGACTAGCTTCCGCCCGCGACTCCGTCCGCGCGGATGTCGGTCTTCGCGTGGATGGTTTATTTCTCCATTTTGAGTAACTCTGACAATGACATCTTATAAATATCTATTGGACCCAAATACCTATAATAATTAACGCAACGTGTGTTCTCGGTTCTACAGAACAACGTCTATGGATAAAACTGAAAAATTAAGATTTATTTTTTTCTACGTATTTTTCCAGGATAAAAAGTATCCTATTTTATGCCCAGGATAATAAGGTATAATTATACCAAGTTTCATCGAAATCGAACAGTTAGTTTTCACGTGATGCCTGAACATACAGACAGACAGACAGACAGACAGACAGACAAAAATTTTTTTAATCACATATTTGGGTTTGCTATCGATCCAGTAACACCCCCTGCTATTTATTTTTTCAATATTTTCAATGTACAGAATTGACCCTTCTACAGATTTATTATATGTATAGATTTTGTCTTTCTTGGTGTTGCCGAGATTTTTAAGTGTTTTTTGTTAGTGTTTCTTTTTTTTTTCTTAAAAGTGAATGAAATTCTTTAAATTGAATAGAAAAATGGATAGTATAATTCATAATTTTTTATTTAAGATAAACATGGTATAAAGTATAAAAACTAAAAAGCAAATGTTTGTTTCAGGTGAGTGAAGTGAGAGTAGTGCGTGGCGCGGCCCGTTGGGCGCGAAGTGGATGTCTCTAGCATGTTGGACTGCTTGTGGTAAGTGCGGCTGTACACTCGCTTTTCAACCAAATGTGATCGGCGTCATGGGCTTATCTCTAAAATTTGAAATCTATCTTTTTGCATGAAGTCTAATAGAAACAGCAATGTTTGCTATGTTATTTTTGCTTAGTTTTGATGCATGGCGAAACTATCAATGATTTTTGAGTTAAGTACATTTATTAAGGATCGGCGAATGGTGACAATGCTATAATTATTTCATGAGCTAAGTATAATCTTAGATTACAATATAAAAGGCAGATAGAGCATGACAATCGTCCATCGCCCTTGTCAAAGAAAATAGAAAATCAAAACTCAAAAGCAGGTCTACGAACCTGCGCCAGTGCCTATAGCGCATCTAGTGTCATGCAATACATCAAAAGGGGTTTGCAATTTTAGTAAAAAAATGCTATCTTATGATAGCTGTAAAAATTGTTCCCAAAAACAAAAAAAAAAAGATAAAACATTGTCTTACAGGTTTTCTGTAGATTATTTGGCTTATTTATTTTTTTATACAAATAATAATTTTACATGTAAGTAGGAATACAAAACTTCAACGTATGCTGCCAGTATTTTGAAAATGAATTTGCCATTTTTATGGGTCAAACGGTAAAATGGTTAAAAGATCTTCGGGTTAGTGGATTTTTCGATCGTGTGATTATTTGTATATTGCAAAAAAGGTTCATGATCATTATTCGATTATTTTAATAAGTACTTATTGTACATTTTTTTGTTACTTTTATAAAGCTTTAAAATGTCATAGTCGTTTTCGCTCGCGATTTAATTCATGTGCACTCCATGATGGATATGATGAAAATAAAATGTCCCGTATTCTCGACTAAAAACGATATTTTGAAAATGCGAAATGATAGCACTCATAGCTTTATGGAAATGACGATAAATCATTCGGTTTAGTTCGGCAACGCTCCATCTACCTTTCATTTTGTAATCTAAGAGTATATAGGTAAACCAGAATCTGATGGCAATAGGCATGACGACAGTATCCATGATCGAATTAAAAAAAAATAAATAATAAAATTATATTTATTTGCCAAAAGAAGGTTATTAAAATATATACAGATTATGACAGCGGACCCCGCACTAGGCACAGCCTGTCTCGCGGGGCCATAAAACGATTATACAATAAAAATGGAGGTTCACATAGGGTCCAACACGTATAATACAATGCAACTTTGAACATCAGTACGGTATGGTCACTTAAAGTAATAGTAATAATAATAAAAGTTATATGCTTATTTATACAATTGTACAGTTAAAGTATTCTTAGGATCTGTTCTGTCTGCTTATAGTCTTTGGACACTAGAATGCTTATCAATTTAGATTTAATATTGAGTAATGTGTATTGCCGGAAGTTAACAAGTTTACTGAATTTGTTATACAAGAATGGGAACATAAAATTTTGAAAACGTTTGGAAAATGACAACGTCTTAAATTAGGTTGCGACTGGGAGTCACTTATGAAAAAGTGTAACGCTCGGTAACGTTACGATGAGTCACCGAACGAGAGAGAGGCCCGCGGTCTGCCGCGCGCGCAGCACATAAATATTCTACCGAGAAAAAGACGTTGTCACGTAAAATCTTCGCCCGTAAAACCGACTTTACAGGCAACCATTTTTGTGCATTGAGATGATTGCATGTAAAATATAAAGTCCTCTAACATTTAAAACATTAATTTAAGGGAAAATGTATAATAAATGATTTAAAAGAGTGACTTAGATTATAAAAAAAAATGGTTGCCTGACGTTGTCACGTCAAAAAACATTAAGATTAATATGAGATTATCAATAAAATAAAACATTGAAATTATGCAGTCGGCCATTTTGACAGAAACACGCGTGACGTCACGCCTATGTAAACAACTTCGCGTCAGGTGTGTTTTGTTGTTATGAATATGTTGAGAATACGCATTTTTAATTATTTTTTATTGTTTCACGTATGCTTTATCGAACAAAAATATAATTTCGAATTCACGATGTGGTTCGGGTTTCTCCGCGCCAATTTTATAAAATCATTTCTTATTATTTTCTCGCTTGAAACAATTACTAACACTTTTTTTGGGCATTATTTTTATGTGGATTCACACTGCAATACTGCACACCACTTATAAACTTTGAAATTCGTTTCTATATAACACATAATATTAAAAGCATATTAATTAAATTTTTTTCATTTTCTTCGCTATGCGTACAGATAATTACTCTTTCCGCAACGCGTACCGTACAGTTAACAAGTTATTGTGATTACTCAAGTATTTTTTGTCGTTAAAAATAGTTAAAAGTGTTATTTTCTCTTAATAATTAGTGAGTTAATGTGTGTAGTGCTTATTGATGTTAAAAGTGCACCATAAGTGATCCCAATAAACAATAAACGTACAATCCGTGAAAAAATATTCCTACTTGAATATAAATCTACCGTTCGGTCATCGACAAAGCAGCTTCACGGCAAAACGCGTAAGCGCCGCGATATGCATGGCGCTTAAGACCTTTTCGACGCCGTCTCACTGTTTGAATGCTTACGGCCTGTGGAACTAAATAGAACACTGCTATTTTGTTTAATAAGTCCATACTAATTACTAAATACAATTTATAATGCAGTGCTTAGCATGTCCCCAACTAATTGACCGTCGCGAACTTATTATATGCGTGGCTTGTAAAGGGACATATCATTATCAATGCGTGAATATTTCCTCTGAGTATTATCGTGACAAGGTTTCGGAACTAAAAAAGTATTGGAAATGCCCTGGTTGCGAGAATATCGCAGCGCGCCCTCGCCGAAACGATAATACACCAGTACGCCGCGTCCTGGATTCAACCCATGACATTTCAGTAATGTCCTGCGACGATGAAACATTAGCGAAACCTCAACATCTTGACCCGCATTCTATTCCATACAGTGAATTCGGTCAACTGCTCGATATAAAACTGCAGAATATAGTCGAGACAATTTCTGAAAAAGTATTAATCGCCATAAAGTCAGAAATAAACACCGCTTTAGATAAACTTCGATCAGAATTCACACAAACAACCGATTTCCTGGCTGACGAGCAAAGGGAATTAAAGTCTAAACTGACGTCTGTCTCTAAAACTTTAAAAGAGGTCCAGTCTGAGAACGCGCGTTTACGGGAATCCGTCTTAAAATTAAACACAAAAATAGAGACCATTGATAACATTTCCAGATCTTGTAATCTTGAGATTCACTCTGTACCCGAGCGAAAAGACGAGAACACTGTTGCTCTATTCAAAAAACTCTGTGAGGTGTGTAAAATACAATGCGATGACCCTTCAATTCGCGCCTGCCGCCGTGTTACTAGGACGCAATCTTCTCCACGACCTCGTAATATCCTAGTTAGGGTGACAAATCAACATCGAGCTATGCTGCGCTGTACTGCGCTGTGCTGTGTTTGGTCAACTCGCTCGTTTAATATTTTAATGAGGATACAAACAAACCATGCTGTGCTGCGCTGTGTGAGGCTACGCTCTGTTTAAAAACGCAGCAGTCTCGAGCGAGGCGCGCTACCCGCCGTGCTGAGCCGCGCTGTGCCGAACTGTGCTATGTTTTTATGGAGCTCTGCCATGCTGCGCTGTGTCTTAATTCAATTCTTTAATTAAATTCTCCGTATTTTTCACGTATGATGTGAGGTAACAAGCTACCGTGACTGGACTCTTTTAACCCTAGAAGCCTAATCTACGCCTGCGAGGCGTACACGAATTCGAATATCGGATGTCTCTTTCTGACGGTTGAAGCTAGCGCGTCGTACTCTTTAGTTATCTCAGTGGCCGACGGGAGCTAGAGGACGGTGCCTTTATCGTTAAGGTAAGTACCGCCATTTTTGATTTATCGAAGTGTTGCACGCCTGCGAGACGTATGTTTAGGCTTTGTGTAACTTTTAACTAAGATTGAGTGATTTTTACTTTTGATTGTTTTTCGTGTATTTTATATCTTTTTTCGGTATTGTTTCAGGTATAAATATGTCACGGTCCAATATATTAAATGAAGACGACATTATCGCAATTTTGAACGGAGAACAGTCCTTCTCACGAGGATTCAGATTCCGAAGTTGAGGATGACCAGATTATCGACGACGTTCAAAGCGAGGACGAAAATAATGAGGTGTCTGAGTTCGTTGCGTCATTACAAGAATCTGGGCCCTCTGAAAAAACTAATCCAACCATGCATGTCAAAATTAGTGTGTAATAAATGTAAAAAATCTGTGTGTGGCGAGCACAAGGTTGATTCATGTGTAGACTGTTCCTAAAGTTAATCTAGTCCTTTAAAGTCTGGTTAGTTGTAATGTTTGATCTAAGAATATATAATAAGCGTAAAAAAAATTGATACTCAATAAAAATAATATATGTTTTAGTTGATTTTGAAGAAGTTAATTTTTTTGTTCCAATTTATGCATATTGTTTTTTATGTTGTAATAAACGACTGTGATTATAGTTATAATTGATAACAGTGTGGTTTTATTTTTAGCTTATTTCCCAAATTCAAATTTCCGCTTTATTAAAACAATAATAATTAAACAATATACCTAAAATAAGGGCTTTTATATGTGTACGCCTCTGAGACGTATATTAAGGCTTTGTGTACGTTCTATATAGATTAGGCTTCTAGGGTTAACGACAAAATAACACATAAAATATCCATATCCGCTTCTTCTTCACTTTCATCTTCATCGGATTCAACTATGTCGTAATGTTTACGTTTTTTTGAAAATAGGGTCATATTTGACGAGATAAACGACTACACGAGTTGCTGATTACTTTATACTGAGCTAGATTGTTAAAAAACGTAGCTTAAGAAACACAGCACAGCACAGCGCAGTACAGCGCAGCATCGTTTAATAATTGTTAAAAAAACGTAGCTTAAGAAACACAGCACAGCACAGCGCAGTACAGCGCAGCATAGCTCGATGTTGATTTGTCACCCTTACGCTTGGCTCTTCGCGTCAGCGGGATGAAATCATTTCTGCTATTCACCGTCACAATAAAAATCACCCTAATGACCACATAAACTCATCCCACCTGGCATAGAAGGTTCACCTGCCAAAATTTATGTGGCAGAGCATTTATCACCTGAAATGAAATACCTTTACTACGAAACTAGGCGGACAGCGAAAATAAAATCTTTTAAATTTGTTTGGGTTCGCTTTGGAAAGATTTACGTACGTCGAAATGAGTCATCTAACCCCATTTTAATAAGAAATATTGACACTCTCAGTGCACTTTAGTTTTAACCTAACTCACACGGACTTTTGTACAATGTTGTCATTTTATTTTTTCTATTTTATGGACGTATTTTATCAAAATGTAAATAGGATAAGATCTAAAACTAAGGACATTTATCTTAATATCTTAAGTAACGACTACGACATTATTTGTTTAACCGAAACAAATTTAAACAATTCTATAAATGATAACGAATTGTTCGATGATCGCTATATCATTTTTCGAAGAGATAGATACACAACGAATATTACAAAGAAAGAGGGTGGAGGAATTTTAATTGCTATAAATAAAAGGCTTAATGTGGTTCGTAAGTATGAATGGGAAAGTGAGATTGAAGATCTTTGGGTGACGATTATCCCATCCCAATCAAATAATAGGCTTATACATTTATGTTTATGTTACTTACCACCAGACTTAACTTTACCCTATATCAAAAGTTTTTATCAATCTATTCATAATATAGTTCTTCAATCTGATAATACTGACGAATTTATATGCCTTGGTGACTTTAATACTACTAATATTGATTGGCTAAAAAGCTCTGATAACTCCTCACTATTGCCTTCTAATCCACGGGATCAAAAAGCTAACCTTCTCTTGGAAACTATTAATCTTTGCAATTTTTACCAATTTAATCATATTGAGAACATTAATAATCGTTATCTTGACTTAGTCTTATCAACAATAACTTGTGTTTCAGTAAATGACGCAGACCCCATTAGCCGAGTTGACCGTCACCATCCCGCATTGTCAGTTACAGTAAATTATACAGTAAATCACTACCCATTATCCCGCTTCAAACAACCTAAGCGTCCCAATTTTAATAAGTGTAATTTCTCACGTGCTCGGTATGAAGTTTCTCAAATCGAATGGAACAACGTGCTTTGTTCCAACGATATTGACGTCAACGTCGATATATTTTACGGCATAATAAATACAATCATTCGCGATACATGCCCTTTAACATCCAAAAGAACCGATGAATTTCCCTTATGGTTTACGCCCGCATTGAAACGATGTATTCGTGAAAAATTAAAGTTTCACAAAAAATTTAAAAAGTTTAAAAATCCACGCGATTACGATTCATACTCTGTATTACGTCGTCGCAGTAAATTGCTTATTTCTAAATCTTATAATAACTTTATCTCCTCAATTGAAAGTGCCTTGCAGGATAATATTAAATGTTTTTGGCGGTACGTTAATGATAAGAAATCTTCCAAGTCCTCAATTCCTAAGACGATGAAGTATGGTGATCTAACATGTTCCGATAGTAGGGGGATATGTGAGTTGTTTTCTAATTATTTTAATTCTGTTTATCAAGGCGAGCAATCCTCCACTTCATCATTTACCGAAAATACAATATCTGCATCTTTAAGCAACTCTGTACTCAACAACATCGCAGTCAGTAAGCAGAAGATTATTACAACAATCCGAAGACTAGATGTGCGTAAGGGAGCAGGTCCAGATGGAATACCACCCCTCTTTATTAAAAATTGTTGCAAGGAATTGGCGATTCCATTAACGATCATGTTTAATCAATCCCTGAAGACTGGTACATTTCCTAAGGCATGGAAAACGGCTCACATAATACCCATTTTGAAGTCTGGTGACAAATCGAGCTGTGAGAATTACCCGACCGATTAGCATACTATCTTGCCTGGCTAAATTATTTGAAGCAGTAGTCTACGATACACTGTATTTTCATCTCCTTCCCTTGATTTCTCCGAATCAACACGGATTTATAAGACAACGCTCAACAACTACAAATCTCTTGACTTACCACTCATATTTATGTTCTGCCTTTGAAAAAAGACAACAAGTGGACGCCATCTATACCGATTTTTCCAAGGCTTTCGATAGAGTAAACCACATAATACGTAATAAACTAAGTGCTTGGGGAATACATGGTAATTTACTCCGATGGATTACTTCCTACCTGTCCAATCGTAGTCAGCTTGTTGCTCTTAATGGCTCATTATCCTCACCTGTTCTAATACCTTCTGGCGTCCCGCAAGGGTCCCATCTCGGCCCCTTACTCTTTATCGTATTTATCAATGACCTCATTGACAACTTAAAATGCCCATCTCTTATGTATGCTGATGACTTAAAGGTATTCTCCACTGTGGCCAATATTCAAGATGCTTATATACTACAAAATGACCTAAATTCTATAGCGATATGGTGTGAACTTAACCAAATGACCCTGAACGTTAATAAATGTGCCGTTATAAGCTTTACGCGAAAGTTAAACAAATTCAATTTTAATTACAGTTTTAACAGTCAGCTTCTTCCTCGTGTTTCCGTCATTAAAGATCTTGGTGTCTACTTTGACGACAAATTGTCTTTTAGAAGTCATTTCGATGACATTATCAATAGAAGCTCTCGTCTCCTTGGGTTTATCTCAAGGATCACGAATGGTTTTAAAACACCATCTAGTCTTTTACATTTGTTTAAAACCCTGATTCGTTCAATCCTAGAATTTAACTGTGTCATATGGTCACCGCACTATACAATTCACATCAGACGCATTGAACGACTTCAGAAGCGTTGCTTAAGGCTGGTTTCTCTTCGTTACCACATCGGACGAAGTGGATCTAGCTACGAAAATCTTCTTGAGAAATTTAATCTTGTCTCGTTGGAAAAGCGTCGACAGAGGCTAGAACTCATAACACTCCATAAAATCGTTCACTCATCTATCCACTCTCCGTCGCTACTGTCAACTGTTAATTTTAATGCTTCATTTCGCTTCCGGACTAACAATACTTTTTCTTTATCTTTAACCAGGAATTATAACCCTATATCTCGTTTCTGCCGTTTATACAATGATTTATCCAAAAAAATTCCCGATTTTGATATATTTGATCATCGAATAAACATATTCAAAGAACATGTTTGTCAAATAGTGAAATGATGTCCTAGTTGTCTAATTTTGTAATTTTGTTATTACTGTATAAGAAACCATTATTTTAATTGTCTTTCTTTTATATCTAATATTTAATTATTGAATTTTTAATTATGAATTTATTGTAACACGTTTTAAATAACTGTAAGCTGTATCTCATTGTAGTAGTAATTGTACACATTTTGTTGGGTTGCGATCTGCTCCCGAAATTGATATGTCGCCTATGGGTCCGGCAAGATTATTGTGTATTTAATTTAAATAAATAAATAAATAAATATTTACTATAGAGTGACGTCATGCCTGCGCCATGACAACTGCGATCTGTTTTGGCACAGTTAATAAATATTTTTTGAAAAATGGCTTTTATCTTCATTAAATTTAAGTATATTACCGAAATATAGGGTTTTTCTTGTATAGTAAACGTATACACACATTATGGAAGAGGATTTCAAAATCTTTCGTCATGCCTATTAGGGAACTCAAAATTTTGAGTGTGCAACGCTAGGGAAAATGGACTGAACGATCTTGATACTGCTTATTTTTATTTTGTCCTCAATAATCAATATCATAAGTGGATAATAATGATATAGCCACATAATAATATGTAGGTACATACTTACATGTATATAATATACATATTACTTTAGGTAGGTAATACATATATTATCTATTTACACATACCTATATAATATGTATATATCATTATCATTATCCCATATGAAAATGTGGATGTAATGATAATGCAGATGAAAACTCGATTGTTTATTATTTTTTATAAAATAAAATAAAAAAATAAATAAAATAATGTTTATTTTTGTAAGTATTAACAGATACGCACATTACAAAATTGACTTGGAAAGCTTACAAATACTCCGTCAAGAAATTAAATAGACATATCATCCAGAACTGGAAAAAGATTCTAAGTATTCCAATTCCATTTCTAGATCTTTATCGGATGATGACGATAAAGAAGTGTTTATAATAAAACGCGCTTCCATTATTTCTATTACTTTAATATCTTGTCATATAATCGTTTTCGATTTTTCGGACGTGTTCACAGCATTTCAGCCATTGCTCTGGCCCAATTTCAGAAAAAGCTTCTTCTACTAATTTTTTGGTATCCGTAGCAGGTCTATTAACATTCTTCTGTAATCATTTCTATTGGATTAATTTAGGTAGTTTAGGATTTAAAATATTTTTAACGTATAAAGGTTTTTAAAGTATCAAAACGGGTAAGTCCAATTTACCAGTCAAATCTTCCATGCGCTTCAAAATTGAAGATTGTGATGTGTTTGACCCTTCTTCATCCAATGTTTTTCTATACACATTGTAATCAAACCTCTTGCTTGTGATCGCAGTGGCTTTTTCAACATTTTCGAAGATTTTGAAGACAAAATCCTAAAAAATTTTCATCAACTGCGAAGAAGACAAATAATTTGACAACCAATTTGATAGTTGTCAAATAAAGTTGCCACACGAAAATCGTTGTTTTTTTAAATATAAATATGCCATCAAATTCTGGTAGACCTATAATAATGTACATATCAAACTGAAAAACAAAAAAATAAGAATATGTAGTTCAAAAATACAATACGCCTTTTTTATTTCTTTTTTTAGTTGTCAAGCCATATTTATTTTGATACTACAGTCTATATTTGAATTTTGTCCCAATGTGTAGTTGATTAAATTTATCCCTGTTTATGATACACGATATTATCAGAGCTTATGGCTCATGCGCTACAAAAGTTTTCACACTACAGAAATTAGAAAAAAAAAAAAATCTTTATTTTGCTATTTTAAACTTAGATTTTTTAATATTCATGACAAATTAAAAATTTGTCTGTATTTATTGCATATTATGCTAAAATTTGAAAATGCTTGGACGATGTTTAATGTTTATGTAGTAGTCACTAGTCACGGTCAGCTGAGGCAACGGCGAGTGACGTATGGTGTGGGCGGGCGCGGGCGGGGCGGGGCGGGGATCGCGCGGTGAGGGGCGCGGCGGCGGGTCGGGGGGCTAGCGTCGCGCGCGGAGCGGCAGTCTCGTCGTCCGCGTCCCGAGCGGTGTACCGCGTGTTGCGATGCCTGGCGGAGCTGGCGCGCTCTGTGTGACGTGTGTCGTGCTCGCGCCCGGATAGTGGTCAGTGCGGTGCGGCAGTACGGCGCTGCCGGAGTGGCATGTGAGGCGATGTTGCGCTCTGCTGTCACCAGTGGCATGGTCGGCTTGCCGCCGCCACCACACGCTCGATTGTCGCTCTTCGATTCTTGCCACCGGAAGATCAGACTCATAGGAGGAGGCCCCGTCGCTTTCCTTGGAGGGCTCGTGGCGTGAGTGCTTTCCTATTGGTGATTTAACGAAAAACCTATACTTACTTGATCGATTTACGTTGTCAAGGTCAACATTAGGATGTTTATTTTAATTGTTATCCTTAAGAATTATACGCATGTAAAACGTATAAAAAAGAATGTCATTAATAATTTTGAACATTCACTCAGAAAGTACATTTGGAACGGATACTTTCCATGCCTTGTTTCATTTATGTTGACGTAAACAAACAGTAAATTCTCATTAACCTCAAATTGCGAGAGAATGTTTTTTTTTCTCACAAACAATAGCGCAATTTGCATTACGAATAGTGAAAGGTCAATTGTTGTTGAACTATTACGAAGTAATGCTTTAGCGTTGAGTCGTCATTCGGCGCCGCTCGGCTGTCCTTTTTCTCAATCCCAGCCATAAGTGATTCCACGTTATCCTATTGTGTTCAATTATTATCTACTGCTTACTCGTCATTTCTAAATTCTAATCTCAATTTTGGGGGAAGCGGCAATACGTACGAATGAATGTTAACAGTTAGCTTAACGCTAATCCGGAATGAAAAAAAAAAAGTTATAGAATTCAATAGCCACTTTACTTACATTAACTTCACTCAAACAAGAACTGGATTACCGGACCTTAGTTATGTTCAAAGTCAAACATTGTTCATCCATATTTCTGACATCCTGTACTTATCTGTGTATCTTCAATAATATGATCACAAATATGATCCCTTAAATCCTAATATAATATAAATTATTTTAGTTTGACATTGGTATTTATTATTTTAATCTCAATGTAAATGAATAAAAAAAGAACGAGGCAATATATTAAAATTATTAGTTAAGCGGTGATATTGAATAATGAAGTGAATGGCGTTATGTTCTACTCAGTTACACTGATATGCGGATGCAACAGGAGCCGGCTAAAACTGAACCTTTACGTCATCGCGCCGGAATAATAACGAGCCCGTAAAACATGATTATTGCGAATTCATTTCATGGTTCAACTTTATTTCACTTCGCACTTATTTATGAAATTCGGATTTGGATTTTATAATTCTTATTTTTTATTGATTCAGCTTCCCTGTTTCTTTGAGTCAAAAAACAACGGCATACGTGATATATTCATACATAAAATTAGTTGAGCAGAAATGGTAACATCTATACGCGGTTGTCTTTTATATGTTCAGCGTTAGTCTCTGAGTAACTTTTTCAAATGTAATTTGTCTTGAGAAGGCCTACGTAATCTCCGCGGTGGGCATAACTCTGCTCTCATTGATCTTTGCGTCATGAGAACTGAATTTAGTGGAGATGGAAGTGGTGGAACTGTGCGGCTGGTAAAACGTGGAACACTTCCTCAGAGCACTCCCCATAGTACAGTATACAGAGATACGCAACGTCTCTTCGCACTGACAGAGGATCGAGCCTATCGAAAAGCCTATGGTCATCGACAATTTTGACCTGCTCGACGTTGGATGCGGTCAAGAGGAAGGAGTTGATACTGTGGGGCTCCGGCCCAGAGATGAGAACAGTACTCCATATGCGATCGCGCCTGAGCCTTGTACAGCTGAAGTCGGTGGGCCGGTGTGAAGTACTGTCTCGATCTACTGAGCACACCAAGTTTTTTGAGGCTAATTTAGCCTTAATAAAAATAAACAAGTTTTTATGTAAGTGTTATATAGAGTTAAACCCCGAAGCTCGGGCACTCGTTAGTTGGACTAGTCAATCCTCTGACAAAATGACTTTGACAAAGCCCAAATAAATGTAATATTTCGGCCTTTTACTAAACAATTTTCGTCAAACCTGGGAGATACTAATTTGATCATGCAAACGACAAAAAACAATTTTATTAAATCGGGGTTTGACCCATGACCAGTCAAACTTCAATTAGGTAATACCTAAATTTCTTATTTCCGTATATTTGAAAGCATTTTATCATTTAAGCAGGTTTCAAGTCTTAAGAACTGTTAACTCTGCCAGTTCACCTGATTGGTCAGTTTATGTGATTTTCATTTTGCATTTGAGATGCATTGGAATAAACGGAGGATTGTTTGTAAGATTAGGTATGAAAAAATAACATTTTTAATTTTAATGTTTGTTTAAATAATTTCTTAAGTAATTTAAAATGAGAAATTATTTATTGTATATTTATTTTTTTGTCATGGTGAGGCATTGATTATAATGTTTATTGTTTCAAAAAAATTAGGTCGCCGTTTGACAGTCGCTTCTAGGATGACTAGACCCAAATTGAAACAGAATAATTTACTTTCGACGTTTGACTGAAAAGTTAGGTAGGTTTGAGTAAAAATACTTCAGTCAAATGGCGAAATTCAAATGTATTTCGAGGATTGATGGCTTTTGCCAAACCTAAGATAAACCAGTCTTTCCGCGAAAAGATTGTGTTTCGGGATTTGACTATAATATAAGTACCAATATTGCAGCAAATTGTCGGGAAAAAATAGCGCGTAGTATCTGTATTTGCGTATTTATTTAATTGGTGTACCTGGGTAGAATATAGAATAGCAATTCGACTTAGAATCTCAAACAGTTTCGTTATTCGGTGGAGGGACAAGCGGTGCGGTACAGTTGTAACGGGACCGCGCGGCCCCGATACGCTACCGCGCGGCGCCTGCCTCACACTCCACCACCCGCACTCACTTTACAGTTTACATCAACTTTACATCGTATCAATCTGTCAAGGTTTTAAAGTTTAAACTGATGTCATTCCTTCGAATACAAATTTCCGTCGATGCTGTACATATCGTGTCGTTTGCTATAAAAATATGTACAGAATTAGAAATTGTGTAGCATGCGGCGTGCTCGCGCTCAAACGTTCACGCTCGAAGGCCGATCCATATTTATAATGTAACATATTGTTTGTCTGACTCGCCATTCTGCCGCTATATGCTATGTAATGTTATCGTTTTTTGTCCTTGCATTTTTTTTAATTTGCAATGACGTAATATCCCCAAAATAAGATTAAATATTATTTATTAAGAGTAGTATGAGAAAATTTAAATAAAATCAGCGGAAATAATTCGTGTAGTTTTGAAAATTGCTTCAGTTATTCCTTGACATCCAGATGATCATATCGAAAGTCCTCAAGGGTGGGGGTGAGCTGTCGGTGTCGTCGTCGTCGTCGTTTCAGCCGCGGGACGTCCACTGCTGGACAAAGCCTCACTCAAGGATTTCCAGTACGACCGCTGCCACTTGGACCATGTCGTCTGTCCATGTTGTGGGAGGTCGTCCCACGTTTCGTCACCCAGTACGTGGCCTCCATTCCACAACCTTTTTGCGTTGTGGTTGTGGCACAAAGGTTGTGGTTGTGGGCCGTTGGGTTCTACGGACTATGTGCCCTGCCCATTGCCACTTCAACGTGCTAATCCGGCGACCTATGCCCTTCCTCTTTCCTCATTTCTGATTCGATCTCGTAGGGAAACTGCATAGAACTTTCCATAGCCCTTTCGATGGCCAAGTTGTTCTATTTATTTAAAACGTTAAAGATTTTTAAAGTTGATATGATAATAATTTACGGAATATCTTAATACAGAAGGTCCCTTAAATATAGAGACAAAATAAGTTAACCGACTTGGTATTAAATGGATCTCACAACTTTTTCCGGTAGAAAAACTGAGCTGCGAGACTTGGCTTTTTTTACAGGATGTTTTTTATGGCATCTCGCTTCTTTTCTGTAGAGCTCTACTTTTTTCCTTTTTGGTACCTTTTACTTCTAGAATATCAATAACGATTTTTCTAAAAGCAATATTTAGACCCCAGATTGCCCCCAGTAAGGGTTTACAAGGTTGGATACACCAACTGCGTAAATAACTTTGTAATCCCATATACGAGTAAGTGTATGGGATTACAAAGTAAATCACGCAATCGGTGTATCTAGAAATCTGGACAGACATTATAGAATGTTTAGTTTTTTCTTGATTTAGATTTTAGACATTAAACACTAATTACCTATATTGTAAATTTGAAGGGGACTAATTTTCGGGGACAATACCGTGCCCCCAGATAAATTTATGATGCAATTGTAAATGCGGTGCGGACAGGTCACTGTAGAGTGTAGATAGGCTATGCGGTCCGCTCGGTCGACCTTCGGGTGATCGCGCCATGTGACGTCAGCCCGCCCGCCTCCCCCGCCGCCCCGCCGCGCGCCTCCAACTAAGTAAACAAATAAACCTAAAGTCATGCGGCTCTTAACGATTGAACGACTCAACTCACAAAGACTTTACGTTTCAATATGAGCATTGAGCAAAATCTATGATTCGTCTCTCGTCTTCGCACAATTTAAAAATAAGCGTTTCGGACAATGTACCTTTGTTAGGTAGTTTCAAGTTTGGCATATAGATAGATAGCAATATTATATAGCACCAAAATTTATGATAATAATTATTTAAATAGAAAAATTGAAAGAAGCAACATTTAGCGCACACGCGAACATTGCAGCAAATAAGTTGAACGGCAGCCAGCGCGGGTCACGGCGGTCTATCACGATCGATGGTAAAAGTGCTCGAACCGCTTCGAGCTACTCTTTTTATGGCACCGCAAACTGGGTCGCCGGCGGCCGGCATTCTGATTAGTCTTCCATCCACTATATCATTATTCCTTACACATATTACATATTGTTAAGTTGTATTTTCAATTTTTATTCTGTATTATTTAGCGTTTATTCAATAAAATTTGGTCTGATTTTCATTATTCTGCGGAGCGCGCACGGCTCGAAGGCAGACGGTAGTGTTGTAACGGCGAGTATCGCAACAGCAGTTTTGCAAGAAGCGCCGCTGTGCAATCCTTATCCACACACGCATAACTGCATAAAGCGAAAAAAACTAACGTTGGCTGATAGGTAGCTGATAAAGCTTGATTCTTTCACGATGGCGACAGAAATAGGACAATGTCATCGCAATCCGTTCAGTGGTTTTCGCGTCAAAGAGATCCATACATTCTTCGTCATCCAAACTTTCGCTTTATAATATTAGCATATAAAGAGTTTATATAATTATTGTTGCTATTTTCGGTAGGCTTCATGTCATCCCATGTTTTACAATTATAAGAATTATTATGATTATTTTTCCGACCCAAATATCGACCAATAGAATTGCACCATTCGACGTCACGTGGTACAACCTACATGGTATTATACTGATAATTTTTTGAAAATTTTCTCTGGTCGTTGACGTCAAACTGACAGGTTGAATTCAATTGTGAAATTATTGGCCGACATTTGGGACGGAAAAATAATCCCCCGAATACCACACGAGCTTCAAAATTATCTGGCATTTCCCTCAAGGTTCCCTGCAAACAAATAAAGTCGTCAAGTTTTTCAGGAAAAATCACTCGCGCTTCGCGCTCGTGATTTTTTAACCTTGACTAAAAACTTGACTCCTTCATTTGTTTGCAACGAACCTATCGGAAAATACCCGATAATTTTGAAGCTCTTGTGGTATTATAAGTGAATAATATTTACTATTTTACTGACAGCAGCCACAATGGTTCAATGTAGCTGTATCGTCATCCGTTACGCCGAGCTCTAGCAATAAAATCTAATTGCGCACGTCGAATGCGGTGTGCTGTAAACGCGGAGCAGAAATTAATTTCTTTAATGAGCGTTACTTTACAACTATACAATACATAATAAATGTTTGAGTCATAGCCCAACTTATCGTAGTTTTCTTTGTTTTTTTTTCATAGATTTCATTCCGTAATTGTAATGACATACATAATATGCAGAGTGCATGTGAGCTTAATGTACGGTGATAGCTTAACATTCTCGTGGAGTAGATTGTTGTGGCAGTCAGCTGCCGCTGACGTCACGGGCCGCCGCAGCCCGCCCGCGCCACAGGTGGCTCGCCGTGACGTCACGCACTCATCTGCGGGCCTCATCCCACTCTGGACGTTGTTCGCATGGCGGCCGTGTCACTGTTTACAATGTTCATTTAGTCAATGATATCTCTTACTTTTAAGTCTCTGCACTTATATGCGATCTTTGCGATCATCACTAAAAAGTCTTTTTGTTTTCATCTATGAACATTGTACAATAATGGTCCTAATCCCAATCTAGCTTTGCTAATGTCAAGTGGGTTGCACGATGTGCGCAACTCACTAAATATCTCCTACAAATCCTTATCCTTATCGGAGGCCCTTACTTAACCAATAAGTTATTGTTGAATCAATAGCGCGGGTACCTGGCGACTGGCGTTATAGGTTTTATTGGTATGGAGCGTGCGGCAACATCGCTTATCGCACGCAATCTGGTGTTTGCAGCGGCTTTCCTGCCGTCCTGCGAGGTATGTTACGTTCGGTATCTGTCAGACCCCAGACCGCAACCGAGGGCTCCCAACAAACCTATTCATTATTATGTTGTAACTTTAAATTTTTATGCTTTTTACATTTTTTCCTGTATCTGGGCTGTAAGACGTTCCTTTTTACCAAATTTCGTGACGTTCAAAGACGTCCAAGAGTGTGTTCAGGGAATATACCATGTATATACAGGGTGTCCCGTAAGTAGTGGACCAACAGGTTATGGGGGTAGAGAGAGTTATTATCTAACAAAAATACTAAAATTTATTATCCTAGACCATACTTTTTTTTACACCAGCTTTGTTTAAACTTCAGTCCGTAAACTTTAAAATGTATTATTTTTTTAAATTTTGTTGTTAATTATGCTTTTGTAAGAAATTACACGCTAGGCCGTGTTAAATATTAGTTTGAATGTAATAAGAATGTTCTGCGATTCTACACAGCTACCTAATTGATGTAGGTAGTTGATAACAAATCGCAGCAAGTCAACGACTTAGCAAAGGGAGGGTAGTTGGGTCGAACGTCGTATAAACAACGTCCGAGCCCCTAGGCACGATTCGTACGAATGCGCCACGATTCAAAGGAAAGCGGCAATTTATAGTTTTCGACAGCTAAACATGTTTTGACAGGAAATAGTGACAACTATTCATCCACAAAAATATTAAATCAACTGGCGAAGTCCCTTTTTATTGGGCGGAGCCATTAATTAAGAGAAGAAGAAGATTAAATCAAAAGTTACGTCTAACACTTAAGTATCATTTTAATTAGGAAGACTTATGTATTCTTAACTACCTTGAACAATAAAATAAAAACGGAAATGGTAAAAGTTCATATTTAGCTTATGTGGATGATATTTTTATCAAATTTTGAAAATAAAGCATAAATAAAAAACTTTATGGTCTAGGACAATAAATTTTAGTACCTATTTTTGTTACATAATAAGTTTTTCTACTCCACATAACCCGTTGGACCACTACTTACGGGACACCCTGTATATTGATAATCAATACAAATACTAATTAGCAAAAACCCAAAGGCTCATTTCAAATGGGTTTTTTAACAAGCGCAAAACGGTTTTTATGACCTTTGAAATTTAATAGTTGCGTACACCCTACCATAATATGTAGGTTTTGAGACAACTTTTAGGGTGTCAAATTGTCTTACAGCTGGGTAGCGAATTCCGAGATTCTTACCTAATTTAAGGCCGTGTACGCGGTCCGTGCGCTGTTTGGCTCAAATATGTGATTTTTCAAACCAGATTGTCCATCAACCACTTATCTTACAAACATATGAATTACTAATAATTTTAGGAAATTTTATTATCTATGTAGTTAGTTAAGGGTTTTTTTCAATTAATACAGTATTTGTGAATACCATCAAGATAACTGAGCCGATGATTACTTGATTTCACTTTTAGTGTCAATTTCGAAGCTAAAAATATCTGAAATTGCTGACAGATCTAACACACAATTATTTTTAACTAACTGCAAAAATCCTTATTAAAATAGTTAGTTAAAAGATTTTTTTATTTTGGACTCCTAACTTACGAAATTAAAATCCGAACAATGTGAATTTTTTTAGAAATTATAGTCGACAAAATGATTATTTTCACCAAGATATTTGACTTTATTGAATATAATTTATACATATTGCAATAAAAGAATGTCTTACTTATAAGATAAAATTTAAAAAATCAACTAAGGTACCTCTAGTATTTTTCTACAAATTTTTTTAAAGTACTATAAAACACTGCGCGCGACCCGATTAAAATCAGTCGGCAGCGAGCCTTTCCAGAGAGAGGACATGTTGCTCGGCGCTCTCCTGTGGACCTATGCTGTTCATAGTAAAAGGATAGCGCAAGCCGCGATCTATCGTAATAGATCGCGGAGATTTTGACTTGCGTTAAATTGAATATGCGCTCTTAAGATTAAAATTACTGGCCTATTAGCTTTTGATTCCCTTGCTAATCTTTTGATTGCATTGGTTTATAAGTTTGATTTTTTCACAGCTTTGAGTATTCTTTATAAATTTCAGCTTGATACCTCCCTCCACAAGTTCCTAAGAAAAAGAAAAAATATTAAAAAAAAGCACTAAATAGCTAACATTTTGAAACCATTCCACACCAAGTGTCAAAAGTATAACAATTACACAATGACTAGAAACAAGAAAAGTTATTACCGACTTGCGTGATTTTAAACTTTTTTTCAGTTCTAATGTTGAAATAACTGAGTAGCGAGTATTCGCTGCGAGTTGAGCTTAATGACATATTTTTTAATTTAACTGAACTAAAAATAAATGGGCATAAACCTAATAGTTCCTTGTAAAAAAAGGGTTTATTAAGAAAGCGCCTATTTTTTCTAAAAGAAGACAGGTTAAGCATGTGAGTATAAATTAACATATCCTTCAATAGACATCACTGTCTAGCCTTAGATTATAACATAAACTCGGCGTCACAAAAATCGCACCTCTTCGAAAATAAGTTTCAAGCATGTCCCGCCAGCAACGAATACATTAAACCCAATTAATATTGGTATCAATTGAAAGTATGTTTAACGACCTTTAAATTAACAACAGATAGAATTCCTAAACACAACAGATCTCATTAGCACGTAACGTTAAAAAAAATGTTGTCAAAATACACATTACAACGGTCTCTAATTGCACCTCCTTACAAGGGTATAAAACGGGCGACCCGGGCACGGTTCCCAACTTAGGGGTTTTCCCCCCAGATTTAGGGGGTAAATAAGTGAGATAGGATTTTTTTAGGGGTCTGAAATTTTTAGGGGTATTTTTAGGGATTTTTTTGACTCTTTGATATTTTTAAATTGATAATTAATAAAGCTATTTTTAATATTTATTTCTTGACCTAGCGACTCATACTGATATAGCTAGTGATGTCGAATTATCTTCAGATGAAGACGAAATATTTTATGTATTAAATAACTTGTAATAAAAAGACTTTTGAAACATATTACAGCATATTATTTCTAAATCATTATGAATTTATATTTGTATATTTTTTTAGGGGGACAACTGAATAATTTAGGCGTTTTTAGGGGTTTTAGACACAAACTTAGGGATAAATATTTTTGAGAGTTGGTAACACTGGACCCGGGTTAAATGTGGGTTATTCGCTATTCAACCTTTGAAGTGAACACACGTGAACAGCTACAGTAAGAAAAATACCCCAGAAGATGGATACCACTGCAGATGAAGCCGCTCAAGTCATTGCACTACTGCAATCAGGGATGCGCCAATGTGATGTTGCTCGGCAACTGAACTTGAGTCGTTTTTCCGTTCGACGAGTGTTCCAACGCTTCCAAGAGACTGGTGGCTATATCCGAAGACGTGGATCTGGAAGACAACGGTGCACATCCGAAAGAGACGATCGCTTCATTGTTTCGACGTCTTTACGTAATCGGTTCTCCAATGCTGTTGAGCTGCAACAACAACTGCGATCAGCTCGCAGAACGTCTGTAAGCGTCTCCACGATTAGAAGAAGAATGCGGGAGAAGAAAATTGCAGCTCACAGGGCTGCTACAGGGCCAAAATTGACTGCACAGCATAGGAGAGACCGGTTGCACTTTGCCCGTGACCATGTGGATTGGACAATAGACCAATGGAGGGCTGTGCTCTTCTCGGATGAGACGAGAGTGTGTCTTTTCTGCAACGACAGGCGTCGAAGAGTGTACAGGAGGCAAGGGGAACGATTCGCACAAGCCTGTATTCAAGAGACAGTGGAATACAGGGGTGGCTCGTGCATGTTCTGGGGCGGCATGTCGATCGACGGCAAAACGAACCTTGTGTGTGTTTCTCGGACTGGAAGTGCTCGCGGGCAAGGGTCGCTGACTGCTCCTCGGTACATAACAGAGATCTTAGAGGAGCAGGTTGTCCCTTATGCGGGTTATGTTGGCAGTGGGTTCACGTTAATGCACGATAACGCCCGCTGTCACACCGCTTTAATTGTAAGAGACTATCTGCAAGAAGTTGGGATCCCTGTTATGCGCTGGCCGGCGCGAATTCCAGACCTGAACCCTATTGAGCACCTTTGGGATGAATTGAAACGGCGAGTACGGGCACGTGATCCTGCCCCTACCACTCTCCAAGACCTCCAAGATGCCGTCGTTGCAGAATGGGACAACATTCCTCAAGAGACTGTTGTCACATTAATTAGGTCCATGACAGAACGCATGGAAGCAGTCATCAGGGCTAGGGGGGGTAACACTAGGTTTTAAGTTGTTTATAAGGACTTTGTTGTAATTTTTGCTGATAAATAAAATTTAACTTTTTAATCATTTGTATTAGCTTGCTTTTTTTTATTCCCTGATAAACTAAAAACCAAATCTATCGATTTATTCTGAAATTTAAATAAATTGCCTTTCCAATGATACCTTATAGTCATATGTCTACCATTGATTAATAGGGTTAAAATGACTTTGAAGGAAATTCTTATAGAGGTGCGATTTTTGTGACGCCGAGTGTATATCAGCTGGTTTGGTACATAAAAGCAATGAATGCATGAAACAATTGTGGATCACAAAACAAAGCGGAGAGATTGTGTGTCGGAACGGTAGCGCGGCTGGGGCACTCGGGGCGCGGATCCGCCGCGCGCCGGCTCCGAGCCGCTCTGATTCACTTCTGCCATTGTGCTCCGCCGTCAGCCGCATCGTCGACCACAACGTTTCATAATAATCATGTATAATATTACAATTGAGACGTGAATTTCTCTAAAATTATTATTATTCGGTTACTGCAGATTCATCCGTTATATATGTACAGTATATCGATTCATTCAAAAATTACAAAAAGAAAAGTCTGGTTGCAATACAGGTTGAGCGTACAAGAAATAAATAGATTTTTCGATTTATCTGCATATTATCCAAATCACCACTGCTCGAAACGCCGCAGGAAAACTGCGACATCGGCATATCGGAGAATCAAAAAGTTCGCTGACATATTATTGTGACATCTACCAACCCGCACTCGGCCTTCAGATTTTAACCTTACGTACATATAAATAAATTCTACTAGGCCACTATTCATTACACAAGGTAGGTAGATTGTCCATAAGCAAAGTTGGATGTTACGTTTAATCAGTGATCACGTTAATCATTGTCGGTTAGAAAAAGCGTTGGGACACCGCGGCCGCGGCCATGGCCATAGTACATAGAGATAGTATGTACTACGTACTAGAGTGGCTATTCCAAACAAAAACATTGCGCGCGGCCGATGTGGTGGGGTACGTGTGGAACGAGCGGGGCGTGGCTTCAAGTTCAAAGATTAAGCAATGCGTGCAGATGCGACACATTGTGCAATCTGTTTACTCGGTACTATCTGGTGGTACTGATACTAGGGAATTAATAAAAAGAGGATTTTATATTAAACTATGTATTTTAATTTCCTTTAAATAATATTAATTTAGTAAACTTTTGTCGTTTTGTGTAGTAATCAATAGTTTTATCAGTTTTTGCTTCATGATGTAATCGAATTTTGGAGTATTGGTTTATAATAGCCCTAATTAAATGGATACGATGATTCAATGTTGATGGCGTTTACGTATAAGAAACTCACATTTTGAAAAATCTCACGTGAGATTCGGGGATGGGGGAGGGGGTTGAATAAAATCTCACGACATCTCACCAGGGGGGGAGGGAGGGGCAGAAAATTTAAAAAAACACCTCACGTAATTTATGGACGCCCCCTTACTCGATCACAATTTTTGTAACGAATGTGAGAGACGAAACAATAAATACGCAAAGCGGCTTTTACTATAAACGGAACTACATTTAAAAATATACTTTATTTATTGAGTTATAAGGTTGCTTCCATTCTGTTTATTTACATTCTCAAAAACATCAATCGCGGCAGAGGCGGCTTGCGACAAAGGCGGCTTGTGTCAAAGGCCTCGGCGATATCATTTAAGAACATAATATTATGTACTTTAGGCAAACTTGTAATAAGATCTATTTTACTTTCTTATTAGTCCATTTGACAAGGATATTGGGTAAGATACCTATTGGAATAATTTTATTATTATGTATGTACTTATTAAATCCGCGAATAAAAAAAAATTTTAGTCGCGAATATAGAAATTGGGTCGCATTTTTTTAATCCGCGAATAGTGAAAACGCGAATAAAGGAAGCGCGATTAAGGAACTTTTACTGTATTAGTTTCTGTGAATGTTGTGTTTATTTGTAATTGTTGTGCATAATAATTTATAAATCCTATTGGAACAACTGTTGATGAACCTTTTTTTAATAAATAAAAATAGGTAAATAAATAAATATTACTTAATATAACCTACCGTTTTACTTTGCGTAGTCGGGTAAAAGTATAAATATTTAGGTACTACACCACGGTAATCTTTCCTAGTATATATTGTATATTCATAGTTAAAAAATCCAGTTACATTTTTTTAACAGACTCATCGATAGTGTCACGTCTGTGCTGTTAGTCTATGAAAAATGGCGCGAAACGCAGAACGCGTTGTGATTTTTCGCAAAATGATAACAATATTAGTAAAATGCATGACTTACTCATAATAAGGAAACTTACTGGTGAAAAGTCACTCCTCGGGCTTTGTTTGTATTATAGGAACTGTTAAAACAATATCTTAGCACACACGAAGGCATTTTGAACAGAGCAATAACACGTGTTGACGCGGCAAGCGGGGGGCACAGTCCGGCACAGACTAAATGAGACTTGTGACTTTTACCTCTAGCTCGTGTTAAAGAGAGTGTAGTAGCGATCGCCTCTCTAGTACGTAGTACATATATCTCGATGGCCATAGTAATGTTATGAGAACTCGGTGAATAATTCTGTGATGAAACTTGAAAGGACGTATTATTGTTTTTTGAAGAAGTTCCTTGAAAGTGTTTATATTCTTGAGCCTTCTTATAGCTTTCTTGTGATTTTATGAAATAAAGTAGCTCGCCTGTCTGTCTGTCTGATGAATGAATGAATGAGCCTGGCGGAACGCAGGCGACGCGCTTAACCCAAAATGTAAACAATGAGTTCCGTGTGGAAAGCGAGCAGGCGGGCCGACGTGATTGAGTCGCTCGTGGCCGCCTGATGGCTGCAGATGAACATTTTGCTCTCTCAAATGCAATGTTGAATGGTTTAGATTTACTATTAGAACGCGAGTGAAACCGCGGGAAAAAACGGTATTAATAAAAAATGTCATAGTCATTTCACGGTGTATTTCATCACAATTTTTAGGTGTATTAGGTTGGTATGAGTATTGAGTATTTTCGATTAATTGCACGCCTCATAAGCGAAGCGTTGAGGTGGGTACTACTGTCACTTCGCGCAAAACATCTGATTTTTCAAACTTAAAATGTCTTTATGTATCATACATTGCACTTGTAAGATAATACATACACACACATATTAAGAAAAAACACTATTTTTAACATTCATGATATTTTTGATGTCATTTTTGTTATTTAAACTAGTTAAAAAACAGTTTAAAAAAGTTCTGTCTTGGACGTCCGTGTGTCTGTATGTGCGGAGGATTTTCTTGTTAACACGATAGCGACCGAAATACTTTACTAATCGAGTCTTTTTTTTTCTCTTACGCTTGAGTATGCTCAGGAATAGAACCCTTTCATTTTTCAGGGTCTGATTCGATGTGGTTTAATTGTTATTAAATAAACAAAAATAATAATTAATAAATAATTATTAAAAAAAAATTATGAGGCGTGCACTTTTGGATTTTCCAAATTATTTTAATTTAATTTCGAATAACTGCTTAATAACTCAGGCCCCGGAATCACAGACATAATAGAAAATCTATTGTGTCGTGGACCGATCGGGCCGTTCGGGGCTCAATGGGTTAATGTTTGTGATGGTTGAATGCTTATTGAGGAAATATATAGGATGTCATAGGTGATAGATATGTGTGGCTAGGTGGTGTGTGCGTTGGCAAGGCGCCCGCTGACGGCCGCGCGGGGTTAACGCTCGCCGGTGACACTTTCAGCTCTTCCCCGATTCACATTAGCCTAATTCTACTATGCAAACTTCTCTGGATCAGAATCATTACAACAGCCGGCAACGGACAAATACCCGACAGACTTGTTATGACGTTACGCAATTTGCTCAGTCACCACTCGTCACCTGTACCACAGTTGACAGATATATACGTACATACAGTTAGGAAACTAAGCCCCTGCGATGAAATTATGACATAAGCACTATTATAGCTATAGGGCTGTTACCCTTTTTTGATATTTAACCGACTTCAAAAATAAAGGAGGAGGTTATCAATTCGGCCTGTATATTTCTGTTTGCTTTTTTTTACAGATGATTTTGTGGTAATTTTGAGATTAAAACCCGTTAAAATACAAAAATGGTGTACTTAGCCTAAATATGAATTTACAAGAAGAAACAATTCGAATAAATATACCTTGTAAAAGTAAATACTTTTTTTCAGTGCTATATTTCGAAATCTTGTTTTGTTATGGACGCCGAAGGCTATTTAATGTACCTAAATTATTTATAATGCTTGATATTTGTATGATACATATATTCAATAATAATTATTTTAAACCAGAATTAACAATACTTGTATGTAGGTATACCTACTAAATTATTTTTAAAACGATAAATTAAATTAAATTAAAAAACACAAAATATGCAAAAATAAATTAAAATTATTATTATACGAGCATAGAACCTCCACCTTTTGGTTTTAGGATGAAAAAGAAAATAGTTTGACAGGCTTAGTGCTTGACAAAGTGGTAAAGTCACGTATCGATAAAAATACAATAATTATAATATCTATCTTTTTCTTCCCTAATATTTACGTAATTATGCACATAAATTTAAACAAGATTTTTTTAAGGTTTCCATTTTTTTAGATTTTCGTGCTCTTCTAGATTGCGTAAAAAATAGATGCGATCTTTAAACAGACTGGACTCCTAATAGGTACTATTTGTAGCTATCATTTTGGTAGAAAATATTATGTCAACATAATTTAAAACTCATACTGCCATATCTATAGAAATTAAAAAATAGTCTCTTTTTAACTTGTAGTCAGATACGGTATTTACAAATATATTTATTGAAAGGGCTACAAACTGAAACAATCGATATTTATTTAATGTGAAATGACATCAATTTAAACTTTTTTCTATACTATGTATCTTTGTCATTCAAAATCTGTGGATGTGTCACCCGCTACTATCGATCCCCCTCAATACCCTCGTAAACACGCTTGATGGGGGGGAGCCATTTCGAACATTTTGTATGAAGTTTCCTTACTGTATGTATCTGTATATTGTGCCTGTACCCTCGTCGATCGTTCCATGTTCTGACAAGGTAGTGTCACTGTTGGTACAATACATTAGTGTCACGTGGGCGACAGCGTTATAGTCGGATTTTTAATTAGACAAAGTAAACTGACGTTTACTGTGTTGTCAGTTTTTGATGAAATACTCGGAGCAATTAACAAGCCTGGAGAAGTAACAATTAATTGAACGTTTCTTATATAGTGGCTCTCTTTTATTCAATACCCTAATTAATGCGATAGAAAGAGACAACACACTGTTATCGGCTTGGCATTCAAATCCACATGTAGCCACTTTTTGTTCTAAAAAGGTAGTGCTTGCCACTTTATCGAATACTAAAATATCGATAAATAAAAAAATTAAGTTATAAAATTGCTTGAAGATAATTTAAGATTCTTTTAATTTTGAATTATGGATAGGTAATTCCAAATTTTAAGATTCGTTTAATTTGGAATTATTCATTTACGATGCGTATTGACTGCCTTGCATTGTATGGTAGTTGTATTTATAAAAAAATATTATTAGGTATTTCGGTTTAGGTTGTTTTTTATGGTTTCGTAAAAAGGTACGTATTTTTTCCTGTTTTCATAGATTCATTCTATTAATATTAATATCTATTCTACTAATATTATAAAAGCAAAAATATATAAGAATGGACATTTGATATTCTTTCACGAAAAAACTACTGAATGAGTTTTTATGGAACTTTCCAATTATACATATTATAGATTAAACATCAGAATAACATATAGGCTACAATTTACAGCGGGAAAATAACTCATTCCCACAGGAAAAAATTGGTAAAAGTTTAAAATAAATTGCTTCAAATAAAACAAATAAAATTTAAAATTTTTTTTTGCAACATTTTATTTCGATACTTAATTAACAAATTACAATATTTATTATTTAAAATAGATGCCACCTTAAACTTGTGGCACAGCATCTCTGCAAAGCACTTTACTTTTCTTCCCGTCTGATTCTAAATGATTTGAACAAGGCCGAGAATGTTTTGAAGGCTTCCAATTTTCCCTGTGCTATAGCTTTAACCCAAACATCTTTTAATTTTTCTCAAGCCAGAAACCTGCAAATAACAATAAAATCCATACTTAAATACCTTTTTTTTTCTCCTAACCTAAAGCAGTCATTATCAATGAAGTACTTCGTACCTACTCAAGTATCGATAATTGCACAACACTATGGAAGTTATATTTTGCATTTTTTCTAAAAACTAAGCTGATTATGATTTCATTTCAATGATTACGGTTAGATAAAACATAGATGATTATGAAAATAACGTAAATTAACTTATTTATAATACAATTAACAAAAAAATTGATCAAAACACTAACCTGTGAAAAGACAAATTCCAATCTTTATCCGATTTCCCAGTACTACGGCTTTTACAGCCGTGAACAACACAAGCCATGTAATCTTTAGTAAATTATCTTTTCAGAAAATAACATAAGAAACTAGAAAACACGTTTTTCACTTCAAAAACAATAATTAAAATCACCATGCGTTAGTGATTAGACTGGTCACTAAAACAAATTGTAATGGCTACATGTCATTTCAAACTGTCGAACTGACATATATCTGTCCTCTTTTTTCGCATGACATTTTGCCATAAGCCAAAAAGGCCAAACTAGTGCTTTATTGTTCAATTAATTGTTACTTCTCCAGGCTTGATAATTTCCTCCGAGATGAAATAAAAATAGCGTTGTCACGAAGTGAATGATTGAAAAACGGGAATGAATGAAATTGAATCGATCGTCTAGTGAATATTTAGTGTGTAACAATATAACATCAAATAAACACAACAATGACAACAAACACAACGTAATTCGTTACAATTAACGAAAAAATTACAAAAACAATAACGTAAGCAGCGTAAAAATAAAAATAAAAAAATGATTATAATTACATTCTACTAGTAACTTATATCTTATATAGCTTTATATATTATAATTAGAAATAATGTTATTTTATAGTTTGAAATGATGAACTATTCACACTCATTGTTCATTCATCTGATTGAATGAGAACTGAATTCCTCACTATTACTTTAAATGTGGCAACATTATTTTACAAAGTGACATTAGCTGCTGTCAGTTTACTTTGTCTAATTAAAAATCCGAGTATAGCAACCTGAAGCGAACTGATTATCGTACCAGGGGCGTAAAATTATCGTACATTAGGCGTATATGGTATATAAATTATCGTACTCTTTAGTTTTTTTTCAATTATATATAAACCGATTCCCTTTCCACTTTAAGTTCAATAAACGCGCCAAGTTTAAAATTCACTTGGACAAAATTTCACTGTTCTCATGAAAGTTCGATATGAAACACGTCAAAATTTCATATTTGTATGGGTGAAATGATATAAATTCTCGAATTTTGCATGATAGAAATTATCGTACAATCAGCGTACGATAGTAACATGCTATCGTACATCGTACGTAGACACAAAATTATCGTATTTGTACGATAATTATCGTACGGTTCCGAACGCTGGTGGGCGATGACTGATGAGCGAGGGAAGAGTGGCGGCAGGGTTGCCAACCGTAAATTTCTTTTCCTCGTACGTTTGCAGGAAAAAACCTCGTATTTTGGCTTTCGAACCTCGTACATCAATAAAAATCGTAATTAGGTTAAATCAAAAATAAGGCATAAACTACTGAATTTAGGACATAATGAAGTTATCTTTTGCAAGGTTGCTACTAAATAAAAAAACGTTGTAAGTATTAAAAATAATCTTGTTCACATAATATATGTACCAGAAATAATAAAAAAGAATGCTTGGCAGTAAGTAACTTCTAGTTTTAGTTGAAGTACATCTCCAAATATGAAGTCAATATTTTAGATCAATGTTCTATGTGTTATAAAGACGACTAATGTCAGGAACTCAATATTTTATTTTCTGGTTAATCCCCGGTTATTGACACACTAACTTCAAACTAACCATAAACTCCCTAAAGTGTTTTAATTGGCTTGGATACTTACGATTTAGGCTACAAAATGTTGCCTGCAACGAAAAATTATAATTATAAAATTTCCTCATATCAAAATATCGTACAAAGTTGTACGAGGCTAATAGTGTCCTCGTACCTCGTATGGATGACCACAAATCTCGTATTTGTACGAGGAACCTCGTACGGTTGGCAACCTTGAGTGGCGGCGCGGGGCGCGGCGGGGGGGGGGTTTCGCTCGCTAGTCGCCGGACGCCGACAGGCGACAGCCGTGAGCCGACTCGCGCTCAGTCGCCGGCGCAATGTGTCACGCGGTGGTGCTCGGCGTGCTGTTCTCGCTGCCCTCCTATCTATACTCGGCCGTGCCTTTCAGGTGAGACGCGGCCCGAGGTTATCGAGTGCTTTTTAAGTGTTTATTGCCGTAATGTGTGGTTTTCTGTTCTACCTTTAGTTTTATAGGCACATTTTGAGGTCGTGTCCTTTTTGTTATTAACGGTTGTTTTCGTCTCTTCTCCGTACAATTGAAAAGCCCGCTTAGGACAAAAATTAAATTTTAATGGTGGTAATGTGATTTGTTATTGTTTGCATTTTTTTAATGTTCTGCTAATATAATGATGTGGAAGTGTGACCGCCGGCCAGTTTACAAATTTACGCGCATTGTTAGACACTATCGAACACTAGAAGTGTGTGACGTCGTTACCGAGAGCTTGACCTTTGGTGACGTTAGAGGCGAGAGATTAGTTCCTTCATCGTGACGAAGGCCGCGACTCATGCGCAGCGCATAATCAGTTCCAGCAATGGATAGCTACTTGAAGATACTGTTTACCTGGCTTTCGACACTACTGAATAAACTCTATATAACGTTAGTACCTGCACTCTTATTGATTAATTTTATCTAAGCTAAAATAAATATTGTGCAATCTAGATTGTATCTGTCGCGTGCTATTCGCACGAAAATATTCTCGTAACATGATTAATAGGGACATGTGCTGCATTCATTCATTTGTATTTATAACGAAGAACTTTGACACACTGATGGTACCCATGAAATGAGGTTAACACTGCTTGCGAAAAAAAAAACTTAGATTTTCATGAAGTTGTCAGTTGGTTGGTACCTACAATCTACATGCGTGATTTGAAACAATGCGTGTGTGTGATGATCGACGGATGTAAGGTAACATTAATATTGCATTTGTCTAAACTTTTGAAAATAATAATTCTCGAAATCCAATTGGTATTCAATGTATCATGTCTGTGAGCGTTGTGATTGGGCAACGTAACAGCACTGAAACAGTTACCTAGCGCCTAGGCGTAAGAATTAAATTAATAAATTTTATATGACTTTACATACATACCTAGTACATTATAAATGCGTATAGTTTTTGTATTATGTGAAAATCATTGAAATTCTTGAACGAAGTATAGCCATGCTCTATTATGATAAAATCTACAGGTACCTAGGTATGTAAATGAAAAGTTCAACGTAATTGTGATTAGTGAGTATATAAGATAGTGAGTATATTATATTATAGGTATGAGTATCATAAGTTCCTTGGAATATTTATAATAATATGGACTACAATATAATCTCTTTATTCGTGAGCGTATTAGTCTAAACTCTAAAACGAATATAGAGTAGACCTACGTGTCAGTAAAGTGATTAACGGTTCAACTGGAGCAACAAAAACCTCAGACGTTTTTTAAAACATGGCACTGAAGAAAGATTACGTCAAGGGGGAGTTAAACATATGCCAAATATTGAAAAATGCAAGATATCATGACTGAATCATGAATGCAAGATACTGACCGGTTGGCTTGGTTGGTAGTGGCCCTGCCTTCCAAGCCAGAGGTTGTGGGTTTGATTCCCACCCGGGGCAAATATTTGTGTGATGAACATAGATGTTTGCTCTGTGTCTGGGTGTTGAATATATCTATATGTATAAGTATTTATTTAAAATTATATATGTATGTTTATCAGCCATCTGGTTTCCATAACACAAGCGAAGTCTTAGTATGGGATCAGATCGTGCCATGTGTGAAAAAAAGTTTGGAAAATCCAAAAGTGCACGACTCATAATGCTCATTTAATTATGAAATATAAAAAAAAATATATATATATATAGATATACAGTCTTGTAGTTTTCGTTTTTTATTAATTGCAATTAAACGACACTGAATTAATTAATCATTCGCATTCAGTGACCTACAATCGTCGATTAGAATATTTAAAAAAAAAATTTAACCCAAATGATGGATTTTTTCACAAGTTATAGTGTTTTCAGGTTTCACACATGACGGACAGGAAAATTTTTTGACCTATTTCGGTGTTTTTATCCAATTCTATTGAAGTAAATCAATTTTTAAAAAGTATGGGATTAATCTCCATTAAATTATCTCGACAATAGTATGCAAAATATCTTGATTCCGTGAACTAACAAGGCTATAATAATAAGAATAGCTGCAAAAATGAGGCGAAAAAAATTTTTCGATCGTAAAGCACTCTCTGATGCTTCGCATCATGAGTCGTGCAATTGTCCTGAAAAATATTTATTTATTTATTTTATCATGTTGTCACTCAATCAAATTTTAGGTCGCTCAAATATTATGAAGCTGCTCATTTTGTATTTTAAGTAACTTAAATAATTAATGTTTGTAAGTGGTTGGTATATTGATTTATCGCCACTTGCAGTCAGTCACTCACATAGTAATTCTATAACCCCAGTCCATTATTTTTTGTCACTCAAAATTATAATTTACTGTCATTCGTTTAAATAATACCCCATATAAATATTGTATATATATAGATTAAATATCTATTGATAAAATGAGTAAGAGTAGTCAACCACTACTCAGTAGGCTTCAAACTCAAACTCAAACATTTATTTATTCAATTAGACTTCTTCGAGAAGCACTTTTGAAACGTCAATACATAATTTTAACATCTACCACCGATTCGGAAAGCAGTATCTATGGAGAAGAACCGTCAAGAAACTCCATAGTTGCTCTTTTAAATCATTTCAGTATTACAATTTAATTTTACAAAATATGTAACTGTAAATATTATCATAATATGCCAAAGAACTGTCCTGTGGCTATTACGCGAGAACCCTCCATGGATTCGGAAGGCAATGGAAAAGTCGGCGGTTTGATATCAGACGAGCGTGCATGCAATAAATAGATTTTTCAATATTATCCATCCCCAAATCATCACTGTTCCAATCGGTCCGATGTTGATATGTGACGTCAGCTAATTCACACATGGTCAACGCTGTGAATTACGGTCCGAGCCCTCAAAGGATCCTGCAGTGGGATGGATATGTGGGCTTGACGATGATGACTTTCTATGAGGAATTGATTTGTATTTTTGTGATGAGTGAAATAAATAATACGGAAATTAGTGTTGATGCACTGTGCACTTAGAAAGAAAAATTGTTAGATTATGGTTTTCCACATAATTTATTAGTAATTAGTAGGATATCGTATGTATCTTCTGAGCTGTAGAAGCAATACGCCCTAGATGAATTAGTAGACGGGTTGTTTGGATACGATCGATGCGTCTGTTAGCGGTCGAGATGAATGCGGCAAGCGACTAACGAGCACTCGCACGTTGCAGGAAGGCCCGCCGCAAGGAGCGCGAGGGCGAGGGCGGCGGCGACCCCAAGCTGTACCTGCAGGAGGCGCTGCTGGAGCGCAAGCTGCCCGAGCTCGACATGCGCCAGTTGGTGGAGCTGCCGCACGGCCTCGACTACAACGAGTGGCTCGCCTCGCACAGTACGTACGCTAACAATTATAGTACAACATTATATTATACTTATCGTATAAGATATTTGTTTGGCAGTTAAAATATTCTAAATTACTTTAAGGGATTTCGTATAAAACATGCACACATTATAATAATGCTAATATGAATAGGATATCACAGAGTAAGTAATTTAAAATACTTCAGTTTGATTAAGTGATTCAGTCTAAGAAAAAAGGATTCAATAAAACTATTGAACAGTGAAAAATAAAATAAATAACTAAAGCTTTATTTGTTCCATAGATACAATTTCAATTACAGTTTGAGTATACTATTAGAAAAAATTGAGATACTAGTGTTAAGTTTATATCACTTCACTACATAGTATAAAACAAAGTCGCTTTCTCTGTCCCTATGTCCCTATATCCCTATGTCCCTTTGTACGCTTAAATCTTTGAAACTACGCAACGGATTTTGATGCGGTTTTTTTTTAATAGATAGAGTGATTCAAGAGGAAGGTTTATATGTATAATAACATCCATTAAATAGTGGAGAAGTACTGGTATTTTTTAGGTTTCTAATGTGATGTTGTAAAAAATTTCATTTTTTCCGCTTACATTGCAAACGCAGGCTGAACCCTACTAGTTTTATCAAAATAATGTACGAAGTAGGTATTATACACATTAAAAAGGTCTACAGAAAAGTCCGTGATGGTATATGTCTATCTCTTATGGATAACCCACAATAACTTTTTTTTGTCATTTACTTTTTACGACAAATAATGGCTAATTTTCGAAGCGATTTTCACCAATACATCATTAATCCTTAACCAATTAAATACCTTGAATACGTTGTTCATTTAATATAGATCTATATGGCCCTTTACACCATATGATTTAAGTGAATATTTTCGAAGATATTACAGATTTAAAAATTGCGGGATGTAGCGTGTGCGGCCGGCCGGCCGGCTATATATTTTATATCCGTGCGAAGCCGGAGCGGGCCGCTATGTTTTTATATACAACGTTCACAGTTTTTCTGTAGGTGGGGTATTTAGTATCAGCATTGCACCCGTGCGAAGCCGGGGCGGGTCGCTAGTAAATTAATAAAGTTAAGTACTAGTTATTCTATATGGACCCCGTACGGGTTTACCCGCAGGCTTTTAAGCCTCCCCCAAAGAGTGCCACTTGCCCCTCTCTTGGGCTGAGTTCAGCCAATTTCCGCTAGCAACTGCTACTATTTCCTCAGCCCACCTGGCCCTTGGTCGACCCCTTGTCCTGGTGCCTCTTGGCTCCGACCATTTCAATGACCTTAGGGTCCATCTATCGTCTTTTTAGCGAACCAAGTGACCCGCCCACTTCCATTTTCCCTTCAGTGAAAAACCTAAGGCATCACATACTTTTGATTTATCTTTAAGTTTGATGCCTAGGCAGCTTCTTTCGATTCTTCTCTGGGAAGTCTGGATATAGTTTTTCAGTAATTATGTCAAAAGCTTTTTTGTAGGCTACGAAGGCTAGGTACAAGGGCTTACTAAATTCTGAGAATTTCACCTGGTCCACTACTTGGACATGGTCCAATGTGCTGAAAATTAAATATAGGTACACAATGAAATGAATTATTATTTCCAAAATGTGTTGTCCTCGGACCAAGCTAGCACATTTTAAAGTCGTTATACAAAGATAGTTCATACACAAGCATTTTGAGCACGTAGATAAATACACGTATTCGTAACGTTAATAATCTTTAACGTTTGAGAATAAGTTTACATCAATTAAATAAAATCTGAACAGTACACAGCAGTGGTTTGTAGATAACAAAAAGCGAAGTAACGTTAATAATATACAATGACAATCGTGGGAACCGTGCAGCTTGCGGCCGCGGCAGTGGGGCCACCGCGCGCGCCCTTGTGACCTCGGTAGATAACTTGTGACACTCCGTGCATTTATAATTCATTTTAACTTAAAATGGGGTTTTCGCAACCTTCCGAAAGTCGAAACGAACGCTTCGTTTCGCTCCCTGTGACCCCTTGTGTGCGTGTTACAGCGCTGGCGCTGTTCGAGCACGTGAACCTGCTGTACGGCACCGTGTCGGAGTTCTGCACGGCGGCCAGCTGCGGCGACATGGCGGGCCCGGGCGGCCGCTCGTACGCGTGGTACGACGAGCGCGGCAAGAAGTCGCGCGTCGCGGCGCCGCAGTACGTCGACTATGTCATGACCTACACGCAGAAGACCATCAACGACGAGACTATCTTTCCTACTAAGTACGGTAAGCGAGAGGCCCTTTCGTAACGCTCGAAGAGCGGTGCGATCATCACCTTTACGACGCTATAAAAACTTGAGCATAAGCTCAAGTAGATAGAACCGTATCTATCGAGCTAGACTAACGTTATCCTCGTCTACATTGCTAAGACCGGCCGCACATGGCCTAAATGCCTGTCTGAGTTCAGAATCTGAACACGAGTAAATAAATAGTACAGAGACAAAGCTTCACACAACCGCGCAAATGGGTCTATTTCTACATGTACATGACACATTGTGTGCGTGGCCACTGGGTAGATGTTATCGCTTGTCGTTTACAAAATTACAAGACTAATACGTTATACTAATAATTTAGACTGTGCACTATGGCGCAAAAATCACTCCGAATGAGAGCGTTCCCGTCTCCAACTTGTCTCCTGCTAATGAGGTGACCATGGCCAAACAAAATAAGGGACAAATTGATTGAAAAACGGGCGTGTAAATGTCCTGATACATATTATATTGATGATACGCTTCCTAACTTCCTACTTTCCTTGCTGAATAATACAGTTTTCGTAACGTTATCGCTTACGTGCTAAAGGGTCGCTGTCTTTAAGTTAAATATTTAACCGATACATAATTTGTGAGATGGTGCAGTCAAACAAAATTCATGGTCACCCTTACTACCAAACAAACATCAATGATTGGTTGAGTTGTCAAAACTTTAGACAAGGACCGTTATAAGAGCTCTCGCTCGGACAGCTTTTGGTTAGCTTCCGCTTATAAGGAAAAAGCTACCCTATGCATATAGCAATAGATCTCATTTTATCAAAACAAATATTTGCACTGTGCAGTCTAGTTAATCCATACTAATATTATAAATGCGAAAGTAACTCTGTCTGTCTGTCTGTTACTCAATCACGCCTTAACTACTGAACCAATTTGCATGAAATTTGGTATAGAGATATTTTGATACCCGAGAAAGGACATAGGATAGGTTTTATCCCGAAAATCCCACGGGAACGGGAACTATGCGGATTTTTCTTTGACTGCGCGGGCGATGCCGCGGGTGAAAAGCTAGTAAATAAATATTTCAGGACAGTGTGAAAATTGTCTTGAAATATTTATTTATTAATTATAATTAATTATAATTATATATTTTTCATTTTTATTTTATTTTCAATAATGGTTTGTTTATTGCATTGTATGTATGAATAATAATGCAAAAATAAAAAGTAAATACATTTTATTGGGTTGGTACAAACCATGCGTGCTATTTATTCACAGATATGCATAAATTTTCCCTGTTCCCCATATACTTTCGGATATAAATTTTTCAATCAAAATCTGTCTGACGTGCGTACCGATTTCCGAATTCCGGACCGAAAATTAATGTTATGAATTTAGAACGTAAATAATATCTGTCTGTTCTCTCCGACGTGACATCTGGTCGTGGGAGAGAACAGACAGATCAATCGTTGAATCACAGCGAACGAGTTCCCGGCGCAGTTCGAGGCGGTGGTGCGGCGCGTGGTGCGGCTGCTGTTCCACGTGGTGGCGCACCTGTACGCGGCGCACTTCCGCGAGCTGGCGCTGCTGCGGCTGCACGCGCACCTGCACCTCACCTTCGCGCACCTCACGGCGCTCGACCGCCGCTTCGCGCTGCTCGACGCCAAGGAGACCGAGGTACGCCTCTATGGAGTCTAAAGTAACCAGAGGTTACGGCCAGCGACGACATCATTTCTCCTGTGCTTTTTCACACTTGGTAGAGCGTACTCTTAATTTTTTTTTATCGAAGCTTAAAGTAAAAAATGCATAGATCAAGGAAATAGAAATCCGTTTTTAAGGAATTTTATATTTATTTATAACACAGTTGTAGACAATTCACTTTGCAACAAATAATTTTCTATCTAATTTTCTATAAGATTGCTAAGCTTAGGAGATAAAGCGTGATTTCAAAATTAAATGAAGTGTGATTATTTTTAGGGTTCCATAATCCGTATCAATTGTGTTAAAACGGGACCCTATTAATGAGACTTCGAGAAAAAAAAATCTTATTTTTACGAAACCTGGCTGGGTCGCACCATGTTACTTGAGCTATTTATTATAACAAACATGTTAAAGTAACGAGTAACTGTTTGATATGCTTTAGTCGGTTATATCTGGAACTTCTGAAGTACTAAAGCGATGACATTTCCTACGATAGCAATCAAAACTCTGTTTAATAAATTTATTTTTAAATTTACGGCATCACGCGGTGTATATAATAATTATATGGAATTGTTTTTCTTACGCATACTTGTTATGTTTACAGGTTCTCCGCGACCTGGAGGTGGCGCTGCGGCTGACGGAGCCGACGGGCGCGGGGGGTGCGGGGGTGGCGGGTGCGGGGGCGGGGGCGGGCGGTGCAGTGGTTGCGGGGGGCGCGGGGGGCGCGGGGGCGGCGGGCGACAGCGGCGAGGAGGCGTCCCCGCGGCGGCGCTCGCCCGTGGTGACGCAGCCGCTGGCGTCCGCGTGACCGCCGCGCGAGCCGCCCGAGCCGCCCGCCCGCTAGCGCCGCCCGCGCCCGCCGCCGCCCCGCTCCCGGCCGCCTCCGGCCCGCCGCCGGCCCCCGGCCCGCCGCATACCCGCCACCGGCCCGCCGTCGGGGCGCTTCACGATCGCGAGATGCCTTCTGTGACTCGACCGAGTAGTTGACGCGTGTACGTTCCGTAACTTGAAGAATTGTTACTCTATTGTAAATATTTCAATCTGTTAAGTAGTTTTAGGTGATTATTAGTTTATAAATTTGTGATTGCTTTGGTTGTAAATAAAAGTGATATTTGTTTAACTAATAAACTGAAAGCTTTATCGAAGTTTTATATTGTTTTTTTTTTTCAAAACACCCTAAATCCTATATATAAATATCTAAAAATACACAACAATAATGTATTTGTCCAATTGAAACATTCTATATCGGCATTGACTACCCGCACCACGAGCCGAGTTCCGAGCCATACGGACAAATCCGTTATCGCCCACACATTACACGAGGGCGTCGCTCGCAGTCACTTTTATAAAGGACCAATAGGCATATGCCCGATGTTGAGGGTTTGGGTAATTTTTTATGGGCTAATGGCGTCGTATGAACTTTCGCGGCCAGTGATGAAATTTGAATATATTAAAAGAGCAATATATTGCGTATATAAGTGTTCATATACATCGTTTTGATAAGAATTCTTTAATTAATGAAGGAGAAATCTTAAAACTCAGAAAAATCTTATAATAAATCATCTAGATCAGGGGTTCCCAACCTTTTTTTGTCTACTGCCCACTTTAAGAATAAATTATTTTTTAACGCCCCCCTTTTTAAACATACTTAAAAAACGCTAAGTACTTATAACTGATTATTGAAACGCAACTTTATAGTAGAGTATCTTTTATTGAAAATAAAACAAACATAATCAATTCTTATATAAAAACTAATGTGAAGGTTGAATCTGATGCTGTTCAATAAGTTTGTTGATATCAGGTTCCAATTTACTCAAAAACAGCCGCAAGTCGCCACGTTCGGTAACACGCAAACGATTTCTCTTTTTAGTAAGCAGCGTTGCCACAGCACTAAATCCACGTTCACACAAATATGACGATGGGAATGCTATCAAGAATCGTTGAACAATTGACCACAATCCAGGGTACAATTGTGGGATCGGTTTTTGTAGCCAAAATTCTTGATATCCATTTTTAAACTTGATTTTTGTTTCTTCGTTTGTTGTCAATTCTATAAGTTCTTCTTCCAGCTGAGGTGACATTGCTGTGTTGACATTTGAAAACGGATCCAACACCCAGTCTGGTATTTCCAAGTTTAAAATGTCCTGGTATCGTTCGGTGAAGTCAATGTGGAGGTTTTCCAAATGTTGGCAGTAGGCAAACAAGTCGTCGTTACTGCAAAATACTGATAAATTCGGAAAATTGTGAAACTCACGTCTGCCCATATTCTTTTTGTGCAGAAGCAGTTTGGCTGCGAAAGCAGCAACGACATTTTTTGTTTTAATTAAATTTAGTTCATCGCCTTGCAGTTGGAGGTTCATGTCGTTGAACAGTTTATACAGGTCTGTCATGTAAGCTATATCATTCTTTGATGTTATGAGATTGTTGCGCAGTTCTGTATCTTTAGTTTCCAAGAACTCTATCACAGAGTCAAACAGGTTGTAAAATCGAATCAGACAATTGCCTCTTGACAGCCAACGAACTTCAGTATGAAGCAACAAACGGTTGAAATCTTCGTCATTAGTAGCACAAAGCTGATGAAATAATCTATCATTCAAAGAGCTGCTACGGATTTTATTGACTGCTTTGATGACATATTGCAGTGATTGAAATAGTCGTTCACTTAAGTTTCTAGCAACCAAATGTTGTCTATGAATAACGCAATGTATAGCAAGGACATCTGGAATTTTATTCTTTAAGTACGCTATGAAGCCTTTATGGCGCCCTGTCATAGCCGGAGCGCCATCCGTAGCAACTGATATAATATTTTTCAAAGGAATCTCTTTCTCTTCACAAAACTTTTCCAATGTATTGAATATGGTTTCGCCTTTTGTATCTGTCTCCAAATTTCTGGCAAACAATAGTTCTTCACGTATTTTCTCATCTTTAATAAACCTCCCGTAAGATAGCAACAACGCTTCATTAGTTGGTAAAGTGGACTCATCGAGCTGAATTGAGAATTGACTAGTCCTCAGATGATTGCACAATGATTCTTCAATGTTTTCAGCCATTTCATCAATTCGTCTTTGCACAGAATTATTACTCAAAGGAATTTTTCGGATAATATCTGCGGCCGGTTTATGAAGCACAGTAGTTATTACTTCCTTTATTGCTGGCAAAATTAACTCTTCTCCGATGTTGTGTGGTTTGCCTTTTTGAGCAATTAACAAAGAGATATTGTACGAAGCTCGAAGTCCGTCGTCATCTTGCTTAGCAGCCGCCGAAAATAGTTTTGATACACTTGGCTGAGTATTATGCTTCTTCTCTAGGTCTTGAAAATATGCTACATTCTTGTCTTTCTTATCTGGATGCATTTTATTCAAATGATCTTGCAGTCTTGAAGGCTTCATTGCTTCGTTCGAAAATGTTTTTAGACATAGAAGACACAAAGGCGACGACGGGTTTGTGGGATTTTCAATAAATCCGAATTTAATATATTCCGCAGAGTATTGCCGTCTCTTCTTTTTTACTTCCGACATTGTTTTGTTTTGAGAAATACGTAAGTGTTGAAATCAAGTACTGCTTATCTATTATGCGCGAAACCGCAAATGAAAATAAAATAAATTTACGTCGTTTATATAGGATTGCATAAGCAGCACGCACCAACAGGAATAAGACATCAAACGTGCATAAACTCGTTTATCTCATTCGACGCCCAATCGTACTCGACAAGCAAGAACAAGTATTATAGAACCAGCCGATTGATACAGGAATGTACAAATCGGATTATTTAACAAAAACTTGTTAAAACATGATTGCCCGCGGTCTATTATATCGAACCGATTTTGAGCTATATCTTAATTAATATTAGTTGATGTTCACAAGATGTCGACTCTCGAAGTCGAGAGCTCAGTCGGTTTCTAAGAGTCTTCCTAGCTAGGTAGATGAAATTATAAATCGACCCCAAAGCCCTACACAACGCCCCCTTTTTTTTCTGGGTCTCTTACCGCCCCCCTTTAGGCCTGCAGCGCCCACAAGGGGGCGTTATCGCCCACGTTGGGAAAGACTGATCTAGATTCTAGGTAAATGAATAATACAAAACCAAATATCTCTTTTCCTAATACGTTTTGAGATCTGTGTCCATATTAACTTTTGCTCACGATATATTGCTCTTTTAAAATATCCAAGTTTCATCATTGGCCGCGAAAGTTACTCACGACGCAAACTTTACCCAAACCCCTTTGGGAAAGTAAAAAGTAAAAAAGATTATAGATAGAGCAAGATTTGTCAATACATGGGCTCTAACAACCCGCGAGTATGCATGGCCACTGAGCATTTTCTCAACGCTGTTAGCTGCGTATGTTTAGTTAATGAGTTTTAGCCAGTTTACACTATTACCGCCTTCACCGCATGGAGGTACTTCCAGCTTATGTTTTGATATGCAGATAGTGAGTGATGGTGTTGTGCTCTAATAAAAGTAAATTAAAGGTACTTCAACTTTATTTTACGACCTTCTCATAGAATGAGAGGTTTTGACAATATATTTTGGCTTCAAACGGGAGCAAAAATAAAAATTTCACTTTTTCGGGAAAAACGGACCAAATTGGCGACAGCTTAGTTGTTATAAGGTTTAGAATGCTGCGGTTAGGTCTTAATTTTTGCAAATTTAATTAGCTTTATGTATGTAGTGAATGTTACTAGTCGGAAACGCATAGTTTATGACTTTTAGAGCAAAAAGTGAAAAAAGTCCAAAATTTTCGCTGTGACGTGGTGCGCAGCGAGCACAACTTTTTCGAAGTTGCAAATTAGGATTTATATCACCACAATGATCCAAATAACATACCAAAAACAGCATGCTTTGCGCACTATTGCTGCACTACAGCATGTTTTGCGAATTTAATGTTAATTTCCACCGGCCCAATGGACCCAATTAAAATGATGGTCGATCAGTTCGCTAGATCTTACTCATATTCTTATAGGTACGGACAGACGTGCTCATTACTAGCACGAAAGCATGCTTTTATTGAGCAAGTGCTCATTAGTAGCACGTGTGTACACTAGTTGCTAGTAATGAGCATGCTTTTTTAGAGCGTGCTAAAAAATCACCCGACGTTTGATTTTTGAGCATGCTAGCTGAGGCGTGGGTAGGCGGGGGGAGTGCTCTGAGCATGTCTGAACAGGTTTGCTTATGAGTATGCTCATTATCTATTTGTCACGGATAGAGATCGATTCAAGTTTTACTTTAGCTGGGATAGCATCTCGCATACAAGTGTTTCGTTTTTGTATGACGCTCTCAATTTTAGAAAGTAGCTCATCAAATTTTTGCGGTAGCATCAGCAAATGTTTTTTATAGCTGTCGGGATCTTCACTTCGCATCTCTGCCAACAATCGATTACTTGCTTGATTCTCTTCTATTTATCCAATTTTTAACCCAAATTCTCCTTTTCTTATTTTTTTTCTTTTTCACCAAAATATTCTTACACAATTCCGTTGCAAGCAATATGATTATTTTATTGAGTTCTGTACGGATAGCACTGTCACCTACATCCATTTTGGTCTAGAGCCTTGTATCAAATAGCACGTCTGTCCATACGTTTGCTTTGAGTATGCTTTTTTATGAGTATGCTGAAAATAAGCATGCTTATTGCTAGCACATGTGAACAGTTGCAAAGCATGCTAATTTTAAGCAAGCTCATGAGCATGCTTTTTTTAGCACGTCTGTCCGTACCACAGGTCCGTACCTTATAAGCACAATTATAATGTACGTCAAGTAGTAGTGTCTATACTTTTGTCTTGGATAATGGATTCAGTCAAAGCAAAGAATGCAAAGAGTTGGTGGTTTAACCTGCCACGAAAATTGACGGCGTCGTTGGTCGTTATTCAAGTTTCATTTATAGGTCCAACATTATGTACAAAACCTTTGTTAAAATATAAACATGTTTTTTGTTTTTTTAATTAAATCTCTCAATCTACAACTTACTTATATGCATTTATAATTAACACTTCCTATTCCATTCATAAAGTGTGTATTTTATTTGCTTAAATAAAAAAAATATATAGGTAACTTAGAGCTAGCGCGCACGAGCAACTTTGTCTCCGAAACTATTTTGTCTCCGCAACTATTTTGTCTCTCCACCCATGGGCTAGTATGAAAGTGCGCGCACGTAGCGACGCAACTCCCCATACAAATTGATGGGAGAGACAAAATAGTTGCGGAGACAAAGTTGCTCGTGCGCGCTATCTCTAAGTATATTGTATATTTAAATTTTACATAAACTAATAATCAATTGTATGGGGAGTTGCGTCGCTACGTGCGCGCACTTTCATACTATAATAATAATAGCCCATAGGTGGGAGAGACAAAATAGTTGCGGAGACAAAGTTGCTCGTGCGAGCTACCTCTAAAAGATAGTCATCGAGTCGATAAAAAACACTGTCATTTTGTCATAATTTTTATGTAAAAATTGTTAATTTTACTTATGTAAAAAAAATTTAAAAGCATGCTGTAGATTTTGCAATTGAAATGGTGTTTTGCCCGAAATTGAGAAAAACTTTTACCGGTCTAAAAACCCTCGACCTCAGATTAATGGTAGGTAATAATTTTTCTTCTCTTTTTGTTATAATCTCTTGGTGCGCGAATCCGACTCTCACTTGGATCACAATTAAATCTGCTATCAATATAGTATTCTATCAAAATATAGACTTGACCACGTCTATGTGACCCTCCCCCCCTGGCACTCAAGCTGGATCCCGACCGCCCTTGCCAAATTGGCCGTGTACCTTAAAAATCTGCACATTAACAGACTACACCTTTAATTATTACTTGATTCCTACATTTTGCTCTTTATAAAAAAACGGGTGTTATTTAAACGGTTAGCAAAGTATTGGTATATTTGTGAGCAGAAATATGTAATTGGAAGGTAATTGGAAAGCTAAAATTGTACAGCAACTTCTGTTCAGCAAATATTTATAAATCAGTCTGCAATATATAGCATTATCATCATCATTATTATCATATCATCAGCATTATCAGCATCAGCAGTCATTTTTTTACAGACGAGTATACAGGGTGTCCCAAAAAGTAGTGATATACTGAAGCTGGGAGGTAGAGGACTTAGAGGGCTATCCGAATCACCCCCATGTGTGTTATGCGATTTTTCGTACTTTCGGAGTTATGACGTTTTTTTCAATTTTTCATCTATCGCCGAGTACGATCAAATTTTTATTTATGGTGACGTGAATTATTGCGCTAGATACTTGATTTTTTTTGTGTGCTAAGCTGAAAGATAGGCCAATTCAGTATGGTAACATTTACTATCGTTAGATCTTCGAATGGAATAAAAAAAAGAATTAAATGTCAAGAAAGATAAAATTACCCAGTATGTTCATAAATTTAAGGGCCCATAAAAAATAAAATCACATAAAAAAGGTTTTCCATTTGGCTTTTAAAAACTTGCTCTATCGATCAGGTAGCTACCCTAAAAATTTCATTTTATTATTCAGAAGGCTTCAATCGAAAAATTGAAATCTAAATGTGGTAAGTGCAAAATTTTTATTAACATGATGATCACTAAAACCAATAAATAGGTGTTTAATTACCAGATTTTTTTTAAAATAGCCCCGCTGTTGCTCAATGCCAGTGCGACATCACCGTAAAAAGTTGTCTTTTAAATGTCTGAATGCTCTTTTATCATTTTTAATGGTTTCTTCTGCTACTATGAATTTCCGGGTTATTTCGTCCAAATTGTGGCAGTCTCTCGTCTTTGTAGTATCCCCACGGAAAAAAATCAATAGGGTTGTGCCTATCAATATAATGTATACCTATGTCAGCAATATTTGTGTAACCATATTAGGATGCGAAACCGATCTGCGAATCTTAATATGGTATACAGCAGCCAGTCACTATCCAACCAAGCTCTGTACGCACGTCAATAAATTAATAATGTAATACCATTTATATATGAAAATATATATATTCTTCAAATTGCCTTTTCATTCATTAACCACCAACGAAATAGGCAAATTGGTGACCCCGACGTGATCAACTGGCCGACGTCATTCTGGCCAACCCGACTTGATCCTGGCCAACACGACGTGATAATTCTGGCCAACGCGACGTGATTATACTGCTGCTCATCTTCTTCATCAACTTTACAAGAAGCCATAAAAAATTACCAAAATGACTATTGAAAGTGGAACTCCGTCGGCCAGCACATCATCATCAGCTCAACAGGCTCGTTTATGCAGTCTACAAGCGCAAGTAGCTCAGTTATCAAGACAAATAATGGAATTGCAGAATATGGAAACAACTCGTCACAAAAAACGAAATTATAATATTCATAATCGCTATCGTCCAATATCCCGTGGCTGTAATATGATACAACGTGTGTCGCGAAGCGCCGGCGATCTTTGTTACTATCACGCAAAATTTCGCCATAGAGCTAAGAAATGTACAGAGCCGTGCTCATGGAATAAACAGAAAATCCAGAACCAGGAAAACTAAATAAGGTGCAGTCAGCGGCGGATGTCTGCACCCTCTTACCATCCCACCGCCTCTGCGTGACTGACTTAAACAGTGGTCTACGTTTTTTGGTGGACACGGGAGCCAACGTTTCAGTTTTGCCTGCTGTGAAAAAACCATTTAAAAATAGTGATAGTGATAGTTATAAACTTTATGCTGCAAACGGTAGCGAAATACGGACTTAGGTATGGGACTAAACGCTTAGAATTAAATTTAAAATTAAGAAGACCACACGCGTGGAACTTTATACTTGCCGATGTGAAACAGCCGATTCTTGGTGCCGATTTTTTGAATCATCATAAACTATTAGTGGATGTGAACGGTCGACGACTTATTGATTCTGTGACAAGTCTAAACGTTATTGGGTCTATGGTAAAGTGCAATCAAGACACTATCAAAACAATACAGAGCACTAACCCGTACTACGATTTATTATCAGCTTATCCCGATATAACCAAACCATTATGCTACAAAGACATCCCAAAACACAATGTTATGCACCACATCGAGACGACGGGACCTCCTGTATTCGCACGCGCTCGCCCCCTTCCTGCTGAAAAGTATCTAAAAGTCAAGAAAGAATTCGAATACATGCAACAAATTGGAATATGTCGTCCTTCGAAGAGTTGTTGGGCCAGCCCGCTGCACGTTGTTGCCAAGAAGAACGGTAAAATACGACCCTGCGGCGATTATCGCAATCTAAACGCTATCACCAAGCCCGATAGATACCCAATTCCGCGTATTCACGACTTCACATACTTACTGGCTGGAAATAAGATATTTTCGCGAGTTGATTTACATCGTGCATACCATTTTATCCCCACCGCCCCGGAAGACATTGAAAAAACGGCAATTATAACTCCATTTGGCCTGTTTGAATTTCCGCGAATGACCTTCGGCTTAAGAAACGCAGCTCAAACTTTTCAACGGTTTATGAACCATGTCGTTTTTGAAGGTTTGGACTTTATATTTAATTACGTCGACGACAGCATTATATTTTCAAACTCCGAATCGGAACATCGCATGCACTTAGAAACTGTTTTTAAACGCCTCAATCAATACGGCGTCACAATCAACTTAGCGAAGTGCGATTTTGGAAAACCAGAAGTCGATTTTTTGGGATACCGCGTATCTAAAGACGGTATACTACCCTTGAGTGATCGTGTGAAGGCTATTACAGACTATCCTAAGCCGAAAACAGTATCGGAATTGCGTCGCTTCATGGGAATGATTAACTTTTACAGAAGTCATTTACCTAATGCCGCTTCATACCACGCAATTTTGAATGAATATTTACACAACACAAAACGCAACGATAAAACTCCAATCGTATGGAGCAAAGAAGTCGAAGATGCGTTCCAATTATGTAAAAATAATTTAAAAGAGGCCGTGTTGTTATCACATCCTGTTTCCGGTGCACCCTTAGCTATCATGAGTGATGCGTCGAATACTTGCGCAGGCGCTGTCCTTCAACAAAAAAATCGGTCATACATGGAAACCGCTATCCTTCTTCTCGTGCAAATTCAGCGAAGCTCAGCAACGTTACAGTGCCTACGACCGGGAGCTTCTATCTATCTACATGGCAGTAAAACATTTTCGGCACATAATTGAAGGTCAAGAAGTGACCGTATTTACTGATCACAAGCCGCTCGTCTACGCCCTACATAAAAAAGCTACGAGTGCCAGTGGTACACCTAGACGCCTACGACACCTTGATTTCATAAGCCAATTTTGTAAATCTATAGAATACATTCAAGGCTCGCAAAATATCGTGGCGGATTCTTTATCACGTGTCGAACAGATAGATATGCCTTCGCCAATCGACTACAACGAATTATCTAAGGCTCAACAAAACGACGAAGAATTAAAACATTTACTACAGTCCAAAAATTTAAATTTCAAGGCCTTCATATATCCAAATTGCAGCGAACCGATATATTGTGAGATATCAAAACAATGCGCACGCCCCTACCTACCGCAGAGCTATCGTGTTACAGCCTTTAATGCAATTCATGGTATTATAGTCCAAGATCCCAGAGCGATAAGACATAACTTATTTTCTAAAAGATGAAACTTTAAGTTCTCAGTAGTGTCTCCTGTACTTTGTATACCTGCGTGTTTGTGAAGTTCGCCCAGTGACACCTGGGCATGTACCAGGTGAGAAAGGTGACTAAAAATAAGAGTTACTTTACTTAAATTTAGATGGCTGATTTTTAGATATATTATATAGAATATCATTCTCAAATGATATCGCAAGTATCAGACACTTTTCATGGACCAAAACTTTTGTCAGACGCTTTAAAGCTCCACTTCCAAAAATAAATAAACTTTACTTATTTTTAAATGTCTGATTTTTTAATATGTTATCAACATAACTATTACAAAATTATATTTAATTAGTCAGACAAATTGGAATGACCAAAAATCCACTAAACACAAAAAATATTCGGCCGTGAGTACGAACGCGAGAGCATTATGCAATATGCATGCGTTTCAGAGCGAGTGTATATGTATATATGTGTATAGGATAGTAGGTAGGAACCCGGTTCTCCTTCTTTAACTCACATTCTGTTTCAGTCTACTGTGTATGTGCGCGCAATGTATAGTATACATTATACCCGGCGCGGCGAATGATGATTCCTATGACAGTTCGTCTTAGTGATTGCTCGTATGATGGGTCGTGTCGATACTTTACTATTTTATAGGCAAAGGCGTGATTTGCATTCAGCGACGTTGGTAAACATGTTTTTACAAATATTATAAAATTAATTTTAACTAAAATTTTTGACGTCTATTATGTTGTTGTTGTATTAATTTAAGTTTTTTAGCATAGATTAAGTAGGTAAGTAAAACGAAAGTTTTCCAAAGCATAAAAATGCGCCTTATCATTTTCACGTGATTTTTAACCCGTTTAAGAGCGCATATTCAATTTAACGCAAGTCAAAATCTCCGCGATCTATTACGATAGATCGCGGCTTGCGCTATCCTTTTACTATGAACAGCATAGGTCCACAGGAGAGCGCCGAGCAACATGTCCTCTCTCTGGAAAGGCTCGCTGCCGACTGATTTTAATCGGGTCGCGCGCAGTGTTTTATAGTACTTTAAAAAAATTTGTAGAAAAATACTAGAGGTACCTTAGTTGATTTTTTAAATTTTATCTTATAAGTAAGACATTCTTTTATTGCAATATGTATAAATTATATTCAATAAAGTCAAATATCTTGGTGAAAATAATCATTTTGTCGACTATAATTTCTAAAAAAATTCACATTGTTCGGATTTTAATTTCGTAAGTTAGGAGTCCAAAATAAAAAAATCTTTTAACTAACTATTTTAATAAGGATTTTTGCAGTTAGTTAAAAATAATTGTGTGTTAGATCTGTCAGCAATTTCAGATATTTTTAGCTTCGAAATTGACACTAAAAGTGAAATCAAGTAATCATCGGCTCAGTTATCTTGATGGTATTCACAAATACTGTATTAATTGAAAAAAACCCTTAACTAACTACATAGATAATAAAATTTCCTAAAATTATTAGTAATTCATATGTTTGTAAGATAAGTGGTTGATGGACAATCTGGTTTGAAAAATCACATATTTGAGCCAAACAGCGCACGGACCGCGTACACGGCCTTAACACAGTGTATATTATTTTATCATGAAAATGGAAGCCCCCATTTAATTTGTCTAAAATACTTATATTATCATAGGTAAGTAAATTAACGCGAGCGGTAATGAATTAATTAATTACGCTGCGATCTTCTGTTCCATTCAATAGTGAATGAACTGAAGCTTAAGCATGGAAAAAATGTGAACTCGTTTCCATTATCGAAATTGGTTTATCGATACTTTCCGCACTAGTCGATAAATGCCAACGATGTAAGTTTTGTAGGACGTAAACGCAAAGTCAGATTGATATAATTTCTCGTAAATGTTAAGAATGGTTATAATTCCAACGGAATATCATTGTTATGGCATAAAGCTACATAAAAATTAATAAATGCCATTTTTAGACGCCTCCAATACGTTTCTAATTTAATGGTGACGCCATTACAAGTTTGTCTCTTGAGAATAACTGTCAGTGTCATAGGAATCATCATTCGCCGCGGTATAATGTATACTATACATTGCGCGCACATACACAGTAGACTGAAACAGAATGTGAGTTAAAGAAGGAGATCCGGGTTACTATCTATACACATATATATACACTCGCTCTGAAACGCATGCATAATGCTCTCGCGTTCGTACTCACGGCCGAATATTTTTTGTGTTTAGTGGATTTTTGGTCATTCCAATTTGTCTGACTGATTAAATATAATTTTGTAATAGTTATTTTGATAACATATTAAAAAATCAGACATTAAAAAATAAGTAAAGTTTATTTATTTTTGGTGGAGCTTTAAAGCGTCTGACAAAAGTTTTGGTCCATGAAAAGTGTCTGATACTTGCGATACCATTTGAGAATGATATTCTATATAATATATCTAAAAATCAGCCATCTAAATTTAAGTAAAGTAACTCTTATTTTTAGTCACCTTTCTCACCTGGTACCTGCCCAGGTGTCACTGGGCAAACTTCACAAACACGCAGGTATACAAAGTACATGAGACACTACTGAGAACTTAAAGTTTCATCTTTTAGAAAATAAGTTATGTCTTATCGCTCTGGGATCTTACTCTATTAGTCACAGCGGTACACGTGCCACTAGAAAGATGATAACAAATCGCTATTTTTGGAAGTCTATGAACTCAGACATCAACGAGTGGACTAGAGCCTGCATTCATTGCCAAAAATCAAAAATCCAGCGTCATACATTATCACCACTCAGCACATTTCCAACGACTACTCGCTTTGAACATCTTCACATGGATATAGTCGGTCCATTAACGTACTGTCAAGGCTATAGATACATATTAACAATGATAGACAGAACAACAGGGTGGCCCGAAGTAAAATATTTAAAGGACATAACCGCCGAAAGTGTCGATAACGCATTATACACGCAGTGGATTACAAGATTCGGATGTCCAGCAAAAATAACAACTGATCAAGGCCGTCAATTTGAATCACATCTTTTCTGCAATTTGGCAAAATTACTTGGCATATCAAAAATTCGTACTTCCGCATACCACCCACAAGCCAACGGTATGATTGAAAGGTGGCACAGAACGCTCAAAACAGCATTGATGTCACGTGGAAAAACCGAAAATTGGGTAAACGAATTACCTACAGTTTTATTGGGCCTCAGAGCCAGCCTACGCGACGATACAGGAATTTCTGCTGCGGAAATGGTTTATGGTACTACTCTCAAATTACCCGGAGATTTTTTCGAGCCTTCAAAGCAAAAATCTCCAGATAACGAGACATTACTGCAAGATCTGCGTACACGCATTCGCAACTTTGCCGCTGTTCCGAGGCGACCGCACAGACAAGATAAGATATTTGTACACCCCGCCTTATCATCATGTACACACGTATTTGTACGTTGCGACCATGTCACAAAACCATTGACGACCCCTTATACCGGACCCCATCAAGTTTTAATAAAGATAAATTTTTCAAAATTAAGATCGGCGATAACATTAGAACTATTTCTATAGATAGATTAAAACCCGCATTTCTCGTCAACAACGACTCAGCAATACAAGACGCCTCGCCTAATAAGTCAATGGATTCAAAAACAAATAACGAGGCGCATAACGACAGAAACAATAACAATCATCAGTTCCGAACAAGATACGGACGAATTATCAAACCTACTGTGCGGTTTATGTTTTAATTTGTAACTTTATATATGTACTAACTTACATTTTTATTAATTGTTATAGATAATATATAGTTTATAAATTTTTTCTGTTTAAATTATACATTTTATTTTTGTTTGCGATATACTTAACAATTGAGATATTTTATACACTTCATATACGTTTTACACACTTATTTTAATGTTAGTATTTTGTTTTATATACCTACCTAATTGATTTTTTTTTATTATATAACTTTTATTATTTTTGTATGTCTTAATTTTTTTTTAAAAGGAAGGGAAGTATTGTGCCTATCAATATAATGTATACCTATGTCAGCAATATTTGTGTAACCATATTAGGATGCGAAACCGATCTGCGAATCTTAATATGGTATACAGCAGCCAGTCACTATCCAACCAAGCTCTGTACGCACGTCAATAAATTAATAATGTAATACCATTTATATATGAAAATATATATATTCTTCAAATTGCCTTTTATAGTAAACCGTAGTCTTGTAGGTACCCGTGTCTTACCCACAAGGGAGTCTCGCGGGCGCTTGCCAATAAGGTTCGCCTCACCTCCCGCGCCCCTCTGTAACGGCCGGCGCGTCTCCCGCACGTGCAGCAGGGACGCTTGCCAATAAGGTTCACCTCACCTCCCGCGCCCCTCTGTAACGGCCGGCGCGTCTCCCGCACGTGCAGCCGTTATTTGAGTCGAGGACGGTCGAGGATAAACCGCGAACGCGATACTACGCCTAACTTTAACGTTTCCCGCGCAAACCCTAACTTGATCTTGTGTGCATTCTGATAATATAGTGTACTGTGACCTTGTGTGGAAAGGCGACCACTGATCCACAACCTTTGTATAAGTATTTTATTAGTAAAGAACTGACATCCACCCCTGAGTTATCATTTCTGCCTGCTGGCAGTGGCGTACCCCATACCTGTGACGACCTATGTCTATACTTTTCATTCATTAACCACCAACGAAATAGGCAAAGGGTTTATGTCCGGAGACCGTGGAGGCCAGGCTAAAGGGCAAAAATACCCTGAAAGATGGATTGGTCGTTGCAGCCTGCGCATGCGCTGGTGACGCCTGCTTTAAAGCCTGGTCTCCACGGTCCCTCGACCTAAACCCCATTCATTTGTTTCAATGGGGATACTAAAAAGACCTCGGCTACTTGAGAGAATGCCACAATTTGGACGAAATAACCCGGAAATTCATAGTAGCAGAAGAAACCATTAAAAATGATAAAAGAGCATTCAGACATTTAAAAGACAACTTTTTACGGTGATGTCGCACTTGCATTGAGCAACAGCGGGGCTATTTTAAAAAAATTCTGGTAATTAAACACCTATTTATTGGTTTTAATGATCATCATGTTAATAAAAATTTTGCACTTACCACATTTAGATTTCAATTTTTCGATTGAAGCCTTCTGAATAATAAAATGAAATTTTGAGGGTAGCTACCTGATCGATAGAGCAAGTTTTTAAAAGCCAAATAGAAAACCTTTTTTATGTGATTTTATTTTTTTATGTGCCCTTGAAGTTATGAACATACTGGGTAATTTTATCTTTCTTGGCATTTAATTCTTTTTTTTATTCCATTCGAAGATCTAACGATAGTAAATGTTACCATACTGAATTAGCCTATCTTTCAGCTTAGCACACAAAAAAAATCAAGCATCTAGCGCAATAACAATAAATAAAAATATCATCGTACTCGGCGATAGATAAAAAATTGAAAAAAATGTAATAACTCCGAAAATACAAAAAATTGCATAACACACATGGGGGTGATTCGGATAGCCCTCTTCGTCCTCTACCTCCCAGCTTCCGTTCATCACTACTTTTTGGGACACCCTGTATACAGTGTGTCCGGACATGACATACCGATATTTGAAGGGGCTATTCTCCAGGTATTTTTATCGACAATTCAACCCCTTTACAGTCCCCTACCTCACCCCCCTCAAAATGGCCGCCATTTTAATCTTTACCTATCAATTCGGATAGTGAATTTATGAAAATTGTAATAACTTCGAAAGTGAGTGTCACAAAATACTAAATTTGGTTTTATTTGAACAATAACAAGTTATTCTAGGGACCACTAAACAAATTTAATTGATAAGAGTGATGAAACATACTTTAAAAAATTCGAAAACCGCAAAAAAACATAAAAAATTCCGAAAAAAAAATACATTTCTGCACATAATAAAAAAAAAAATAGCCCCTTATGATATTTTTTTATTTTATTTAATTAGTTAGTTATGTTAGCTACAAAATGACACCAAATTTGTAAGTAATAAGTAATCCGCTTTAAGAAAAAAAAAAACATTATTACAACTCTGACATAGGTCGAAATGAAAGTAATTTGGCATTATTTTTAATTTTTTTTTTTTAATTAACAATCATTTATTAAAAATCATTCATAAACAAATTATTTATTTAAACTAACTAAAAATTTAATTAAAACTGTTCAAAATGGCCGCCGTTACATGATAAGCACTTAACAGTTCTTATAATAATGTCTTTCGTTGAACGGCGGACCATCTCTACATCAGCTCTTATTTGATTTGCTGCTTCTTGTATTCTCTCCAAAAGCTCCTCTCTGGTTTCCGACACGTGGAAATAAACTTTTTGCTTCATCGTGCCCCACAAAAAATAGTCGAGTGGCGTTAGGTCAGGAGATCTTGGTGGCCACGCAACAGTACCTTCTCGTCCAATCCAAGGCGAATGCATTTCATTGAAATATGACCGAACATTACGAGAAAAATGTGCGGGCGCTCCATCGAGTTGCAACCACATGTTGCGCCGGTTGATTAATGGCACATCTAACAGTAGATTAGCAAATTCAGTGGTCAAGAACTCTAGAAATCTCTGACCATCTAACCTTGAAGGTAACTCAACTGGGCCGATTAAAACTCCGTCAATCATTCCGGCCCACATGTTGACACTGAATTCCCGTTGAAATGTTCTCGGACGTATCGCATGCGGGTTTTCGGAAAGCCAAAGGTGATCATTTCTGTGATTAATAATCCCTTGCCTTGTAAATTTGGCTTCGTCAGTCCATAGGATTTTTCTCCAAAAATTGTTGTCATGTCTTAACTGTCGCTGTATCCAAGAACAAAATGTTGCCCTTGTAGCATAATCAGGTTCATGAATATCCTGTACTCTCCGAAAATGGAAAGGATGTAAACCTTCTCTCTTGAGCACTCTCCAAACCGCCCATCTTGACAACTGCAGTCTTGCAGCGATCCTCCTCACACTGAGTCTCGGTTCTCTGTGTAATTATACTCAGAATATCTTCTTCGTCTTGCGGATACACGAGCCGGTAACGTTCGTTGGGTGGTCTGCGAATCCCATTTTCAGCTAATCTCATGAACGTAGAGACGAATGTCCGAGCATTTGGCGTAACTCGGCTGGGATATCTTCTTCGATATTCTCGAACAGCAGCGGCAGCACTGCCATTGCAAAAACCATAAACAAAAACAATATCAGCAACATGCTGACTTGTAAATTCGTTGCGAGAACTATTTGCCATTGTAAAGTTCACAAAAAACACTTTAATTTAAGGATAACGTAAAACACAATGGAGATAGTAGAGAACAAAGTTGACGTGCGATCACAACGCGTAGCGAGGGACAACAACTAGTCAACATAGCTGTAACTAGTTTGATAACCATCCGGACGTTTCCGTAGCGATGTCTCGCTCACACTCATAGCACATTTGTAATTTCCTACCTGTTCACTCTAGGAATGTAGGGTCGGATCCGCTACCTGGAATGGGACGGCTTTCGCAAGGTCATAGTTTTTTTATGAGATTTGTTAAAAATAATTCATGTTAGGTCCGCTGTTTGTTATTCATTTTGCTCTGCTACCATAATACAATAACAATAGTTAAATACATCCTGAGTACATACCTGAAATCTCGTGCGCTGCTTCCATAAATATGTGGTGTGTCGGTCAGTCAATTAGTCAAAACAATAGGGGCCCCTTGGGGAGGAAAAAACTATATTTACGGGAATAATTTAAATTACATAAGATAAAATAACAGAAAAGAGACAATTTAATGTATAGTCACCACTACTGCCAGGCACACTACGTCGCCATTAAACTTCACTTGTCACATAAATAACTCGCGGTCAGCGCGTGATTACTAATATAAATAAAAAGTACAATTAACAATTCCGCGGGCCCATTTTACTAATTTACTACGTGGTCAGCACGTAAAACAATCGACGACACGCTCCGATGCGCGCGTAAATAACTTCCGAGGCGGCCGATAACAACACTAAATACACGACTTCACACTAGCGGCGCGGTTGGCGGACTCCGATAGAAAAAGACAATAATTAATATGAATGCCGCTCCCTCACCAAGTGAGGTATTCGCCTCACCAATTGAATACATCGCGTTTCCGCTATCAGTGTGACCATTTAATTATTTTATCTATTCCGAACATCCGCAAATTTGGTGTCATTTTGTAGCTAACATGACTAACTAATTAAATAAAATAAAAAAATACCATCATAAGGGGCTATTTTTTTTGATTATGTGCAGAAATGTATTTTTTTTTCGGAATTTTTTATGTTTTTTTGCGGTTTTCTAATTTTTTAAAGTATGTTTCATCACTCTTATCAATTAAATTTGTTTAGTGGTCCCTAGAATAACTTGTTATTGTTCAAATAAAACCAAATTTAGTATTCTGTGACACTCACTTTCGAAGTTATTACAATTTTCATAAATTCACTATCCGAATTGATAGGTAAAGATTAAAATGGCGGCCATTTTGAGGGGGGTGAGGTAGGGGACTGTAGAGGGGTTGAATTGTCGATAAAAATACCTGGAGAATAGCCCCTTCAAATATCGGTATGTCATGTCCGGACACACTGTATATCAAAGCTGCAATGAGTGACCTATAAAAAACAAAATTATTATATTCAAACCATCAAAAGTTTATATTTTACTTATTGTATAATTAATGCTTGTTTTGCCTTTGAAGGCCGTTTCCTCTTTTCCCCTATAGGATTTTATTTTTTTTTATGCCGAGTGACTGTTTATTTTGCAGATACAAAATTAAACTCGCTGCCAGGTCGTGTTTAAATTGCTTACCATTGTCATAATTATTTACAGAACACGAATTAGAGCGGGGGCACACGATGCGTTGCGGCGCCGCACCGCAAAGATTTCACCGTGTCAGTGGGCACACGAGTGGTGCGGCGCCGTAACGTTGTTCTGTCGCAGCGGCGTCGTAGCAGCGTTGCACAGCGTGTCCTTCCTTGTGACGCAAAACAACTGAGCGGTGCCGCTCCGACGTCGCACCGCATTCACCCCTCCCCGCCTCGTCTTGGTGGTTGCAAGTCCGGTGCGGCACCGGAGCGCATCGTGTGACATGCCACAGATATTTCTATGTAAGACGACGCAGCGACACCGCTCCGGCGCCGCACCGCCGCCGCAACGCATCGTGTGCCCCCGCCCTTACAGCCCGATTTTAATTACATATTGCTAACAGAATCTTTGTAGTTATGCTTACAAAATAATTTATTAGCGGTTATTTTATTCATAATTCATATGTATTTTTATTTATTCATAATTTTTATTAGGGATAAACTCTATCTAACCGATTCTAAATATTCATAATGCGTTTTTAGGGTTCCGTACCTCAAAAGGAAGAAACGGAACCCTTATAGGATCACTTTGTTGTCCGTCTGTCCGTCCGTCCGTCCGTCTGTCAAGACCCTTTTTCTCAGGAACGCGTGGAGGTATGAAGCTGAAATTTATATCAATTACTCAGGTCTGCTGTCCCTTGAAGCTGTGAAAAAATCAAACTTCTAAGCCAACGCAATCAAAAGATACAGCCGTTTATGCCGCAAATTTTCGACACTTGCAAGGGAATCAAAACCTACAGGGTGCTTCCCGTGAACTCAGAATCTTGAAATTTGGTACGAAGCAACGTCTTATAGCATAGATAAAGGAAAAATTATGAAAACCATAAATTTTTAGTTACATCACATAATATATTTTTTTTTAATAATTTTAAACTTACTACCCATTTCCTCATAAACGCGTAGAGGTATTAAGAGCGCATATTCAATTTAACGCAAGTCAAAATCTCCGCGATCTATTACGATAGATCGCGGCTTGCGCTATCCTTTTACTATGAACAGCATAGGTCCACAGGAGAGCGCCGAGCAACATGTCCTCTCTCTGGAAAGGCTCGCTGCCGACTGATTTTAATCGGGTCGCGCGCAGTGTTTTATAGTACTTTAAAAAAATTTGTAGAAAAATACTAGAGGTACCTTAGTTGATTTTTTAAATTTTATCTTATAAGTAAGACATTCTTTTATTGCAATATGTATAAATTATATTCAATAAAGTCAAATATCTTGGTGAAAATAATCATTTTGTCGACTATAATTTCTAAAAAAATTCACATTGTTCGGATTTTAATTTCGTAAGTTAGGAGTCCAAAATAAAAAAATCTTTTAACTAACTATTTTAATAAGGATTTTTGCAGTTAGTTAAAAATAATTGTGTGTTAGATCTGTCAGCAATTTCAGATATTTTTAGCTTCGAAATTGACACTAAAAGTGAAATCAAGTAATCATCGGCTCAGTTATCTTGATGGTATTCACAAATACTGTATTAATTGAAAAAAACCCTTAACTAACTACATAGATAATAAAATTTCCTAAAATTATTAGTAATTCATATGTTTGTAAGATAAGTGGTTGATGGACAATCTGGTTTGAAAAATCACATATTTGAGCCAAACAGCGCACGGACCGCGTACACGGCCTTAAATTAAAATTCATACCAAATACTCAGGTCTGTAGCGACGACAAGCCAATTTATGAGTTATCGAATTTCAAGTGTAGCGCTAAGAAAGTTCACACGGTAACTCATATATAAACAGTTCGTGCGCTATGCACAGACAGTCACAGGCTTGTCGGGACGCGGGTGGGTCGCATTAGGTCGAATATTAATTACATACGGATAAATATATGTAGTTAAAGAAATATAACCTTTGCGTAGTTATCCATCTTTTATTACACCCGCACATAACAAGCCCCTACATTGGTGACCCAACATTGGTGACTCCCGACGAAAAGTGAACATTATTATAGTGAATTGCATAGATATCGTTTGTTAACAATTAAAAATGAATCCGGCAGTTCCAGTTAGAGCAGTTTCGTCGGTACCGTTAAACCTCGAGCAGTTAGCACAACTAAAGCAGCGAATAAACCAGCTGAAATGTGCAAGCTCGAGAGGCAAGTCGTTTAGCGGTCGAAAGTATGGAAATAGCACGCATCGTTCCGCATCGCAAAGTCACAATCGTGCAGGAAGCTCAAAACAGAGAAAACCAAATTGGTTATGTTTTTTCATTACTGCTTTAAGCATAACGCCAGATTGTACTATCTTCAACCTTGTGCGTGGCAGAAGCAGCAGGAGAGCCGACTAAAAAATGTTTTAATTTTACCAGTGTCGAAAAATAACCGATCCGCGAGTGAGTGTACTGTGTAGTGATTATAAACCTTACGCGGCAAACGGTAGTGTAATTAAGACATTTGGTAGTAAGTTAATGACTTTATATATTAGTTTACGGCGACCGTATAAATGGTCATTATTTTTTATCGCCGAGGTAACTCAAACTATGTTTTGGTTTATTAAGTGCAGATTTTTTAGCACCCTAGGGCCGATGCATCGCTCGCACTTATGACGGACGCATCGGATACTCATGTAGGTTATTTTTCTAAGAATCCATCTAAGATTGAACGCAAGTATAGTACGTACGATAGGGAGTTATTAGCAATTTACTTAGCTATTCGTCATTTTGGGAATATGGTCGAAGGACGACAGTTAACGGTGTATACGGATAACAAACCGTTAATTTACGCGTTTTCTAAAGTAAATAGCGAGAAAGAGTTACCCAGACGTACACGACACTTGATATTCATTAGTGAGTTCACAACGGATTTGAGACACGTTAGTGGGCAAGATAATGTCGTTGCAGATTCGTTATCTCGAGTCGCAACAATAAGTTGTCCCACTGATGAGAGATTACGCAGAACTTGATAAGGAACAACAACAAGATTCTTATAATATGTTACAATTATCTAATTCGAAAGACGCTACTAATAGGTTAAAGAAAATAATATTACCTGAAAGCGGTACATTTATTTATTGTAATTTAGATAATGATAAAATTAGACCCTACTTGACTGATAAATTTCGACGTATTGCTTTTGATAGTGTACATAATTTATGTCGGGAACTATATTTTCTATCACCAAAATTTATATTTGTCATCAAGTTGTATCACCTAATAAATAGATCTATCACCACGAAATATTTTCGTTCTCAGATAAACAAAAATTGTTCCCAGATATGAATTATCAAATTAATGTTAATATATGTGTAAAATAAGAGATCGATAACCAATAAAATTATATTGCATTACATGAATATAAACTTCGTTCTTATAATAACAGTTTTGTTACTTAAATAATAGCTCTGTGCTCAGAATGGTAGATCTGTCACCAAATAAATCGATTATCGATCCCTGACTGACCTTTTTATTTGATATTTTGTCACCAATACAGTAGTAACATTTTATTTCGTTCAGATATTAAATTAATAGTATTCGTTTCCAATTTAATACATCAATTTATAATTTTAATGAAAAAATGATCAAAGGGGCGGAGACAAATTGGCGCGACAAGCTGATTATTCAGTGGTTATTATTTTTAAGAATAAATATTGATTATTTTAACTTTAATTAAGTGTTTTATCTATTATTCTGCTAGCCATAAGCCAGCTATTTTAAACCAGCGCTGATTGTCCAGTGGTAATTATTTTAAACAATAAGTATTGATTATTTTGACTTTAATTGTTTTATTTACTACTTTGCTAAAAATTTTATTTAAATATAATTTATACTACCAGTGGAAATTTAGAACCTTGGGAGTCTAGTTAAGTAGCAGAATCTTTTGGTTGAAACGATGATGACAACCCTAATTTTTTATTTGAACTTAATGCAATTTTCTAGTAACATAATAATTATGATTTATTGGTGATCTCTTTAAATTAGTTTGCTTAAATACTTATTAGGACACACCTATTATAATACATACAAAAACATTTATTTGGTACTAGACCTTATATCTCAGGATTTTAGGTGATTTATTGTGGAACTGATTTTGCATTGTTTGGTGACTACATTTTGGTGACAGATCTACTATTTTGAGGACAAACCCTATTATTTAAGAAACACAAAACTAATTAAATTGGTGATAGCTTAAATGATACCCATTTATGTCATCCCGGAATAAGAACTACACGCAAATTGATTCAAAATCGTTTTTATTGGCCAAATATGAATCGTCACGTTGGCCAATGGACTAAAACATACATTAAATGTCAACGATCGAAGGTTAATCGACATACAGTGTCAGGTTTAGGATCGTTTCTGCAGTGCGATAGGTTTGAACATATTCATGTTGATTTAATTGGACCTTTACCCACTTCACCCGAAGGTTTTAGGACGTATTGCCTAACCATAGTGATAGGGGGACGCGATGGCCAGGATGTTTTCCTACGAAAGATATAACTGCTGAAACGATTTCGCGTGTAATATATGAAGGATGGATCTCTCGTTTTGGTTGTCCGAAAAGCTATCAAGCGATCAAGGACGCCAATTCGAAAGTCAATTATTTGCTACACTAATGAAGTTATTAGGTATTATTAAGTTGCGTACGATACCTTACCACCCACAGAGTAACGGGGCGGTAGAGCGTTGGCATAGGTCGCTTAAAGCGGCATTAACGGCTCGTTTATGCAATATATCATCATCTTGGGTTACGGAATTACCAACTGTGTTGCTAGGACTTAGAACAGCAGTAAGAAGTGATACCGGCATAAGCGCAGCAGAAATTACGTACGGAACAACTTTACGATTACCAGGTGATTATTACGATAAAAAGTCGAGTTTTGAAATAGATAGCAGTCTTGAGTATGTAAGTAAATTACGAGACTCTATTAGGAAATATCAGTCAGTAGCTATTAGGCAGAATGAAAGACGGAACATATTTATTCACCCCGATTTAGAAAAGTGCGATTATGTTTTTGTAAGAAACGACGCATTACGTAAGCCTTTATAACCAACATACGACGGTCCTTATCGTGTGTTGAGTCGAGAGGAAAAGGTATATTACATTCAAATGACTGGCAGGAAAGTTAGAATATCAGTAGACCGTCTAAAACAGTCTTTCCCAACGTGGGCGATAACGCCCCCTTGTGGGCGCTGCAGGCCTAAAGGGGGGCGGTAAGAGACCCAGAAAAAAAAGGGGGCGTTGTGTAGGGCTTTGGGGTCGATTTATAATTTCATCTACCTAGCTAGGAAGACTCTTAGAAACCGACTGAGCTCTCGACTTCGAGAGTCGACATCTTGTGAACATCAACTAATATTAATTAAGATATAGCTCAAAATCGGTTCGATATAATAGACCGCGGGCAATCATGTTTTAACAAGTTTTTGTTAAATAATCCGATTTGTACATTCCTGTATCAATCGGCTGGTTCTATAATACTTGTTCTTGCTTGTCGAGTACGATTGGGCGTCGAATGAGATAAACGAGTTTATGCACGTTTGATGTCTTATTCCTGTTGGTGCGTGCTGCTTATGCAATCCTATATAAACGACGTAAATTTATTTTATTTTCATTTGCGGTTTCGCGCATAATAGATAAGCAGTACTTGATTTCAACACTTACGTATTTCTCAAAACAAAACAATGTCGGAAGTAAAAAAGAAGAGACGGCAATACTCTGCGGAATATATTAAATTCGGATTTATTGAAAATCCCACAAACCCGTCGTCGCCTTTGTGTCTTCTATGTCTAAAAACATTTTCGAACGAAGCAATGAAGCCTTCAAGACTGCAAGATCATTTGAATAAAATGCATCCAGATAAGAAAGACAAGAATGTAGCATATTTTCAAGACCTAGAGAAGAAGCATAATACTCAGCCAAGTGTATCAAAACTATTTTCGGCGGCTGCTAAGCAAGATGACGACGGACTTCGAGCTTCGTACAATATCTCTTTGTTAATTGCTCAAAAAGGCAAACCACACAACATCGGAGAAGAGTTAATTTTGCCAGCAATAAAGGAAGTAATAACTACTGTGCTTCATAAACCGGCCGCAGATATTATCCGAAAAATTCCTTTGAGTAATAATTCTGTGCAAAGACGAATTGATGAAATGGCTGAAAACATTGAAGAATCATTGTGCAATCATCTGAGGACTAGTCAATTCTCAATTCAGCTCGATGAGTCCACTTTACCAACTAATGAAGCGTTGTTGCTATCTTACGGGAGGTTTATTAAAGATGAGAAAATACGTGAAGAACTATTGTTTGCCAGAAATTTGGAGACAGATACAAAAGGCGAAACCATATTCAATACATTGGAAAAGTTTTGTGAAGAGAAAGAGATTCCTTTGAAAAATATTATATCAGTTGCTACGGATGGCGCTCCGGCTATGACAGGGCGCCATAAAGGCTTCATAGCGTACTTAAAGAATAAAATTCCAGATGTCCTTGCTATACATTGCGTTATTCATAGACAACATTTGGTTGCTAGAAACTTAAGTGAACGACTATTTCAATCACTGCAATATGTCATCAAAGCAGTCAATAAAATCCGTAGCAGCTCTTTGAATGATAGATTATTTCATCAGCTTTGTGCTACTAATGACGAAGATTTCAACCGTTTGTTGCTTCATACTGAAGTTCGTTGGCTGTCAAGAGGCAATTGTCTGATTCGATTTTACAACCTGTTTGACTCTGTGATAGAGTTCTTGGAAACTAAAGATACAGAACTGCGCAACAATCTCATAACATCAAAGAATGATATAGCTTACATGACAGACCTGTATAAACTGTTCAACGACATGAACCTCCAACTGCAAGGCGATGAACTAAATTTAATTAAAACAAAAAATGTCGTTGCTGCTTTCGCAGCCAAACTGCTTCTGCACAAAAAGAATATGGGCAGACGTGAGTTTCACAATTTTCCGAATTTATCAGTATTTTGCAGTAACGACGACTTGTTTGCCTACTGCCAACATTTGGAAAACCTCCACATTGACTTCACCGAACGATACCAGGACATTTTAAACTTGGAAATACCAGACTGGGTGTTGGATCCGTTTTCAAATGTCAACACAGCAATGTCACCTCAGCTGGAAGAAGAACTTTTAGAATTGACAACAAACGAAGAAACAAAAATCAAGTTTAAAAATGGATATCAAGAATTTTGGCTACAAAAACCGATCCCACAATTGTACCCTGGATTGTGGTCAATTGTTCAACGATTCTTGATAGCATTCCCATCGTCATATTTGTGTGAACGTGGATTTAGTGCTGTGGCAACGCTGCTTACTAAAAAGAGAAATCGTTTGCGTGTTACCGAACGTGGCGACTTGCGGCTGTTTTTGAGTAAATTGGAACCTGATATCAACAAACTTATTGAACAGCATCAGATTCAACCTTCACATTAGTTTTTATATAAGAATTGATTATGTTTGTTTTATTTTCAATAAAAGATACTCTACTATAAAGTTGCGTTTCAATAATCAGTTATAAGTACTTAGCGTTTTTTAAGTATGTTTAAAAAGGGGGGCGTTAAAAAATAATTTATTCTTAAAGTGGGCAGTAGACAAAAAAAGGTTGGGAACCCCTGGTCTAAAACCTGCATATTATTTGAATGATGTGATGATAGTGATACGACATATGGGGCAGATACTAAGGTTCCGTTACAAATTCCAAGTAGCGAATTGCCTAATACACATACCACGCGTAGTGGAAGAGCTATACGATTACCGGTACGATTTAGGTAATAGTACTATTGTATTTGTAATTGTTTCAACTATTTTATATTTATTAGAATTACGATGATTATAAGTATGCATAAGACTTCATAGAAATGTATAATAAATACTTAGTAATCAACACATCGTATTTAATAAATAATAGAACTTAAGTAATTTTGAAAAGAGTTTATTGTTTAACGTGTATTTCAAATTTATGTTTGTGTTGAGTTTTTATTGAAATGTTTACTACTTAGAAATTTAAGTACTTTTGATTTATGGCTTATGAGTGAAAGTACTTCCTGTCGACCTAGAATCTTGAAATTTGGCATGAAGCAACGTTTTATAGCACACATAAAGGAAAAATTCCGAAAACCTTAAATTTTTAGTTACATTACAAAATATATATTTATTTTTTAATAAATATAAACTTATTACTTTTTTCCTCATGAACGCGTAGAGCTATCAAGTTGAAATTCATATCAAATACTTAGATCTAATTGCCTTTAACCCGTGAAAAAAAAAATTGCAGGTTTGTACGGAACCCTCGGTGCGCGAGTCCGACTCGCACTTGGCCGGTTTTTTTGGTTTGATCATTAGTCTAATCTAAAATATATACAAATAGGAATTTGAGAAATCTTCTCATTTTTATAACATTACCATGCATTAAAATATCATATAATTCTGGTCTTCAACTTGCTCGAAACGAAACTCGATAAAGGAAAATATAAGCAGCGCCAAAGAGTCATCTCCTGTGGTCATCTCGCATTCACTACACAGTACACACGCAGATTGATCTGCGGATGGGCGCGCCAATGCATGCAGCCATAACAAGATGATGTCTGAGAAGGTACACGATGAAATAAAACATTTTGGAAACGAAATAAAACAAAATTAGTGTATAAAATACTTTTTATTAATACCTGTAGGCTACAATGTAAAGGGGCTTAGCGAGACCTTGGATATAAACTTATTATACGTAGTCTGTAAGTCACAGTTAAGACTTAGTTGTCGAAATATATAAAATATGTATATCAAAACAAATGGCGAACTGTAAACAAAGACACTTTCTTTTGTATACAATATTAAACTTACGTGTTAAACACGACACAATTATATTTAACAAAATAAACTGTACAATTGATATCTTAAGTGTTGCTGATTCGAAAATCAAAACGCCAGGCTTCCAAAAGGCCGCTTACGTCTACACCTACGCTATAAGGCACATTTCAGCGTTCTATATTAAAATTTTTTGTTGTATAAAAATAAATACATATATGTGTCTTTTGTTTACAATTATAGATATATTATGTACTATACAAATTAAACGTAAAACAAGGAATGCCTTATGATGAGGGACGTCTTGAAGAAGCGTTCTGACTTGTCCAGAAATACCATCGCCAGAGCTGCCATTATTTATATATTTTTTAATAATGCAAGTAATTGTTGCATAATAAAGTTACCTTACATTTCAACCTGTTAGTCTTTATTAATTTCATGGTCTAAGGTTATCCCGTTTTATTTTAATATTAATTATATTATTTATATGTAAAATATAACAAGCGAACAATGTACAGTAACAAATGTATATGCCCTATATAGCGATGTTTTAAATAAATCAATAAAATATAAAAAAATTACAAAAATAATTAAGTACAATTTTGAGATTCAAGAGTCAGTGAGCGCAGTATAAGTCATTAAGTCACAAAGATGCAAGTCACGTGACGTCACGCGGCGTCAGAGCGCGTGGGGAACGTCCTGTTGGTACGTGCGTGTTGTGTGCGTGTTGTGTGCGTGTTGTGTGCGTGTTGTGTGCGTGTGTAGCGCACTGCACGTGAGCACTGAGCGAGTGACGTCACGCACGAGTGTTTGCAACGAACGTCGTCCATCGCCGTCAGCTCTATATACAAATACTTGGTCCACATACAATGTACATTTTTACAAAAATACAATAAGATTAAAACTAGTGTGCGAACATAATTATTATTAAGTACATTTCACTCGGAGCTGCCAGGATTGCGGATCGAGAGTCGGGTAACTTCGCGTTATATTTGATATCGAGAATATTTTTCTATATAAAATTGTGCAAAGTTCGGAAAGTCCTTCGCGAACATTAAATGCGATTCGCAAATAAGCGGCCGGCGGTCGGTCACATGCCCGACTCCGCGATGCCCTCGTCGTCTGAAACAAACACGGGTACACATTAATCTTTCGTATTACCTACTTAATTTCTTTATTAGTCCATACTAAAATTTCATACACTACTTGAACAAACTCAATACATTCATCTTTCATGGATATTTTTTCACTCGAAACTCTCGGTTTTATAATGTAGTAAAGTGATAACAGCCAACCCGCACTTCGCCAGCGTGGGGGTTACGGTTCGAACCTACAAGGACAAGAGGTTACGACACGCGCATGCTGGACACACTTTGATATGAAAATGGCACTAGTGAAAGTCGAACTTGACGTTCGCGATTTAGTAGGGTTGAAAAGTAAGACAGAAAATAATGATTAGTTTTTAATAAAGAATGACGGGAGAACGTTTCGATTTAGATGGATCGTTGCGACCACAGAAAGGATCGAAACGGATGATTCGCACACTTCGCTTACGCGACGGCGCGCCCGCTCCGCCCCGCGCCTACCCGCCACCTGCACGCGCACAAACGGTCGTTACTGTCGCTCCGTGTGAGTGTGTGTGGGGTGTGTGTGTGTGTGTGCGCGCGACTCACCCTCGAAGGCGGCGTTGTGGTGGTGGTGGTTGTTGGGCGGCGGCGGGGCCAGGTCGGCGCCCTCGAGCGCGGCCACCACGCACTGGTGGATGCAGATGTACTGCTGCTCCGTCTGCACCATCCACACGCGCTCGCGCCGCATGCTGTGCACCATGCCGAAGATGTCCAGGTACTCCGCGTGGTTCGCCAGCTGCACGATACGAACACGATTTTAGAAAATGCTCGCTTTTTTGAATTCATTCGATTTTGTATCATAATCATGATATAAAAAGGGGATAAATTGTTTGTGGTGTGTGTGTGTGTGTGGGGGGGGGGGGTACCTGCTGCAGCGCGCGGTCCAGCGTGATGAAGGTGCCGGAGCGGCCCACGCCGGCGCTGCAGTGTGTGTGTGTGGGGGGGGGGGTACCTGCTGCAGCGCGCGGTCCAGCGTGATGAAGGTGCCGGAGCGGCCCACGCCGGCGCTGCAGTGTGTGTGTGTGTGGGGGGGGGTACCTGCTGCAGCGCGCGGTCCAGCGTGATGAAGGTGCCGGAGCGGCCCACGCCCGCGCTGCAGTGCACGACGACGGGCCGCGAGTCGGGCGCGGGCGGGCAGCGCTCGCGGAAGGCGCGCACGAAGCGGGCCAGCGTGGTGGCGGGCTCGGGCACGCCGAAGTCGGGCCACGTGGTGAAGTGGAAGTGGGCCAGCACGCGCTGCTCGGCGCCGCGGCACACGGCCAGCTCGGACACGGTCCAGTCGGGGAAGCGCGACTCGTTGAGCGCGGTGACGGCGATGTCGCCGTAGTACACGGGCCGCGTGTCGTAGGGCCAGTAGCGGTCGCACTTCTCGCGGCCCTTCTCCACGCAGCGCGTGAGCATGACGATGGCCCGCGAGCCCGACTCCCAGCACATGCGCCAGAAGTCGTCGCGCGTGCAGTGCAGCGGGCCCTGCGTCACGATGAACTCGCGCGGCGAGTTGTGGCCGGGCACGTAGTTGGCGTTGATGTAGTCCGAGCCCTCCTCGTCGTCCACGGGCTGCAGCTTGTAGCGCGAGTGGTCGTAGGGCAGGATGTTGGTGAAGCGGTTCTTGGGCCGGTTGCACGGCAGGTCGGCCGCCGTGCACGGCTGCTCGCGCCCCACGTGCTTCAGCTCCTCGAACTCTTCGCTGAATCTGTATAGTCCAGTCAGTATTTGCAGTAATTTGCAACCTCATACGCGATCCGTAACTTAATTGCAATTTGCAATTTGCAAAAATATACATATTTTTTTTTGACATTAATCCCAAAATTAAACAGTCCCCTCGATTTGCAGAACTTTTGAAATTTTCTTGGAGGTGAAAAAATAAAAAAATTACATTTTTTCAAATAAATTTTTTTCAAATTGCATAAAGTTCCGGATCGCGTATGAAGTTGCAAATTTGTAAATGCATCAGAATAGATGTTTTCGAAGTTTGCAACCAAGTTCCAAAACTTTTGTAATTATTCCAAGACCACCTTACTCGAAAAAATGACCACGAATTAAAAAAAAAATATAAATAAACATATTCCGGTCAACGAAAAAGGTTGCAAATTTATACAACCGTTCGGTATATTTTTCCGATATCTGTATCAAGTTTGCAGAACTTTTGGAACGTTTTCAACCAGTTTAATAAAAAAAAAACATTAATATTCAATAAAAATTGGTTGTTTGTAAAGTAGGTTTACGATCGAGATGTTTACGTGATAACGTCTTATTGGTGGCAGCGCTCGAGATGAGACGGGAGATCGGTCCGTCTCTCTCTCGTTATACCTGCGATCGCGCTCGTGAGGTTTTGGTGTGACACAAGTTTCTGAACATGTCACCCGACTAAAACGATTTTAAAAACGTTATCACGTTAAAAAAATATGTTCCGTACACTTAGATTGGTTGCAAATTTAATACGTGATATGAAATATTATATCGAAAACTTCCCCAAGTTTGCAGAACTTTTGGAAATTTTTTCACGACCATACAGCAAAAATTAATTTAATTGCAATTTTAACAATGTTCCGAACTGCGGACAAGGTTGCAAAATTTTATAGTTTGTTTTCATACCATTCCCGACCTTACATCAAAATTTGAAAACTTTTGGAATTATAATGAATTAATTGTCTTAACTGACTGGAGTTTGACCATTTTGTAAAGTCTACGGATTGGCCGGCAGCGGTAAAGGTTTTACGGTTTTGGCAATATGAAATGACTTTCATTTATGTTACGAATACAATATTCAGATAAGGTCAATAATTATTCGTATTTCAATATTCAAGTGTTGCCAATATGATAAATTATAAATTCATTATAATTTTGTATATTTATTCTTTTGTCGACGATCATAATTATTATGCTAATAACAACACTGCCCCTGTCAATGAGCATTTTTTAAAATAAAATGATTTTTTTTTATCACGAATAGCGGTTTGTTAACCTAAAAATGGATTATTAGTGTTTTTTTTTTTTTTTTATTTTATTTTAATGACTGATAAATGATAACAGAATATAATATTAACAAACCCAACATCACTTTCAGAATTTACTTAACTAGCGGCAAATGAGCAAGGAATGTATATTTTTTTCCAAGTGACATTTTTTTTCTTTTATTTACAATGCAAGACGTATCTTAAGATTACCAAATATCTCGTAATGTAGGCCGTCTCGAGGCATATTTTTTTTATTACAAAGGTTTTTTTTATTCACACGCAGATAGACGCTACTAAACCGAATATGGAAATCTGTCATCGTTCTTTAAGGGCTGATTTTTCAATCCTCGGTTAAAACTTATTCGTCGAATCACTACATAGTATAAAACAAAGTCGCTTTCCCTGTCCCTATGTCCCTATGTCCCTTTGTACGCTTAAATCTTTGAAACTACGCAACGGATTTTGATGCGGTTTTTTTTAATAGATAGAGTGATTCAAGAGGAAGGTTTATATGTATAATAACATCCATTAAATAGTGGAGAAGTACTGTTATTTTTGAGGTTTCAAACTCAAACAAACTCAAACTCAAACATTAATTTATTCAATTAGACTTCTTCTAGAAGCACTTTTGAAACGTCATAGGTACATATTTTTAACATTTACCACCGATTCGGAAAGCAGTATCTACGGAGAAGAATCGGCAAGAAACTCCATAGTTGCTCTTTTTAATCATGTTAGTTTTACAATTTAATTTTACAAATTACATATGTAACATCATAATTTATAGTGATATGCCAAAGAACTGTCCTGTGGTTTTTACGCGACAACCCTCCATGGGTTTTTATCGTCCATATATTCCTTAATACTGTAATAGGCTCTCTGAACTAGTACATTTTTTATATAAGTTTTAAATTTAGAACTAATAAACTCTTTAATATTATGAGGAATTCTGTTGTAAAAGCGTATACCTTGACCCATAAATGAATTTTTAACTTTAGCTAGCCGGAAAAATGGCATTTCAATTTTATTTCTGTTTCTTGTGTCATAACAATGTCTATCTCCTACTTTTGTGTGTAAGTAAGCGTTATTGTGTACATATAAAATATTATTAAATATATACTGCGACGGTACAGTAAGGATACCAGTATTCTTAAAGAGATCTCTTAGGGAGTCTCGAGCACGCAAATTATATATAGAGCGTATGGCTCTTTTCTGTAATATAAATATAGTTTCTATATCTGCAGCCCTGCCCCATAGTAGAATTCCATAGGACATAATGCTATGAAAGTAGCTAAAGTAAACCAATCTAGCCGTCTCTTCATCGGTGAGATGCCTTATTCTTCTAACTGCATATGCAGCTGAGCTGAGCTTAGCAGCGGCGGTGGTAACATGGGCCCCCCATTGAAGCTTCTCATCTAATGTCAAACCAAGAAAAACAGTAGATTCCACAGGGTATAATACCTCCCCGTTTAAAATAATATTCCTTTTCACCTTTTTTACATTTGGGAGGATAAATTCTACACAATTTGTTTTTTTTGCATTTAATAGTAAGTTATTAGCATTAAACCAATTGGATATGCGTAAAAGAGCAGAGTTTACTTCGTCAACATTTGTATCATGTCTATCCACATTAAATATTAATGAGGTGTCATCTGCAAACAGTACTATTTCACACATATCCTGCAAATAATAAGGTAGGTCATTAATATACACTAAGAACAAAAACGGTCCTAAGATAGATCCCTGCGGAACACCTATGTTAATCGGCGCACCGCGAGATTTCTCTCCATTAACGACAACGGTTTGTACCCTGTTCTGAAGATATGAAGCTATGAGATCCTGAGCTAAACCTTTGATACCATAAAAATTTAGTTTCCGTAATAGAGTGGAATGTTCTACACAGTCGAAAGCCTTAGAAAGGTCGCAGAATATCCCCAAAGCATTCTTTGAATTTTCCCATGCTTTGTATATATGTGACAAAAGAGCTACTCCGGCATCAGTGGTAGAGCGCCCCTTTGTGAAACCATACTGTTTGGCGTGCAGTAAACCATTTGATGCAAAATGACTACTTAATTGGTTTAAAATTAATTTCTCGAAGACTTTGCTCAAAGTTGGTAATATGGAAATTGGCCTATAGTTATTACAGTCTTCTTGGTCACCACTTTTAAATAAAGGAATAACTTTGCTAAACTTTAAACGGGAATATACCACAGTCGCAACACTGATTAAATATAAACGCTAGATGATTGGCAATGTTTTCTATGATATTATTTACTAAATTTACAGACATACCCCACAGATCACATGTTTTTTTTTAAATTTAATGTTTTAAAAGTTTTAACAATTTCATCAGCAGTCACGTGTCGCAATTCAAATAATTTGTTACACTCAGCAACGTGATCGTGACCCTACCAGCATTGACAAGTTTTATGGTACTATCATTTGATTGGCTTTTGCCCATTTCACCATTAATAATTGTCCAAACCGTTTTAACTTTATTGTCAGAGTTGCGTATTTTATCTCTGACATACAAACTCTTGGCAGTGAAACAAACTTTTTTAAATGTTTTAGAATAATTTCTAACATAACTAAGAAATGACAAGTCTTTGTTATATTGTTTCATACCATATAACTCGTAAAGAACGTTCCTGCATCTGTGTATACTAGGAGTTGCCCATTGGCTGAATGGTAAATCCTTGGTAATAGTTAATGACTTAATTTTAAATATTTTTTCATATTCACTATGAATGAACTTAAAAAGATTTGTAAACATTTCACAAGGGTTTTTACTTTTTATGAAAGGATTGATCATTCAGGTCAGGCAGTTTATTATCAATATTATTTCTAAATGTATGAATGCCTTTTTTAGTTATAGGCCTAACATTAATTCTTTTAAATGTAGGTATGCAATCCCATTCAAAAACTACTTTCTGGCCACAGTGATCCGAAGTTAGCGTGTTGAGAATATTTTTTTCTAAACATTTGCAATCACAGTACATATTATCAATACAAGTTGCAGAAGTAGGTGTTATTCGTGTGGGTTCATCAAAAAGTTTATACAGATTAAATGAATGAAACAAATTAACTATTCGTGTTGCCGTTTGTGTGTGTGAAAGTAAATCAATATTATAATCACCACATACTATTACCTTCTTTTTACTCCTGCCTAAACGCTTTAATATTTCTTCCATGACTGTCTCAAACAAATTATAGTCACTGGAAGGAGGTCTGTATACGCAAACAATAATGTAACGCTCAAGCTCAACACAGGACAGTTCAATGGTGCGTTCTACAGAAAGGCTAACAATGTCAGTTCGTTCCTTGCATTTTAAACTGTTGTGTACAAAAATAAGAGAACCTCCATGAATAGCGTTTGTCCTAAAGTATAAGGTACGTCGGGGTAACATCGTAAAAGGGTAAAGTACGAAAATTCTCATTTACCTGAGATTTAGGCAAATAGTTTTACTTATGACAACCTAGCGGCGAAGGACAACTCATGCCGTCCCCCACCTCAGTCTGCCTCGAGCGTTCTAACCGTGTGGTTGTGTGTGAAATGCATTTTTTTCCAACTGTCATTTTCGACGAAGTTTTGAAGATTTTCGATCTTGACCCATCATCTGTAACTTTCCTCTCAGGTGAGATATTTAAATGTTTTATACTTGTAATTGTTTATTATTACGTTATTAGTGATAACAAAGCAGTAGATAGTTCATAAATAGTGCCATTTCGGACATTTTTGTATTTTCGATCTTTACCTATCGTTTTGATAAGAGGTAAGTTCGGAATACTATTCATTCGATCTTGCCCCGTTTCAAACGCTCATATAAAAAGCAGGGGTTCTCAACTTGGGTCATATTATATCGTTTTAAGTTTGACATAACAAATTAAAATGATAAAACATTAATATCATTGAGGTTATTTCTGTTGTATGTACATAACATAATTAAAAGGACTGTGGATATTTTAGGAAGTAATTAAGTAACCTAATTTAAGTTCATAGAATAGTCGTTTTGTGTGCAATGTAGATTTTCTTTTTTAAGATGATGATGACGAATGATTATGTTCCTTTGGGAAAGTGGTGTAGTTTTTACACAATATATTAATATGACCAATTCCTAAATACGCTCTTTTCTTTAGAATATCCGGAATTTCATATTTGTTTTTTTACTTAATGGTTTAATTGATATACATTTAGTTGGCTATGGGTTTAAATTTAAATATTGGTTACAGATTAATTATGCCACGAAAATATTATAGAAAATCGCTTCGTGCCACCAATTACACTCAGGAAGATTTAAATGCTGCCTTAGAAAGCATAGCAAAAGGGGAAAGAAGCCAATATGCTGCTGCAAAACATTACAGAATACCAGTATCGACACTCAATGACAGGATTAAAGGTAAAACTAGAATAAAAAGCCAAACCCTGGGTAGACCAACCGCCATTCCTATCGAAATAGAATTCAGATTAGCCAATGCTCTAATAATACTGGAAAAATGGGGTTTTGGTCTCTCCAGGATCGAAATAATAAACCTCGTCGAAGAATTTATCAAACTGAATGGAATCGCTACACCGTTTAAGAATGGGAGGCCGGGATCGGACTGGCTGTATAATTTTCGCAAACGCCATGGCCTTTCTATAAAAAAACCACAGCCTATAGAACATGTCAGACGCCAAATGACGGATCCTTTTATCATTGAAGAATATTTTAATTTACTAGAAAAGGTATTGCTGGACCTTGATTTAATAAACAGACCTAGCCAAGTATGGAATCTAGATGAAACATCGGTGTCTCTTGATCCATCAAAGACTAAGGTAGTTGGAAAAATGGGAAAAGCTTCCTCACGCACCACATTTGGCACAGGAAAAGAAAATATAACAGTGCTGACTGCAGTTAATGCTAATGGAGCAAAGTTAACGCCACTCATTGTTTTTAAAGGTAAATATGTTTGGAATCAGTGGATAGCGGACGTAAAAAATGAATACGGTTTTGAATTAGCATATGCTGCGAGTAAAAAAGGTTGGATGGAAACGGACATATTTCGTAATTACATGGAAAAAGTCTTCATTCCCAATCTTGGAGACGAAAGACCTGTATTATTGATTTATGATGGCCACGGGAGCCATGTCGATATTTCTGTCGTAGAATTAGCTACCCGTAATGGTATTACTATTTTAAAATTACCACCTCACACTTCACATTTATTACAACCCCTTGACGTCTGCGTCTTCAAATCATTTAAAACTCGATGGGATGCTAAGTTGGTAGACTGGCAACGACATAATGTGGGTGTTAAATTACCCAAAAAAGAATTTTCGAAACTATTTGCACAAATATGGCACGAAATTAATCCCGAAATTATACGTAATGGTTTCAAGAAGGCAGGAATTATTCCTTTCAATCGCAATACGATTCCTGTTGAAAAGTATGATCCCAGATCTTATAGCAGATGGCTTAAAAGCAAATCTGAAAACCAAAGTATTGCTTCTCATCATGTAATTATGCCGACTAAAACTGTCCAGAGTCTTAATAACTTATGTGTTGATGCTATCAATTTGTATTTACATCAAACTAATATACCACACATGTATATACCAAATGACACGCAATCTGCTAATTTAACGACTAACTGCTCACGTATACATAGTGATTATATACCAGAAAGCTATCAAGAGGAAGAAACTGTTACTAAAGCGCCCGAAGTGTTAACAAAAAATATGTCCAACAAAATAATTATACTCTCTGACATAATTATTAAACCTGGTACTTCAAATGTCCATTCTTTGACCAGACTTTCCAAAAACGATAATGAAAACGCTACTTTTGTTGCTTTAAATAGTTGTGACCTGCCAGAATGTCTACAAACACCACATGTAACTAATTCTGATACTTTTAATAACTCTCCAAATAATTTAAAAAAACCAGTTGATTATGAACACACGTTTGAAAATTTACTTTTAGAAAGAATACGACAGACTAGACCCGAAAACCATAACACCAAGAGAAAGCGTGTAGGTCTTGGCGCTGAAATTATTACACAGAAATGTTTAGAAGACTATAATACACAACAAACGACAAAACTCAAAATTACCAAAGAAAAGAAAAAAATTAAAGTAGAAAAACAAGATGAAACCGTTGCTAACCCTAAAATAAATAATAAAAAAAATAAGAAGGATCAAACTGATAATAAATCAAAGAAAATTAAGAAAAGAAAAATTGAAGCTGACAATAAAGAAAAGAATAGACAAAAAGGGAAACTTTGTGACAGTGAGAGTGATTCGAGTTTATCTTCTTTATTTGAATTAGCTGATTCAGACGAAATAGATTATGAAGAATATATAGCTGAACTTTTAAACCAAGAAAGAGACAAAGAAAATGATGAGCCCAATGAGTCGATGGGACTACATGATATTGCATATTTTACTAAACAGGATGAATTAAAAGAAAATGACTGGATAGTAGCCCGTTTCGCCACAAAAAAAAGCTTAAAACATTTTGTTGGCAGAGTATTATCTATTGAAAAGACATTACCTACCGTCAAGTTTTTACGTAAAGTTAAGGATAGTAAATATAATAAAGGAACAGTGTTCACTTACCCATTAATTGACGACATTTGCACCATAAAACATAGTGATGACATAGTGTCAATATTGCCAGAGCCACAGATTTTAAGGCGGGATCAAATTATATTTGACATCAATTTCAATAAATTTAACATACAATAATGACGACGAATAATAAAAACGTTTGCTTGTTCCTTTTGATTGTTACGTTATTAACATGAGCCGTTCATAATATTTTTGTAATGTTGTATCTTTCTGTAAGTGTATTGTGCAATTATTGTTTGATTATTAAAAATCGCGTTATAATTTTTGATAGAAGTAGTAGTACCTGAATGACAGGTTTCATGGTGTGTTCAGAATAAGACTGATTTAAGAATTACATTTTTAGTTCTCTTTAACATTGTTTTTATTTTTAAAACCAAACAAAAACGTTTGCATGTTCTTTTTGATTGTTACGTTATTAACATGTGCCGTTTATAATATTTTTGTAATGTTGTATCTTTCTTTGAGTGTATTGTGCAATTATTGTTTGATTATTAAAAATCTCGTTATAATTTTTGATAGAAGTAGTAGTGCCTGAATGACAGGTTTCATGGTGTGATCAGACTGATTTAAGTATTACAATTTTAGTTCTCTTTAACATTGTTTTTATTTTTAATACCAAATAAAAACGTTTGCTTGTTCCTTTTGATTGTTACGTTATTAACATGAGCCGTTTATAATATTATTTTTGTAATGTTGTATCTTTCTGTAAGTGTATTGTGCAATTATTGTTTGATTATTAAAAAATAAAAATATAAATTGTATTGGCAAATTTTGTTTCCATTCATTTCCTAGTTATGATAACTACTACGTCAACATAGACGTAGATCATCGGCAAGGGACAATGGATAGTAATGTACTTGCACAACTATTATAATATTAAAACAGTTGAGAACCTCTGTCTGAATTTGGTAGATGTGGGGAAAGACCGGATTATGAAATTCATTCTTTTACAATATTTAATACTTTTTTTACTTTAAAATACTTTGATAAAGAAACACGTATACTTTTACATGCTTTACACAATTTGTCAGAGAATCCGGGGATCTAAAACGAAAATTTAAAAAAATACCACCAATTGCCGGTCTTCCCCCCTACATTACGATCTTTACCCGTTTTCATTATCTTCGTTTGTGTGTATATTTTTATTAATATTTATATTAATATATAAGAATAATGATTCTCAGCCTGGTGTAAAGTAAAGTACAATCTGTTGGTTCTATTGAAAGTTTTATAATTTGCTGCTACATTATGTGCTTCGGATCCATATAGATGCTTAAAAAAAATATACCTCATCTCATCAAAATCTCGTTCGATGTTGCCCCGATCCACCTTATACTTTTTAATTTATAATTATCAATATTTATTAACAACTGACATTGTTTAAGCCAATGTTCTGTTACACAAAATATTTTAATTCTATTATGATTTAAAAATAATTCTATTTCTAATAATTTGCTAGCCAAGCCTTGAATATTTTGATGCACAATGGAAAAAGGCTGCTTAGCTGTTGTCTTACATACTAGTTTAAATCTAGCTTAGGGCTAGTTTGTCTGTCAACACTTAACCTAGGTTGATGTATATAATTACTACTACATAAAATTATAGTAGATCGATGGTCTGATACCAAACATGTACCAGACTGGTTAATATTTTTATATGCTATTAACATAGCAAGTTCCCTCTTATATCTAAATGGCAGATACACTGTATTCCTTGTCAAGCAAAAAGATTTTGTACAAGAATTTATGTCAAAATATATAAATGCATCACTATGATGATTTGTAAAGTTATATAATTTTAAGTTAATATTATAGATAAATCTATTTTGATTTTGTGTCAAACCAGGCAAATATGGTAATGTACACAACATAAATTTGCATTTTGTCTCACTACTAACTTTCAACATTTTTTGAAATCCTATATCAATGTCATGTTTTTTTAAATTAAAACTATCTCCATATAATATAATAACAATACTATTTTCATTAAAACTAAAATTATCTAATGAATTTATGATATATGTAAATGAACTATTAGGAGTACAAAAATTAGTTACTTTATGCCCTAAGTTGCTAAGCAAAGCGCCAAATCCCTGACCAATGTTATCTGACAACACAATAATTTCCTGTGTGGAAAGATGTTTTGCTTTACTAGATGAAATTGTTGCCGTGGATGGAATACTATGTATGTCAGTGCAGTCAATGGGCTTATGGGGCGACGGTTGTTCATTGTCACTTATGGAACACTTACATACATAGTTATTGGTCAGAGACTCAAAACGATCCATATTTTCATTGCTTAACTTTATTAGGTAATCTGCCTCTTTGATGTGCTCATTAATTTGTAGCTGGGTAGCAGAATATTTTTGGTTGAGGTCATGTAATGTATCATTTAATGAGTCTATTTTCTCCTTAAGTTCAGTAGTTTCTACTTCATATATCATTTTATAATGTTCTAAGTCCCTATGATATCTATCTAACTCTTTCAAAAGGATATTATTTTTATTTTGCAATTGTGCTACATTTTTTAATGTAAATCTATTTCTAATAACTGATTTAGTGCGTTTAATAAACCTACTTAATTTGAGATATTTTTTTAATTTGTTGTGTGAATTTAACTTGATTTTTCTATTATTTTCAAAGCCACTTAACTGTCCACATTCAAGCAGTTCACCAAAAAGACTGTTGGATGAATTGCATAGCCGCTTGGAGTTATCTTCCTGAACCTCCATTAAACTGCATTCCAGTTCAACGATATGACTGAGAGCCTTCTCGTGGTCATTGGAACACTGTTGGAAGCTGTCAACAATGTCTTGGAGGGCTGTGCACTTGTTTTGGCTGTCCATATATTGAGTGTGGAGTTCAGCTAGCTCGGCCTTCAAACTTGTGTTCTTTTTTATTATTTTCTGGATTTCAAGTTCATGTTCCTCTCTCTCCAGCAAGAGTTGTTCACACAGGGATTGTGAAGCCTTTAAATCCTGTAGTGTGGCCTTTAGTTTGTTTTCCATATCTTTGGCCACTGCCTTGCGGGTCAGCATGTTGTAATTTAAAATTGCTGAAACAGGTGAAATAGATGTTAAAAAAAATTGAATTTATGATGCAATTATACTAAAATTTACTTGTATTAGATAGATAGTGAATAGGTAAGTAGTTTTTTTTAGTAGAACTGAAGTATATTTTGTCTGGAGCTATTAGTTTTTGTCCTCTAAATTGCTTCCAACTTGTCAAGCAAAGTGAGACGATAACTATGCGCTCATGTATTTAATGTGACGTTACTCATAAAATATGAGCAGTGTTATTAGTTAAAATGAATGCGAATGTTGTGTATATTGTTAAAAATAGAAAATATATTAGAACTAGTACTCCCCTGGTTTATCGAAGAAATTCGAATTTGAATATCCGTTGCCGTTGACATCCACGTTAAGTCCTCGTTATACAAAACGTTGTTTCAGTCATATAAATGCGTATTACACATTAATTAATACACATACGTTGATAATATAGTTAACTAATACTAATTAATACTGTTTTTACCACTAATTATTGAATAAAATATATTTTTTTTAATTTAAAACTACGAGCTGATGTTCACTCAGCTGTTGACATCTGTCATGCTCTCGTATAGGCCCATTAAGAAGAGCTGGAACGTCAACACATTTACACATTGCACATGTTAGGCCGGGAGATACTGACACAAAATTTCGGGTCATTTGTAACAGGATGGCGGTCTAGAGGGGTCTTAGTACGCAATGACAAAAAGAAAAATGATGGTCAGAACGCTGGTACCGGCGGACTAGTCGCGTGGGCGTTAGTCACACTCGTCGGATAAATAGCGAAAGTCCAACGATTTGTAACACAAAAATTTTAGAATTTACCGATAGCCCTTAAAAAAGATGTAGGCGGTATTGTCATGCCATACTTTTACGATGTGACTTACAGTCCGCCATACCGACGTGAATGCGTTGATTTAAAAAAAAAACAATTCAACCATTTGTACCGGGCTAACTTTTGCACAGGTAACCATCGTCGTGCAGCCATTTACTAAAATCGCCATGCCATACTTTTCGGACGATTCCAAACCGCTTCCAAATTCCAATTCCGATTCCGATTCCAAACCGCACTACCGCCTACATCTTTTTTATGGGCTATCGGTAAATTCTAAAATTTTTGTGTTACAAATCGTTTGACTTTCGCTATTTATCCGACGAGTTCGACTAACGCCCACGCGACTAGTCCGCCGGTACCAGCGTTCTGACCATCATTTTTCTTTTAGTCATTGCGTAATAAGACCTCTGTAGAACCGCCATTCTGTTACAAATGACCCGAAATTTTGTGTCAGTATCTCCCGGCCTATGTATGTGTCATATTTTGCAATTGTTTATAAATACAGGGTGATGTAATTGGTGTAGTACGAATATCTAAAAATCTATGAAGAATTTTGTGATACAGTAAATGGAAGAATTATAGACTATTTTACAGTATTTAATAAAATCATTTAATTTTTTATTCATTTTCATTAGAAATGTCAATTTTTCTCACCAAGGTGGAAATTTGGATGATAAGGATCTTGTTATAAAAATATAAATTTTGACTAAAATCGGCATTTTTTTTTTCAAAAATCAAATTACTAATTAATAATCAGAGTTATCACATTATTAAAAAAAATAAGCCAAACTATACACAATTTTTACTTGATGCAATCCTCAAAGATCATGGACATAGTGTATTGCGCCTTCCACCATACCATCCAGAACTCAACCCAATAGAGTTACTATGGGGCATAATTAAAGGGAAAGTAGCATCACAAAATGTGAACTTTAACTTGAAAACTGTGGAAGAATTATTTAGAAAGGAAGCAAATGCTATTAGTCTGGATATGTTTAGTGACGTTTGGAGAAAGACGCGAGAACATGAGGAAAAATATATTCAATTAGAACCAAAAGTAGATAATTACACTGACTCATTTATAATAACATTAAGAAATTCCGACGGCGAGTTCTTCGAGCGATGAAAGTTTCAGTGAAGTAGAAGATTACGATTATGATTAAATAGATTCTTCTTCTTCTCTATAGATACTGCTTTCTGAATTGGTGGTAAATGTTAAAACTGTTAAACTGTTATGACGATTCAAAAGTGCTTCTAGAAGAAGTCTAATTGTATAAATGTTTGAGTTTGAGTTTAATACCAATAATGTGAAAATTATATGTACAATAAACATGTAACACATATTTGTTAGCGCGTATTGGTAGGTATTACGTACTTACTACAAATATAATATTTCTTAGATATCTTTACTCGACCAAAGTCAGGACAAGACTGCTCCGCAACTGCAGAAGACGTCCGTTATTTAAATCATTATCAAAACAACCATCCGTGTGTTGGGAGTGAGCGCACGTGTTATTTGTATTGTTTTTATGACCTGAAATTTAATTATTATTTGATAATTGAATGATTATTAATACTTTTATCCAATTGATTATTATTAGAATAAATAATTAACTTCATCAATTGATTTACTTTTAAATTATAATTTTACAGGTAAATTATGAGAGCTTTCATAATTATATTTGCATATATTTATCTACAACGCACCCATTTTACAATTCAAGTCTAAAATGAAACTAGAGTCGCATTTATTTTTGAACATACTGTAAGTGAAATTGCATAAGTGTGAGTACTGTGAACATGCCAGCTTTCCTTAATTGACCGATACTATCTAATGTGATGTCGTGTGTGATATGATATGATATTGATGATATTTCTAATGTGATGTCGTAAAAAATTACTTTTTTTCCGCTTACATTGCAAACGCAGGCTGAACCCTACGAGTTTTATCAAAATAATGTACTAAGTATTATACACATTGAAAAGGTCTACAGAAAAGTCCGCGATGGTATATGTCTACCTCTTATGGATAACCCACAATAACTTTTTTTTGTCATTTACTTTTTACGACAAATAATGGCTAATTTTCGATGCGATTTTAACCAATACAGCATTAATCCTAAACCTTGAATACATTGTTCATTTAATATAGATCTGTATGGCCCGTTACACCGTATGATTTAAGTGAATATTTTCGAAGATATTACAGATTTAAAAATTGCGGGACGTAGCGTTTGCAGTGGTACCGGCCGGCCGCCCGGCTATCTATTTTATACCCGTGCGAAGCCGGAGCGGGCCGCTATGTTTTTATATTTGTACAACGTTCACAGTTTTTCTGTAGTGTAGTATCAGCATTGCACCCGTGCGAAGCCGGGGCGGGTCGCTAGTCTATACTAATATAATAAAGAGGAAAGGTTTGTATGTATGTATGTATGTATGGTTTTCACGCATAAACTACTGGCCCGATTTTGATGAAATTTGGCACAGATAATCGTTAGACCCTGAGAAAGAACATAGGCTACTTTTTATTGCGAAATATGTACCACGGGCGAAGCCGGGGCGGACCGCTAGTAGTGTATAAAACTACCATTCTAAAAACGTATTCTAATTGCCCGTATTTGACATTTCAATTTGACGTTTATGTGACATTTTAATATTATCGTGTAATACTTTATTGGACGGATAGGTTTTATCCAAGCATTGAAAAATCGGCCCTAAGTCGAGAAAATATTTTTTTTTTGGCGAAAATCCACTTAATTAGGTATTTAATTTTTTACACACAAACCACAAACGCAACATCGCAACAGAGGGTGCTCACCGGAAGTCGGAGTCGGCAGACATGAGGCGGTAGTGGTCGCGGAAGTCGGCGACGCGCACGGGGCGCGAGGCGGGCTGGTGCGCGCGCGGGGCCGCCCCGGGCGCGCGGCGCGCGCGGCGGGCCCGCAGCGCCAGCAGCGCCGCCGCGCCGCCCGCCGCCAGCGCGCCCGCCACCGCGCCGCCCGCGATCCACGCCGTGTTGTCCGCCTCTGTCGGACAGGGGCACAGGTCAGTGGCCGCAATACTAGACCATGGGCGTGGAGCTTGTTGTTATATATTATGTTGTTTTTTAGTAATAGAATGTGGTTGTGTTTAATTATATGTATATATATATTTTTCAATTTAGGGCATGCATGGCCGTTATGTTCTTTTATATAAAAAAAAAACAAAGTTTCGAAGCATCGTTCAGCATATACTATGCGCTCGACGGAACCCTAATGTTTGATACGTTTTACAGAAGATAAAGAAATTGCTCGAATGAGATTCGAACCTGCAACAGTGTACCTTAAATTTAACAAAAAAACTTTAAAAAATATTCAATATGAGAATAGGTATATATCTATGTGCTGGATTTAAAATTCACCAACTTGTTTGATGATCGAAAAGTATTTCAACAATCAACGTTATTGATTCATCGTTCAATATTCAGAACTTTACATGAATTATACTTTTTCAACAAATATAAGAATAATGTTATCTGTAATATCGTTCTTTTTTCAACTTTTTTTTGGAAATTAAATAAAATTAACTATACCCATAGTCCGAAAAGGCACGAGGACACGAATCAAATTCACAATATTATCATTAGACCATAATTACACTTCTGAATCCCATTAGTCAACAATATCTCGCTAGTAAATTATAATCAGCAAAGATAAAAATACTTTGTCACGGACAACGAATCACTCCGTTATCAACTAGATCGCTATCAAGTTATCGATTATTCACGTTACTTGGGGGAAATATTTGATATCTTGAGTAGCGCAACTCCTTTGGTCCACATTGTATTTTATCTATAGAATTTCCATAATGAAATATTTTGTTCAAATAAGTATGACAAAAAAAAATTGTAATAAATACCATGTTAAGATGAAATTCCTTTTAAATATCAACACGAAATAATATGTACATCAGATGTGGTTAGGTGCGCTTGTTTATCTGTAGATGCATCGTATGATCAGATGCGTGTCATAAGGCATACCGGTGTAGACGGTGGTGTAGGCGGTGTCGGTGAACTTGTCCCTAGCGGTGAAGGCGCGCAGCTTCACGTAGTACTTGGTGTTGGGCTTGAGCGGCCCGTTGCAGTACGCGCGCCCGCCCACCTCGCACCGCTCCGAGCCGATCGTGAACTCCTCCACGGCCGACGAGTGGAACGGGTAGTACGGCTCCGTCACCTGCGCACAGTGTTCAACCCGTCATTAATAAAAGTTCGAGAAACAATATGAAAAGTATCGAATAACTCGGAGGTCGGGGGCGCACCTGGTAGGGCGGCCAGACGGGCTGGTTGTGCACGTCGCGCCACGAGGGCAGGCCGGCGGGCGTGTCGTTGTGCGGCTCCTCGGCCAGCACGAGCGTGTAGGCGGTGACGTTGCCGTTGGCGGGCGAGAAGTAGTCGGCGCGGAAGCGCACGGCCACGGTGGAGGAGGTGCGGCGCACGGGCACGGGCAGCGCGTGCGCGCGCGGCCGCGGCGGCGCGGCGATGGCCATGTGCTGCCGCCAGCGGGCGGCCGCCCCGCGCCCCGCGGCGGTCTCGCCCGCCAGCGCGAACTCGTACGTGCCGCCGGCGCGCAGGCCGCGCACGGCGCCGCCGGCCGCGTCGGGGGGGAACTGCACGGAGGTGCGCAGCTCGGGCTCGCCGGCGGGCCAGTAGTCGAGCACGAAGCGCAGCAGCTCGCCGTGGCGGTCGGGCTCGGGCAGCTCCCACTCGAAGGCCAGCTCGGTGGGCTTGGCGTCGCGCGGCTCGAAGCGGCGCGGCGCGGCGGGCGGTGCGGCGCGCGTGCGGAACGAGCCCGAGCGCGCGCGCGACCGCGTCAGGATCGTGGCCGGCGTGCCCGACCGCACCTGCACGGGACGCGTTATAAATACTGCACCAACACCATCTTAAGTCGTTCTACATATTGTATTAAAAAAAAATATTGTTTTTTTAATAGAAATATGTTTTCTAACATAATGCTACAATCGAAGAACATTTTTTTTAATAAATTTATTTTTCATTTTAACTACTACACTTCAGCTCCCAACTCATAGTATTATTTTCATAGTAAAAGTTTATAAATTTAAAGTGATTGTGTTTGCACAGTGTTTTTAAACTCACAAGGAATCACATCAGTTGTTCTTCAAACAATACTCGAACTGCAAATACGGATTTTCTTACGAAGATAAGTTACATTTATATACCCACTTTTGAAAAGTGCTGTAAAGTCCTTCCAGAACTACCCTCGAAATTAATTCTAACACATTTGTCAAACTCAACTGACACTGTCAAATCCATCTGACAACGTCATTTCTTGTCTCTGATTGAGCGGTAGGGTTGCCATATTGTAAAAATTTACCAAGTGTTTGGGAATATTTGAAAAATGAGCACCTGCAAAAAATGCACTAAACAAATTAAAACTAGTGACCTCAAAACTTGTTCGAAGTGCAAAGCTGCATTCCACTACCAATGCTTAGGAGTAACTGCAGAAAATTTCGCCAAAGAATCGAAGTCCTATAAATCTGCGTGGAAGTGTACTGACTGCAAGATAATTGACAGGCCTGGCGAGGGTCCCCTCACCAGCCCCTCACTCGCCGCTAATCTATTCAGTGCTAGCTCTCCTATTGCATGTAGCTTCGAAGATATAAAACAGTACTTTAATTGCAAACTTGAAGAAACCCTGAAAAAACACCACTGTGATATTCGCCGCGATCTCTCTGCTGAAATCTCTGATACCCGTTTAAAGATTCAGGAGCTTACAGAAAGTGTCAACTTTATGCTTCAAAAAAACGAACAATTGAGGGAAGCTTTGGAAAGTAAAACTAGAACTATTGAGGAATTGCAATCGGAAAATAAGGAGTTGCACCTTGAAGTTGGAGGCCTGCACACTCAAGTTGGGGATCTATCTTCCCGACTGGAACAATTTGAGCAACAATCACGTGACTGCAACTTAGAAGTCCAGTGTGTCCCAGAACACAGATCAGAAAATCTTAAGACTGTGGTTTATCAACTTGCTGCCACTGTGGGACACAACCTGACTGAAAACCAAATAGTTAACTTTCACCGAGTTGCAAAACTTAACAAGGACTCCACTAGGCCCAGGTCTATTATAAAGCTCTCTAGCCCCCTGGTTCGTGATTCATTTATAGCTGCTGTCAAGACTTTCAATAAAGTCCACACTGACGATAAGTTAAATTCATCTCACTTGGGTATTGCCACGGATGAAAAAAAGCCCATCTACGTGTGTGAATATCTAACCCCTGCTGGCAAACAACTACATGCCGCTGCTAGAAAGGTTGCTAGAGAAAAGAAGTTCGACTTCGTGTGGGTGCGTAACGGCAAAATTTTTATGCGTAAAAACACAACCTCTAAGAGCTTTATCATTAAGGACTTAAGCTCTTTAAATTCAATTTGATTTATCTTCTTTGCTTTTATTTTCACATATTTCGATGGTTTTATTTATCAACGATAATAATAAAGAGTGTAACCTTAAAATATTGTACCAAAATGTCAGAGGACTCAGGACTAAGACCGATGTTATACTGACCAATGCATTAAAACAGGACACTGACATCATAATATTAACGGAAACGTGGTTGAATGATTCAGTCTACGACCATGAATTATTAGACAATAGGTATTCCATATTTAGACGTGACAGATCATCCACCAGCAGTATTAAACAAGAGGGGGGAGGGGTTCTTGTCGCTATTTTAAGTAAATATGAACCAGTTCGCTATTTTAATTGGGAAACAACTGATGAAGATCTCTGGGTAATCATTAAATTTAAAGACGGCGGTATTACTCGTACTCTATGCATAAATGCATTATATATACCTCCTCCCGCTAATTACGAACGCTTCGACAGGATTTTAACTAATATTTCGCACATTATTCAGCATAAGCTGCCCTCTCACTGTCTTCTTCTGTTAGCTGGTGATTTTAATCTACCAAATTTATCATGGCACTTAGACCACAGTACTCATTTACTTTCACCAAGTTGTAATAATTCATCTATAGAAAATCTTTTTGTAGATACTCTCTCGTTTAATAATCTTCACCAAGTAAACTCTGTTCCTAACATAAACGGAAAGACGTTAGATCTTATTATAACGAATGTCACCAACGTTTTCATTGTTCGACAATGTGATGATCCTCTTGTAGGTACTGACAGATACCACCCTGCTCTAAGTATAACCATGAAATTTAAGCCGTCAAAACGAGTTAAGATTAAAGCATTACCATTTCTTAATTTTTCCAAAGCTAATTTTTCACGCATCCTCCAAGAGTTGGATACTGTAGACTGGAATACGCATCTTAAATCTAATCATTCGGTTGATGACTCTGTTGATAATTTCTACTCTGTCCTAAACAACATTATACAAAAACATACTCCATTATCTAATCCAAGAAAAAATAACTACCCTTCATGGTTTAGCCTTCCCTTAATAAAAGCCTTAAAAGAAAAGGCCAAATTTCATAAGAGATTTAAGGCGTATGGAAATCCCAGAGACCACATCACATTCAAAATGTTGCGCAAGCGATGTGACGATATGCTTTCTCATTGCTTATCTCAATTCAAAGCAAATGCTAAATCTCACATTAAAAATAACCCTAAATATTTCTGGACCTATATAAAATCTTTGAGATCCAATAGCAATGAAATTCCAGATGAGATGTATCACAATAGTCAAGTGGCTAGGGGCGGGCAGCAGATTTGTGATTTATTTGCGAAATACTTCCAAACAATTTACAACAATAATGCCAATAAAATGCTCTTCAGTACGTGTCAATTCTCCTAGTCTTGTGGGTTCCCTCGGCTCCTGTACCCTTGCTAAATCTGAGATTTTAAAGTCCCTGAAGAATATCGACGCTAGTAAGGGTCCTGGACCCGACGCTATACCACCTATATTCATAAAAAATTGTGCCTCCCAGTTAGTTACTCCGCTGCATATAATTTTTAACAAGTCACTAGATGTCGGTGTTTTTCCAAGTAAATGGAAAACAGCTTACGTCAAACCGATCCACAAGCATGGCGACCACAGTGATGTGACTAACTATAGACCGATTTCTATTCTCTCCTCCTTTGGCAAAGTTTTCGAATCAATGATCCAAAAAATATTATATTCCCACTTCAAGTCCCAAATTAGCTGTCATCAACACGGGTTTCTACCAGGGAGGTCCACTGCTTCGAACCTTATGGCATACGTCACTCATATTTACAGAGCTCTTGAAAGCAAATTTGAAACACATGCGATTTATACAGATTTCTCGAAAGCGTTCGACGTTGTCAACCATGAGATCCTCTTAGATAAACTTGGTCGGGCTGGCATTTGCGGTTCTCTCCTCAGGTGGTGTGAGTCCTACCTGCGAAATCGCTCCCAACTTATTGCCATTCGAGGCTATACTTCACAGCCTATTTTAGTTCCCTCTGGCGTACCGCAGGGATCCCACCTCGGACCTCTTTTCTTTATTGTATTTATTGATGACCTCTGCTCTGTAATAAACTCAGAGTACAAACTTTATGCAGACGATTTAAAGATCTACAGAACCATTCGTGATAGCGAGGATGTTATTGCTTTGCAGAGCGATATTGATAATGTTACTAAATGGTGCGAATCAAATAAAATGATTCTTATTGCCTCCAAGTGTTACCACATCAGGTTCACTAGAAGCTCAAAATTAAATAGTGTTTCTTATAAAATAAACGACGCTCAAGTAAAAGAGGTCTCGAGTTTACGAGACTTGGGTGTTATAGTCGATAAAAAATTGGATTTCAGAGAGCATATTGATCACATAACCCGTAAAGGGGCAAGACTTGCGGGATTTGTGATCCGACAAACTAAAGCCTTCAAGGATACCGTCATACTCTTCAATTGTTACGTTCGCTGTCTGCTTGAATATTGTAGTCAGGTCTGGTGCCCATCTTACACAGTCCATGTCAATAGAATTGAAAAACTTCAAAAGAAATTCTTATACCATCTTACGTATACCAATAACCTCTGCCGACGCTTAACCACCTATAATTCTAGGCTTGAACACTATAATATGACTTCCCTAGTTATAAGGCGTAAGTCAGCGGACATGGTCTTCTTATACAAGGTTCTTCATGGTTTGGTGGACAGTCCTGATCTGCTTGGTCTCCTAAATTTGAACGCGCCAAGAATTGGTTCCCGTATTCACACTCATAAGACCTTTAACTTAAATCTATGTCGCACTAAATACGGCCAAAATTCACCTATCAACCGTATGTGTACCACTTATAACACTGTCTGCCATGAGCTCGACTTGTTTAATGCATCGGTCAGCACAATCAAAAAATTTTTCTTTTCTCTAACAAATATGTAACTAATATTATGTTTTAATTGTTATTTTTAATTATTATTATAAGTGTAGGTTTATATAATTGTTGCATGTTGTGTTCGCTCTTAGAAGGCCGTCCAACTAAAATTCACAAAGATTATGATTGTATTTTCACTATTTCTTAATGTTGGAACGTCCAGTTAGCGGACCAAATAAAAAAAAAAAAAAAAATTATAATACCTTAATTACCCGCTATTTATTTACCGGTAATATACCGGGTGTAATCGTTAAGTGTGCACAGGCGATTATTCCGTAACTTTGATAGATTTCAAAAAACTTTAAACTGATATTGAAAATAATATATCTAATGAGTAAAATTACAATAATAACTTTTTAAAAATAAAACGAGAAATATCCATGTTCGGAATAGGTAGAAATAAATTAATTAGTAAAAAATGTGTATCAATCCAAAAATGTTACATGAAACGCTCCCATACATTTTATTTCCCATACTTACATTCTGTATTCGAAGCAAATGTTCGAAATGACATCCTCGATTTGGAATACCATTGTATATCACATCGAGCTCTATAAACAGTCTCAAAATGAACTTTAATTAAAATTTGCGAAGTAATTAAAGTACAAAATCAAATAAAAAAGCAAAACCTTTCATATTAAATGTTTGGAATAATCATATTTCATATTAAATGGGAGCGTTTCATTTAACATTTTTGGATATTTCTCGTTTTATTTTTAAAAAGTTATTATTGTTATTTTACTCATTAGATATATGTATTACTTTCAATATCAGTTTAAAGTTTTTTGATATCTGTAATAGTTACGGAATAATCACCTGTGCACACTTAACGATTACACCCTGTATACAGTTTGTCGTCACAATTCACTTAACGACAACTAAAAAATCGACTTATTTGAAAGGTTCTCAGTTATATTTGTTTACCCATTCGATCATTTAAAAACTGTTTATATTCGTTCTAATACAATAAGTAATATTGAGCGAGTGACCTTAATGGCAAATCTCCAAAATTCATAATATAGAAATTTAACTAATCTAAATTTTTTCTCTAATAATGTACTTAAACTGAAACTATAACTGTAACTGTATCTTACGGATTAAACGAAGCTTATTTATGAATGAATGAACCTCAACGGTGAAGGTGTAGAGCGTGTAGGGGCGCAGGTGGGCGACGGTGAGCGCGGTGTGCGGCGTGGCGAGGCTCTCGAGCTGGTCGGCGGCGGCCAGGTACTGCACCGCGAAGTCCGTGAAGTCGCCGCGCGGGCGCGCCCACGCCAGCGACACCTCGCGCGCGCCCACCTGCGTCGCGTTCAGCCACGGGATCGGCCGCGGGACTGCGCACATACACCGCTATCACTATGTGCTGGATTTGTTAACTACCAAAACTCTATCATTAGACCAACAATAAGGACTATTATTGGCCAGATTATCAAGCTATGCTATAGCTAATTTTACTATAGTCTTATTCACCTAAGATGATTCCTGTGACATATCGATTTTTGACACGTGTAGAGATTTCCTTTACTGAAATCGTATCAATTGTTTCCGATAATCGATAATATTTTATATGGAAATGAAATCGATTTAAATAAAGGACCAAAATTAGTTTTTTCGACATTTCGCCAACAATTAACTAAGGAATCTTAGCAAATAGAAGCGACAAAAAGTGAACAATAACAATTAGTAATAATAACAGAATACCACGAAAAGTATCAATATAAAAATGCAACTTGTATACAGTACTCCAAAATTAATAATGCACATGCAAATCTTCGCTAATTGTCGTATTTCCGAAAACACTCGAATCATTGAATCGTAAGAGCCCTAAACAATGGACTTGCATTTTACACCTTGTTCAATAGAAATAGAAGTCAATTCACGGTCATACACAATCAAAAACAAATCGGGCGATAGGTGACGGTAGCCTGTCAGTCAAAAAACTGAAAAATCCGTCAGTCGTCTTTAAATATTGGTGGTGACTGCACGTGTTCTCTCTGTGTGGAATTATATAGAGCTGCTATTACATACCCTTCTTGGTTTTGTTTTTAAAGGTGAATTGAATTAATCGATGAAATGATTTACACAGGTGATGGCAGTAGGAAAAGTGAAAATGAAGAAGAGCATAATGAAAGTTCTGATGTACATATCTAAAATGTCAGAAATAAAGATAATCCCTGATTTTTATTGTTTTACTCCATAATACACGGGTATCACCAGAAGGAAGACCGGTCCTTTGGGAGGCTTACGTGGGGACACAAGTCCAACACGCAGAGGCCCTTTAGAGAATTTTAATGTGTTGTTATTATTATTTTTTGTAAATGTCATAATATTGAAGAATGATCAGTACTTTAAATACTTTTGAGCTGAGATTTTAATGATTAGATTTATATGGTTTAAATTTAAACCTGTATTTGAAAACAATGTTTTATACAATATAAATGTTGTGTTATTTTAACCTTCTTTTCTTCCATCATTACACCAGCTTCAGTAAGACACTTTAAAAGTACTATAAAATTTTCCAAGTAAATCAATCCAACAAAGATATATTCGCAATCGTGAGGTTATCCTCGCTATTTACTTACAAGGAATTATCGAAACAACGTCACATCAATATTAATCTCTTTTTGCACAAAACATAATTTGACTAAATTATGCATGAAGAAAATGCATTTAACCACTCTATATAAATATCATCTTCGGAGGCTCGGGGAATATGACAGTTGCCGAACAGTGACGAATTTTTCTATGCGCATTATCAGTTTGGGAGTACTGTACAAGGCTGACGCACTCGTACAGACGATTGACGCGATTGACAAACGATCACAAGATGGGCGCCGATTATTAGATTTTCCAACTCTATAATTTTTCAACGTTCCATTTCATGTACACGAATTGCGTAGGTATTATTTTTTTGTGTTATTTTATTTTATTTTTCATTATATTAAACTAAACAATTCTGTTTTTGTTTTAGTAGCTTAAGATGTTTCGTTTTTATATTTTTGGTGATATTGCCGCCTTAAAATAAAAATATTATGCATTAAAATTATTTTTGCTTTTTAAACATAAATACGTAATTCGGAACACAATGAAGTGTCACAGGAATCATCATAGGTGAAAAGGACTACTTATAGTTTAACTTTCTGATACTGAAACTGAGGTTCATTATATTTACTATGTTGACACTAGTGTAGTTGTTAGCGGACCTACGAAGCATAATTTAATAATAATATGTATATTGTCATTTAAAAGAAAAACGGTTAGTATTATAATAAGAATTTATTTAAAATAAAGAAAAGATATGTACAAAGCTGGACATTTCTCATTAATCACAAATTCAAATCGCAAGCTAAAAGGAAAATAAAGTTATTTAAAGACATTTTTTAGCCAAGCTTACATGATTAAGCCAACCACCCACCATGCACTTTTAGCGAATAGAGGTCGCATTTGTTAGTTGACAATTTTTTTCACATATTACCAATGGGCAATATCATCATAAGATCATTAAAAATAATTAGATACACAATCGAATTCAAAACATGTCTCATAATTATTGTAATCGAAAGAAACAAACATTAAAGCTATCTCATTAAATTTAAGGAGTATTAACAAAACGTAACGGATTTTGTTTTGCTCTTGATTGTGTATCTAGTTGTGATAAGTGATCAAAATACCAACAGCAACATACACAATAAGCGATAATGAAAGGGAATGTCTCCATAGTACATTTTGTTTGAATCCTTATAATTGTTAGATTGGCTATTGACTAGACTTCGACTAGGATGTTTATGTGTGTGTGTATCTGATCACGTGCGTGGACGCGCGCGTGTTTGTGTGAGTGTGTTTGCGCGCACGTGTGTGTGTGTGCGGGGTGTGCGGGGTGGGCGCTACGCACACAGGCGCGCCTGGCGCTGCACGGGGTGCGAGGTGACGTTGCGCGAGACGGTCCACATGGTGAGGTTGTACAGGCGGCCGGGCGTGAGCGCGCGGAAGGCGGCCTGCTGCGGCGCGGCGGCGGCGGCGCGCGTCACCTCGCGCGGCGCCTCGCCCGCCGCCTCCAGCCGCAGCCGGTACGCGTCGAAGCGCGTGGCCGCCGCCGGCGTGCGCGTGTACACCACCTGCCGCACGCGACCATGGTTACCGTACAATTAACGAACGCCCTACATAGTGCGCGACGATAGTCAAAGAAAAAAAGAACATGAAATTGTCAACTGGCAGTGCCAGCCGAAACTGGTTTATGTCAAATATCAAGACTTGACGAGCGATAACAACTACGGAGCACGTGCGCCGTGCGCTGGTACTAGTGCAACCGATCCAAATGGTTGTATGAAGTCTTGTCACTATACATTTTATCTACTCGAGTGCTTTGATCAGGAAAAAGTGTCGAAGCACACATGGGATCGATCGATAGGAAATCTTGACACTTTATTTGCAATAAATACAGTGTTTTTATAAAAAATTGCAATTTTTCGAATTCTTCGTTTTAATCATTATTTTTGTCTAAATCGACCGGACTAGTAGTGTTGTTTCATAAAAGCTCTAGTTGCAATAAATCACTTGAATCAACAACAATTTCACAACCATAATAACAGATTTTTTTATTTAATTTTTAATTATAAATAAAATATTTAAGTGCTATTATATATGTTAAATATGATGTTTGATACGTCAAAAGTTTTTATAAGGAATCATTACGGTAAATTATAAGATCTTGTCATAAATTAAAAGGTACACTGTTTGTCACTTAACATAGATGAAACAATATTATTACTAAATAATTAATTTAAAACTTACCAAAAAAGCTGGTAAAGTGTCGTTGTCGTCAGAATCACCGCCGTTTTCAGTCACTATAGTCATTTCTGATTGAATCAGTGGTCCTGCAAAAAAAAAAAAAAATACAAAAGAAGGATTCATATTTAAGAATTCACACTTTTGTTGATCACTGTCCAGGACGCAGTGTGCGTGCGTATACTCACGTGTGCGCGTGTGCATGGTGAAGAGGTCGCTGGAGAGGTTGTAGGAGTGCGCCGTGATGGCCACCGCGTAGCCCCAGCCGGGCTGCAGGCCGCTCAGCAGCACGCGCGCGCTGCGCCCGCCGCCCGCGCTCACGTTGCGCGCCCCGCCCCCCTCCGCCCCGCCCCCCGCCCCGCCCTCGCCCTCCTCCTCGCGCGGCCACCACTCCACCTGGTACCAGTCCACGCGGCCCTCCGGCCGGGGCCACTCGAGCGTCATGTTGCGCGTGTCCGCCAGCTGCAGCACGTTCGATACCGGGTTCGGCCCTGTAATATCAATAGTTTTTTTTTTTATGTATAGGTCGGCAAACGAGCTTGCGCGTCATCGTACAGAAAGCTGAGGTGATTGGCGCCGCCCATGAACAACCACAGACTCTGGAGTACTGTGGTTGCGTTGCCGGCCTTTGAGGGAGGAGTACGCTCTCTTCTTAAAGTTAGTTAGTTTGCGAGCGCAACTTTTTTAATGTTAAATATTTCAAATTTATTTGAATTAATTGTATAAAAAAGTGCAAAAAATTACAATTTTTTTTTTGGTAAAATAATTTTCCATATGATGACAACAAAATGTATAAAACGTAAGCAATGCGTGAGTACTGACGCACGGTGTGCTCGGCGGTGAGCGGGCGGCCGCTGTCGAGCGCGTCGGGCGCGTCGGGCGGGTCGGACAGCGCGTCCAGCGCGATGGCGTAGCGCTCGCCGTGCGTCATGTTGGCCAGCTCGGCGCGGCGCGCGGCGGCGGGCAGGCTGTCGCGGCGCCAGGCCGCCCCCGGCCCGCCGGCCCGGTAGCGCAGCGCGAACCCGCCCAGCGCGCTGCCGCCCGGAGCTTCCCACCGCACCTCCACCGCGTTCGACGTCAGCCGCTGCACCGCCAGCGACGTCGGCGGCAGCGGACCTGAACACGCGATATCGACGTGTTAAACTAAAGTTCATATAAATTTTACTGTCTACGAATAGCATTTTTCTTGACTACCCCGGATACAAAAGGTATATGATAATGGTCCTTCGAGCTAGATACAATTTTAAAATATACGCTATTTGCGTATTAAAATATTAATTATAAACAACGTTAGAAATTTTTTAATAACTAAAAAAAATTCTCATAATCAAATTAGGACGTTTGCAACTTACGGACAGGTTTGTAGACGGTGTGCCGCTCACTGCGCAGCCCGTGGCTGATTGCAGCTAACTGAATCTCATACAATGCGCCCGGGTATAAATCCTCCAATAATGCTGTCGTCTCCGTTGTTTCTAGCTGTTATTAATAAATTATCCGTGTAAATATTATTCAAATTAAATAAGTTTCGGAAATCAATTTTATTTAAGGGAAATTTGGAAAAAAAATCCCTGTAATTTCATAATTATTATATGATCGATTCGTCGAATTGCATCGATTCAATTACCGTGAATCAAATATCTGTATGCATTCATTTAAAATTAAAAGAAAACTACAGTATCAATATTAAACGTACCGACACAACGCCATAAACATTATACTTATTATTATTACGTTTATTCCCAATTTCAAGTATTTAAGCATTAACTGCGAGCAAGTAAGCACTGACCGTAGTATAGGGCGCTTGTTCCTCCGTCGCGTCGCGGTCGCTGGGCGCGCGGCGGTAGCGCAGCTCGTAGCGGTCCTGGCGCGAGTCGACGTCGGAGCCCCACTGCAGGCGCAGCTCGGTGTGCGCGGGCTCCGCACGGCGCAGCGCGGGCGCCCGCGGCCGGGTCGCCGCGCTCACCGCGCTCTCGTTCGACTCCACGCCTTTGGACACCGCACGCACCTGCACACGCACATGCATGTGTTAAGCGATGTGTGAGAACGCATTAAAAATGCGTTGCGAACATATCTTACGTTTATGAGAACTTTAATAGAGCTTTCTGAAATAAATACTTTTTTTATAATAATATGAGGAAAATTAAAAAAAAATGCAATATAAGAATTTCATTAAATTATTGCATATTAGTTTAAACAAAGAAAACACACAAATTAATTTAATTTCAGTTTTAAAGCGTTCAAAAGCCATTAAAATATAAATTTAAAAAAATGTTCAAATAAAGAAATGTCTCAATTAAACTAAAAAACCTGTTCGAACATTTAAAAATTATCAGAGAAACAAATACTACAGTTTATAAAACGTTGTAATCACGTATATGCACGCACGGTGATGGTGTAGTTGCGGCCGGGCAGCAGCGCCTCGAGCGTGACGTTGGTGGCGGCCGTGCTCAGCGTGTTGCTGTCGTCGCGCGACTCACCCGCCTCGTGGTACGACACCTAACACACACAATTATTTATTTATTATTTTTTTATTTGTATAAAAGAATATAACGGTCATGCATGCATGTAAGAAAGTTATCAAATTAAAACATACCACAAAATACGTTTCATTACTAAAAACCAAAATATTTATATAGAGAATCAAAATTTTTCTCATTAATTAAATGAAAGATTTTAAAGTTAGGCAGGCCTCACCTTGTACTCGTCCTGCGTGCTGCCTTCGGCGGGCGCCCACCACAGCAGCACGGCGCTGTCGCCCGCCGCGTGCCGCCAGCCCAGCCCCACCACCGGCAGCGGCTCTGCAATGCCATATAAACGTTATTATTTGCGATAGATATCTACGGTTCATTTGCATAATGACGATTTTATGTTTTAGTATATGTGTGACAAAACAGATTACGTTAAGAGTAAATAACTAAATAGACTGCACTTAAAGTACAAGTCAAATATATAACACGCGCTGAACAAAATGAGATACAAATTAATAATTATGTATCGACAATGATGCACTATCTTTGATCGGCAAACTGCTTCGTAAACCAAAATTTATTTACACAAGACGCATGCAAACAACAAGCGGGCAGAACTCACTGAGCGTGACCTCAGCGGCGGCGGGCCAGGAGGTGACCTTGCCGGACATGGTCTTGACGGTGACGGTGTAGTGCGTGCCCGGCTCCAGCCCGTCGAAGGCGCAGACCGGCGGCTCGTCCCGCGCGCGCGCGGCGGGCGGCAGGCGCCGCGCGCCGCCCGCCGCCGCGCCCCCCCCGGCCGCCGATACCGAGATCTGGTACTTCTGGAACTCGCTGCAACACACGTTGCCAGGGCAGTTTATATAACAGGAAATGTTCTTGATACAATTGGCAATATAAGATTTGCGACCGAAGATATGTTAGATACTGTATCGGGGCGAATTTTTAGTGCATTTATTTTTTTCAAATGCCAAATATAATAAAATTAGTTAAAAGTGTCAATCATCTATACTATACTAATATTATAAAGAGGAAAGGTTTGTAATTATGTATGTATGTATGTATGGTTCTCACGCATAAACTACTGGACCGATTTCAAAAATTATTTCACCATTAGAAAGCTGCATCTTCACTGAGCAACATAGGCTATAAAACATGTAGGTACCACGGGCGAAGCCGGGGCGGACCGCTAGTGTTCAATATAAGTCCTTACCATCCTTACGTCCTTACCATCTCTGCGCATGGAGAATGACTCGTTAGCCCACACAGCAAAAGAGAAAGCCGACCTTCTTGGCTCTCTCTTCGCTGCTAATTCGACGTTGGACGACACAGGGTACTTACCACCTACCATTCCACGATGTGATGCATCTATGCCCGACATTCGTTTCAGTCAGAGAGCAGTGCGTAAAGCACTCCTTTCCCTGGACGTCCATAAGTCAAGTGGCCCTGACGGTATTCCTCCCATAGTGCTTAAGATGTGCGCACCTGAATTGGCTCCGGTTCTCACGCGACTTTTCCGGCACTCCTACTCTACTGGCGTTATCCCGAACTCATGGAAGACAGCTTTAGTGCATCCTATCCCGAAAAAGGGCGATCGCTCAGACCCGTCCAATTATCGACCCATAGCTATCACTTCTTTGCTCTCCAAGATAATGGAATCCATTATCAATCGCCAGTTGCTCAAGTATCTGGAAGAGCACCAGCTGATCTGTGACCGTCAGTATGGATTCCGTCACGGACGATCGGCTGGTGATCTTCTAGTATATTTAACACATCGTTGGGCGGAGGCGATTGAGAGCAAGGGTGAACTCTGTAGAGCGGGGCAGTATTTCACTCCGAGCCATCGCCTTAACCTTTATAAGGCGCAAGTCAGGCCGCATATGGAATACTGCTCCCATCTCTGGGCCGGTGCACCTCAACAGTATCTCCTTCCATTTGACCGAACCTTCCATTTGAAATGGAAGGCCATTTGACCGAATTCAACGGAGGGCTGTGCGACTCGTTGGCGAGCCAAGTCTAACCGATCGGCTTGATTCTTTGGCATTGCGTAGAGAAGTCGCTTCCTTATGCGTCTTCTACCGCATTTATCATGGGGAGTGCTCTGAAGAACTGTTTGGTGCACTGCCTGCTGCTGAATTCCACCATCGTACGGCACGTCATAAGCTGAAATTCCACCCATACCATCTGGACAGCTGGCGATCAACAACTGTTCGCTTTAGAAGAAGTTTTTTTGCCTCGTGCTACCGAAATTTGGAATCAGCTCCCGCGGGCAGTGTTTCCAATGAGTTACGATTTGGGGACCTTCAAGAAAAGAGCGTACACCTACCTTAAAGGCCGGCAACACACTCGCCATACCCCTGGTATTGTGGGTGCAAGTGGGCGACGATGATCATTTACCATCAGATGACTCGTCTGCTCGTTTGCCTGCTCTTCACATAAAAAAAAAAAAAAAAAATAATAAGGATTGAAACAGAAGTTCGTTTCTCTTAACTGTCCGAAGCTAAAATTCCGCCAGCGTCTATTAGGCAGAGTTTTCTAATGAACGATACAGTCGACTTTAAACATTACTGCCTAGGAATAAGGTAACAATTTCAATTAATGTTTTAAACAACACCGCTAGGACATTTTTGAGATTCGATTTATAAGATTAAAATCAAGTATGAATCCCCAACAATATATTGAAAGTGTCAAAATTGACGATAGACAAAATTATAAGAAAAATTTGTTTGGAAAAGGAAGAGTTACCAATATATTATGTAAAGTGTAATGTGATGTAGTGTTATGAAGTGTAGTGTGGTGTAGTATCATGTAGTGTATACCTGCGCTCGGCGGGCGGCAGCCAGGAGACGGTGAAGGCGGTCTCGGAGGCTCGGCGCGGGTCGGCGGTGACGTTGCGCGGGCGCAGCGGCACCGTGCGGTACTGCGCCGTGGTGGGCGGCGACAGCTGCGCGTCCGACACCGTCTGCACCGAGATGTTGTAGGCGCGCCCCGGCACCAGCCCCTTGAAGGCGGCCTGCGCCGGGCCCGGCGGCTCGCCCTCCTTCTCCACGTACAGCTCCGAGTCGCGCGCGTCCCGCGGCTCGATCGACACCTGCCACATACACACGCGCGCAGTTAGCACCCGCACCAGTGGCACACACGGCACACAGCGACCGGTGACGATACCTTATAGTGCGTGTAGGCGCCGGGCGGGTACGGCGGCTGCCATAGCACCAGCAGCGTCGTCTCGTTGCGGAACCATACTATGAACTTGCCCGGCGTGTTCGGTTCTGCCAAAACATAATACTTTATTATTGTACCGGTATTTTGTATGAAACGTAATAATAATTTTATATTTCATGCACACTAGCTATAAATAAATAAACATATTGAAATTAAGTTCGACCAAACGAACAGAAAAATTATTTCTGGAAAATTCAGACCGAAGCTACAAATACCATTTATGTCATTTAAAATAGTATCAGATTGACCTTTAAAAATCAAGTTTGTGGTTATTGTTGAATCGACTATAAAACGTAAAACCTATTGTCTCATGGAATATTATTTTAGAACATACAAATAAGCATAATTGAATAAACTGTGCTAGCCATCTCAAAATAATGCTGGAGACAATAACGCACTGTTAGTAAACTGAAACATATTGTTTACATGGTGGTATTTACTTAGCTGGCGCCGACAGGGAACGTTCTCGAGTGCACTAGAGGCTAGAGGCTGTGAAAGGAAAGGTCGCCTTTGGTATCGGGCCGCGACTCGCCATTCGTAACTGGGCTCGTAAATGTTCTCAACGAACGGTTGCGTCATCGATATCAATTACTAATGAGACACATTCTTTAGTGCCAACTTTATTATTAGCGATCAAACAATCCATTTTAAATGACATATAGTTTGGAATACCACAACGTTACAATTTACAAACTAATTGGCCATATATTTACTTCATATTTCACGTGTATATAGCTTTCTAAATGAATCATTTAATTCGACAAAAGAAAATGTAAATCTGAATTGAAAGCTTAATAAATTGTGTGCAATGAGCGCTACATCGTGTAACGTAAATAATGGCAAAATGATAAATGTCCATATTCTTTGCAGATATTGCGCGAGCGATTGCCTCACACCGCTCGGAGATTGATTGCTACTCTACTTAATAAGTCAATACAATTCATCGATACTTGACTATTGCATAGAATTAAGCAATAGTTAGTCTAATAACTAATTAAATATATTTATTGAGATTACAATCTATCTCTAACCGACACGAAAAGAGAAAGCATAAAATATAAATTGGGACATTATAAGCGCATGTAAACATGCATTAAAGTACGACAAATAGCCAGGGAATTTGGAAAATAATAGATTTGTGTAAATAAAAAATGAACACATAGATGTATCTACAGAGAAATGTAACACAAATAGCTATGAAGTGTTCGCGCCATGCCATGCTTACTCACTGCTTGGTTCCCGGGGCTGCAGAAACATTACATCACTGGTTAGTATAGTCGTCGATCAAAATAAACATATTTGAGAACATGCATATATTTGGATTAGCGATGTTAGTCATAGCGCTGCATTCGATAAACATATCCGCAGCATTGTAGATAGGAACATAAACAACAATTATTCTCTCATTAAAATTACATTGAATCGGTATAAAATAATCGTTTATGAATTGTCCAAATGATAAATCACACGTATGACACGTGCGTGTCGGCGCTGGAGCAAGTCTCCGTGAAATGTCACGTCCCACCTATAGGCCTACCGATAAACCTGAATCTGCAAATTGCGAAAACGTGAATAGTAAACAAAACCTTTCAAATGCCGAATGTCTTTAGCATAGGCTAAAGTTTTGCCACCTAGCCTACTGCTAACGACTGAAAACATATCCGATTATGTCACAGCTACGGCGATTATCTCAACATGTAGCAGCATCCTATAGCAGTATGGTGTGTGACAATGACCATGATGCGATTAGCCACGGCGGCTGGTCATTAGGCTCGCCCAGCTCACAATGGACTCCGCGACCTTCGCCCGAGATCATGGACCATAGACATTAGACACACGAGGAAGCCTGACACTAAGTATTTCCGCTATTTAGCTCACAGGGTACAATGCTGGCAATTTTAGAAAATATGGATATTAGGTCATTCATTAAACCTTTATCACAGCATACCTATATTTTGATTTTACTTTCTAATTATCGGGGCTTAACTTTAACCGTTACAGTAATAAAGTTAAATTACGAATAGCTGTAATGTGCCGTAACATTCTTTCGAAGGTTGCTTATTAAGATGTAGTTATTAAACTATCGGCCTCGAACAAAGTTCAAAATAATGTTCGCTGTCCTTGCCGATCTGTTAGAAAAACGTTACTACTCCTGTAGCAGTATCGAAATTAGGAAACGCATTCGATATGATTTAACATTTCCTGTTGGCATAATTATACGGTTTGGAAAAAATCCACGCGTCGTTTATGTAATCGTCGACATTAATCGCTAAATACCGGTTTAATTAGAAGATGCCATTAGCCGTGGTAATGTGCCGTCACTCAAGCTCTGCGCTCTAACGTGCTTATAGCTGACCTATGACGTCATCATACAATCATGTCTATTTTTACGACACGAGACACAAATGAAATTCACAAATACGTTCGCCACGATCAATTAGCGAAGTGTCTTAATGTGATTAGAACATTTCATTCATTTGCTGATTGTTTTGCAAATCAATCTCGGAATAGCGACAAACTATTTCGTAATGAATCTATTTAGTTCTTTAAACTAATGGCAAATTGCAAAGAGGTTTATTCGTTCGGAAATTTTGCACTTGTATATGATTGCAAAAGATTTCTATGTATTGTTTCCTCGTCACGAAGATAAGTCGCACATAAAAAATAAAGCATATCAATTGCTTTTTGTCACGCTCCGTTAAGGTAATGTCAATCATGTAGATTTTTTTCTTTGTAACTGGAGAAGTAGCTCACCATAATTTATTCTACGTAAATACCTAATATTTTGGCATTACTTAATATTAGGTAAACACCTACAAAATATTGGGAAATTACTACAGACAATTAAGAAGCAAAACCGATTCTGCTTGATGACAATTACGTTCAGACATTCTTTATAAAGTACATACTCCAGAAATCTGCATGAAGGAAGATTATGAGAACAAAATATATGTGAACAGTTGTTTCGATACGAGCATGGTTATTGGTCCTTCTAGAACCGTGTTACTCCCATCCATAGCAACTGCACCCTTCACCCCTACCTACAAAAGAAGACATAGAATACAAGAGTTGCGAGTAGATACATACTGGTGGTGAAGTTGAAGGAGGCGTAGGCGGCGCTCTCCTTGTCGTGCAGCAGCGTGAAGGCGTGCAGCTGGTAGGTGGCGCCGGGCGACAGCTCGCGCAGCACGTGCGTCCAGTTGCCGCCGCCCTCCACCGTGATGTTCAGCGCGCCCTCCGAGCCCTCCGCGCGCTCCGTCAGGGGGATCACCTGCACATGCAATAGTTAAACCTGATGATCGTTCAATTTGTCAAAGCTGATATTTTAAAAAAAATTTCATGCTGCAAAATTTGGACATTATTAATTTACCAAATAATGCACTAGAATAGCACGACAGAAAGGTAGCGTAGTGACATATCATTAACTGGTTTTTGAAAATTCAATCTTTTAATATTCTAAAGCCATTTATTGGCAAAACTCACATTAGAGAGGTCCTGGGTTCGATCTCCAGCCGACACTAATCAAAGCCTCGGTGTGACAAATTCGCTATCTAATTATGATACCGGGATCTACTAGGGAAACGTAAACAAACCTTGAAGCGGAAGCCGGTGTAGTCCCCGTGCGCGGGCGGCGACCAGGCGATGGCGGCCTGCTTGTTGCGGCCCAGAGTCACGGTCAAGTTCGTGGGCGGCTCCGGCGCTGCCGCAACGCAATTATATCAACGCTATTGTTTATCATTAATGGCCACTCTACAGTCTACACATGTAGGATTCCCACTATTATATTGTTATGTCATTGTTATTTGCATGTCTATATCATACACGAGAAACACCTTGTATGCAACTATCTGATCTTCACCAACGAGATAGACAAAGCTTGCAGATTAGTAATTTTCGTATGATTTATTGCATATGGAGGAACAGACATAAAATTAATTGTTAATGTACTTAAATGTTAATTGGAACCTTGCTAACATAGAGTAAGTCAGGGTAAACTTAGTTCATCACAAAATTTACACCTCAAGTGTAGTAAATCTCGTACCTGAATACGTAACATGTACAGAAATATAGGCAATAAGTAAATACTTATTGCCTATATTTCTAATATATATTATAGAAAAATGTCTATTAAATAATTTTTAATTTCATTTAATTTAACTTATATGGAGTAAAGTTAGCAATTGCAAGTAGAATAATTATGAAAACAACAATGTTCCAAATTAACTGCTTCATGCAGCATTAGTCACGGTCAGGTTAAAATATGATGTCATTTCTCAGAACTTCAAAACTTAACTTTCATATTATAATCAAATTTAAATTAAGGATAAACAATAAACATGTGTAAATGAAGTAAGTAATATTAAGGATAATTTATTTATAAAAATCTGACGACAGGAAAAAACAATCAATATCATGATTCAAAAAGCTTACTTTTTCTATATTATGTGTTTATTAAAAAGGTACATACCAGTTATAATAGTTTGATTCCAAGTCAATAGGTCAGCAAAGGTAGCATTCGAGTAGTAGAGCATAAAGTGGTACTTAGTACCCGGCAGACCCTGGAAGTTGATGGTGGAGGCTCTGGCGGGGACGGTGAAGTTGGGCGCGGGCGAGCCGTGCGGCGGCCGGTAGTCCAGCCTGTAGTGCGCCTCCTCGCCGTCCGGCCCGCCCCACCCTGGGATCTCTATCACCAGGTCTGCTGCTGAACTGGTTCGCAGTGTACCCTAGATATTTGTAAGTGCATATACTAAATGAATATAGTTTATACTTAATCCTTTTGTGGATAAGGATCAAGAACTCGAAATTATGAAATTCTTTTATTATATTATAATACATATAATCGAGATAAATCCTAAAATATGGTGAATTTTAATGGCAATATTATTTTTTAAACAGGCCAAGTGACAACTGGGTTAAATTATAACCAACAAATAATAAAATGTACATAATAAGAATTTAGTATAATAGATAATCTTTAGCAATATTTTAGAGATGAAGAGATTGTGTATTTGGTTGAACTCACGTCGGGTACGACTCATACCAATAGAAAAATTATTTTTGTGATAAAAAATGGTGCCCATAATATATTGCAGAAGACTTTAAACTATATAACATCATGCAACTGATAGTAAAAATATACAATGAATTCCTCTTGAAAGCAGACTAAGTTGCATCGGCAACTAGTTAATAATTATAGTTTTTATACTAGTTGATATGTAGACGATACGTAGAGTGTTTATTCTTCTATCTAAAATTTCATACTTCATTGTAATCAAAACCAACTTGATATTATGAATAAGTGTCCTTCATTCTACGCAGAAGTTAAAGGCAGGCATTTGAAAATAACAATAACAGATTCCAACTCATTTGGTTATGTATGTACATTGAACAGTACATAATGAATTTAATGGATCATTCAAGTATAAAATTCAGCTATTGTCTGTAACCACTTCCTCACATACAAAAAAGGTTTATGCAGTCATTGATAATTGAAAACAGCACTGATATAATGTATGTTCGCAATTATAAGTATTTCATCAATTACGATAATTTGGAACGAAGAGCTATTATAATAACTGAGAGATCAGCAAACATTTACAGGCAATTTCATTTATTAAATTAGTAACTTGACCTCAATATTATGGTATTTGAGAATATGCTGCAAGAACTAAGGCCTGAGGAATGAAGTGAAGGGACACAGTATAGTTGTGTGAGACTTGTTGTGAGACATGATCACAATACTTGATCTCTGGGTGACAACTTACAACCAAAACAGCGAGCATAAGCGCTAGGGCCGCAGTGGCGCGTACGCACCCAGCCTTAGCTTGCACAATCGACCTCTTCCACATCATTGAAGGCGACTCTCCGATTTCACATGACACTTTCTCTTTCAAACAAACACCGATCTCAGAAGATGGAATCATGATTGTGAATAAAATCTTCGTTATATCGTCACATTATCGCTTTACACCGTTGGTCCATTAAATATATTTGAGAAAAACATAAGAAACAATTAAAAAACACATCTGTTGTCATGTAAAAACTACACTGACGTTTTCCATTATTTATTTTAATTATTTATTCCACAGACTTATAAAGAAAATAGACTGACCACCTATTACTAAAAAGGAATATACAGTTGTACTTAGAGTATATATACTATCTATAGAGTGAGAATAACCAAGTGGGAACAGTAGGCACAGGTGGGAACAACACGACGTTCCCGCCGCGAGCGCTCGTAGTCGTGGTTGAGTGCTGTCGAAGTGCGTTGCTCTGGAATTTTTTTCATATTTACGAATAAACATGGTGAAATGTGCAGTTCTATCTTGCAAAAACGATACTAGAAAATACACAAAATTGAAATCCAGTATCACATTTCATCAGTAAGTCGATTGTTATACTAATTTTTATGAAAATAAATTTAGCATCGCGGGGGTGAAGGGGAGGTGGGAGGTGGACACGCGCGAGCTCGCTCGCGTGCCTCACTGCCGCCACGTGACCGTAGTGATGTGACCTAACCAACGCTGTACTCGATATAAAGTTTACTAGAAGAACTATATTTTAACAAATTATTTATTTAACTTTAAAATTAAAACTCTTTTAAAAATGTATTATAAATAAATTTGTGGTGTGTTTTGTATGATACACTTTCTAATATTATGAATGCGAATGTATTATAGTGTAAATGTAAAGTATGTAATGTTACGATATACTTTCTGAACCGCTAAATTGATTTTGAAGATTTTGGTAGTAGAATGGATAAAATTAAATAAAAAAATTATTAATATTATTTATTATATTATCATTTTAAATTATTAATTATTTCTTTTTTTTATTTAACATTTTTAAAATAGTATTATTATTTTTTGATTTATTATTAAAGAAATAGCACTAAACCCGACCTTTAATTTTTATTAACTTTATTATTTAAAAAGTACTCACGTTTTTCTGATATTCCAATTAAACATATTTTTTTAAAGTAGGTACTTATAATAATTAATACAAGAAATATTCAAATGGAATAAACACACTTTATTCAGTTGGTAAGAAAATGTAAAATTACATATTTATATTTTATTCATACATTTCTCCTTTAATAACATAATGAACATAAAATTTACTTATGATACATATTTATTTACATAACTTATCGATAGCTCAACACGCTATTGATACCTACCCATCCCTATTGGTCACACACACATCTATATAGTATCTATAGCTCATCTGCCTACGATGTGCACTAAGCAATTTGTGCAATACACGCGCTCTATACTACTGTAATATATACTCTAAGCAGTTGTTTAATTTAGGAAATACATAAAGAGATTCAATGAAAATATTTTTTGTTTATAAAATATAAGGTTTATATCCCTTTTTCTTTAATATTTTCTAATAAGAAAAAAACATTTTACCGCGAATAAAGTAGTTAAGTTTGGATTTAAGGAATTATTAACAGTGGGCTTGTCTATTAATTTTATACTTATGACACATGTTGCTTGTCAGCTGTCAAAGTGACTTTGACATTCAGTAACGGATCCCCGTTCCATAAAACGATACACAATCAGAGATTCACATAAATATATTATGTGAAATAAATTTTAAATTGGGTAAAGCCAGTTAAATAACTAATTCTATCACTTTTCGGTTTCGTATTATTGCAAAATTGTAACAGCCGAAATGCATTAACATATTTTACCACTCACCACGGCCTTAAAATTTGACAACTGAAATTGACAGATGACAAACATCTGTGAGCCGTATTTTTTTCATTCCAATTTCCATCAAATTTTAACTTTTTGATCCTTCCACCATCCTTCCACTAACATTTCAATTTTCAGGACTCAGTATATACTGATGTATATTAATTAAAAATGACGCAATAAAAATAAAGCCATAAAAAAGTGAAACACTATGCCATTATGTTCCGTTTAAATTCGACAAAACTGAACACTGAACAGTAGATTTGGTATTTAAATACAAGCAGTGTTATGGCATCAGTGAGATCTTCAGCAGCACGAGTACTGCGGGCTGCGCCCGGCACGTCCCGGCTGGTCGCAGTGCCACTGCGACGAGTTGTCGCTCTGAGCAAGCCGTCGCAAGGAACACAGGATAATTCCAATAAGAGGGAGAGAGGGAGCTATGCATTCGGTGCTGCATCGTTGGGTCTAGCATTGCTTGCCGCCAATCACATTTATAATGGTAATTCATTATTTTAACGTGATAACGTTTTTAAAATCGTTTTAGTCGGGTGACATGTTCAGAAACTTGTGTCACACCAAAACCTCACGAGCGCGATCGCAGGTATAATGAGAGAGAGACGGACCGATCTCCCGTCTCATCTCGAACGCTGCCACCAATAAGACGATATCACGTAAACATCTCGATCGTAAACCTACTTTACAAACAACCAATTTTTTATATATTAATTCAGTTATTAGTAAAAGAAAATATTTTAAAATATAAGTATCATGACCAATAAAATAATAATCTTAAATGTATAAATAGTTTATAAAACTAAAATACACACTTTTATGATAGAATCTGAATCTAAAAAATTTATTTGTTTATATTGAATAATAAAAATTAAATATTGTTTAAATGACATGAAGGTACAAATGCTGAAAATGTACTTACCTTCTATTATTATAGTGATTACAAAATGAGATGGCCTAAAATTTTTTGTTTTATTTTCAGAAAAGAAATTTTTCAAAGCTGCACAAGTTGGAAATGTTGCTGAACTGCACAAGTAAGTTAAAACCTGTTTCTTCAGTAATTTTTATTTTTTTTAAAAACTCTTTTTGGCTATGTAAACATGGCACCCAACTCAAAAGTTGTAACAAAAAATATGAATTTTTTACTCACATTTTTTGTGTTCATTTGAAAGATTTTTACTTGTACAAGACTCTAGGACCATTTATCAATCATTTTTAACGTTGGTAGAAAACGTAAAAACTTCAAATCGGAAATTGAAATAACAAAAAAAAAATGATTTCTTCCATTATATTATATGTATGTTTATCAGCCATCTGGTTTCCATAACACAAGCGAAAGCTTAGTATGGGATCAGATCGTGCCGTGTGTGAAAATTGTCCGGGAATATTTATTTATTTATTTTATTATTAACCACATTCAATCATTTTCTGGATAACTACAAACAAATATTTTGCTTCTAGGACAATTTATCAGTAATTTTTAATGTTAAAAACATCACGTAATCATATTCCCTTCGGAAATAGTGGTGTAGAAAATAAAATTGCTTAAAATAAGTTTTTTTTCTGCTCAACTGCAAACGAAAAAAATTGCACTTTAATCAACTAAAAACGTTTATCTATAAGAAACCACCTTGTGTTAACGAGTGTTACTACTTACTACTTCAAATCGAAATTTTTTAAATGAACACAAAAAAATATGAACAGTAATGTCTGCATATTAGTAAATTTGAATCTGCAAATGTAAATTTTTATGAAAAATTATAGACAAATAACAGCTGCAAAAGATAATGGCATGGATTCTGGTGGCGACAGTACAGAAGGGCCGGCCGATCGCCGGCACTCCTTGGGCTGGACGGCGCTCATGGCGGCCGCCGCCAATGACCATCCAGCGGCAGTTAAAGAGCTACTCCAACTTGGCGCAAGGCCGGACTTGAGGGAAAAATATGCAGGAGCTTCAGCCGCAGCAGCCGCGAGTGGCTTGCATCCATTGGAAATTCTTCAAAAGCGAGAGGATGAATTTTGTGGATCCATGAACGCGCGAGCGTCTTTCCTCGGCTGGACGGCACTACATTACGCCGCTTTGGCTGATTCTACTGGGTCCGCTAAAGCGTTACTCGAAGCGGGCGCCGACCCTACGGTGCGCGACCATGCAGGAAGACGGGCACTGCACTACGCGAGAGATCCGTCACCTACGCGTGACGTCATAGTGGAACATGCGCGGCGCTGGGAGGAGGCAGCAGCCGCTGCCGCTGCAGAAGAACGCCGTAGATTTCCTCTCGAACAACGACTCAAACAGTTCATAGTGGGCCAGCAAGCCGCCATCGAAACGGTCGCCGCGGCAGTCAGGCGAAAAGAGAACGGTTGGGCGGACGAGGACCACCCGCTCGTGTTTCTGTTTCTGGGAAGTTCGGGCATAGGTAAAACGGAGTTAGCGAAACAACTAGCGAGGTACATGCACCGCGACGACCCGGCGGCGTTCATCCGGCTGGACATGTCGGAGTACCAGGAGAAGCACGAGGTGGCAAAGCTGATCGGCGCGCCGCCCGGCTACGTGGGGCACGAGGAGGGCGGCCAGCTGACAAGGGCCCTGGCGCGAAGAGCTGATGCCGTTGTTCTATTCGATGAGGTGGATAAAGCTCATCCTGATGTCCTCACTGTGCTGCTGCAACTTTTCGATGAAGTAAGTATTTTAATGATATTTTATCTTATTCTATATGTAGTATTTAATTCCAATAGTTTAATTTATAAAAATTACTATGGTGGAATCTGCATTCAATCATTTTCTGGCTAATATTTTTCCACTACATACCTCTAAGACCATTTATCAGTCATTTTTAACATTTGTAGTAATCGTAAAATCTCACATCAGACATCGGAAGTTATTAAGAAAAAATGTTTTGAAAATAGATTTTTCAATTAAATCAATTCAATTAAAACAAAAAATTCAATCGATTCGCATGAAATCAATTTCTGGAACGAATATTTTTCCACTACAAACCTCTAGGACCATTTTCAGAATTAGTTTTGTGTAGAAAATAAAATTGCTCAGAATGTAAATATTTTTTAATGTTTTTCCTGCTCAACTACAAACGAAAAAAAAGAAATGCACTACATATAATCAACTATAAACATTAATCTATAAGAAACAACCGGAAGAAAATAATTTTTGCAATTTCTTACTTACCACTACATATCGAAATCTTTAAAATGAACACAAAATATGCGATCTTTTTAAAAGTCGGGTGCCAAGTTCACATTTTTTTCCAAGTAAGTTTCTGAATATAATAGTAGTTACAGTAACGCTTGTTGAACAGGGTCGGTTAACGGACGGCAAGGGCAAGCTGATCGAGTGTAAGAACGCGATCTTCGTGATGACGTCGAACCTGGCGGCGGACGAGATCGCGCAGTACGGGCTGCAGCTGCGCCGCGAGCAGGACGCGCTGCACCGCCAGCGGGCCCGCGCGCGCGCCGCCGCCGGAGAGCCCACCACGCGTATGTATATAATTGCTTATAGGTTTAGTAATTGGGATATTGCTTTTTGTCTGTTAGGATTTATCGATAAAATAAAAAGTGCGATTTTTCAATCTTAGCAGCTTTGTGTTGTCATTTTAAATATTTATTTTTAGTTGTATTGTTATTATCCTTAATGAGTTGTAACAATTTGGCAAGCTTCAAAAAAATAAGTCCACATGAGAGTTTTTTTAATATTGTATTTAAAGTTGACACAATTGTGACCTGTCCAAAGCATTTGACTGAGTATAACATTCCTCTCTTCCTTAAGTTAACACTAAACAACGTTACCACGACTCAAAAAGATTTGTCCATAACTATATTGCTTATCCTACCTTCAGAATGGGATACAAATCGTTCTTGTTAATGTTGAGAGATCTCGCGGTGCATCGATTAAGATTGGTGTTCCTCAGGGATCCGTTTTAGGTCCCTTTTTGTTTTCAGTATAATGATTTAGCATATTATTTGCAAAAAAAGTCCAGTGATTTACGGAGTTATTTATTAAAAAAGGTTGTCAACAGTTGTTACATAAGCATCTTTTTATAAAATATTATACACAACAATTGAAGATGAACTCAACATTCACAGAAACTCGAATAAATTAGGCGATATTGAAGTTGAAACAGGTGAATGAATAAAAGTTCGAGTTTAAGTTTCAAAAGCTGATTTTTTTTTTATTTTAATACTAGCTGGCCCGGCGAACTTTGTACCGCCCAGTCAATGAATGTCGTGTTACCTTTGGTCTTGGAACTAATTTAGGCTTTGATGAACGGAATACAATGATACAAAATAAATATAGATATAGGTATAATGGCTTTTTATTTCGATGAATAACACATATAGAATTAGAATAAATAAATAATTACTTAGGTAAATACTTCATACCTACCTACACGTGTCAGAGAAAAATTATTGAATTAAACTACGTTTTGCAGTCTAGGATGCACTCGAATTAACTCTTTTCGTTCTTTAACTGATGTCGACCACAAATCGTTTCCTTTCACTTTAATTATGATAGTTCTACCACTATCATCGGGCGACCGACGATGATACAGTGGGTAACCATCGTTGCCTGTGATGGTCTTTTCCGTCAATTTTCGTGGATACCTTTTGGAACACTCGCTGTCAACCATGCATGGTGATTGGCGGTTGATGGTGCCACACGGTCCGTGAATCATATTCGTGATTAGAACATCATGTCATGTCGGTCTGGATCGGTTACAGGATTAGCAATCCCCGCACATACAATTTTTATCTTCCCGAATTCTTTCGACTAACCAAATTAAAATGTGTGCATGCTGCAAGCCTTATTTTTGTCATTCGATTGAATACATCCATCATTGAATAATCCCAAAGATGTGTTGCTTTTGTAACTCATGATCGGATTTTTTGCTTGAAAACGCGTGTGGTAATGTCGAGTCGATCACTTGATATATGTCCGGGAAGCAGCAGTTGAATAATTTCCATCCATTTCGGATTACATGTAAATATAATGAATAGATCTGGCTCACCATAATGACGAAAATATTATGTATGTCATTGCATCTTGCGCATATTCATGACCTGTGTATGTCGCCGGTAAAATCTTCTTCTTGAGAAGCTGCATGCACGGCGTCTATTACAGACGGACAATATATATATATCAGAACCATTATAGCGTAATTGACGAGTTGTATGAATTGATTGTGCGTGGTCTCAGTGACTCTGCCGTGGCCTGTTCGGGACGTAGCAAGTCAAAGAAAGTAGTGATAGGTTGGAGTAGACTTGTGGCTGGTGCATACAGGGAGGCCAGGTATAAATATTCAGTATGGGCGCGGAGGGGTAAACCACACATTGGAATTGAGTATAATGAGATGTATGAATCTAGAAAAAAATTTAAAGCACGTCTTAAATGGTGTCAGAACCATGAAGAACAAATCAAAATGGACAACTTAGCGTCACATCATTCGCGTAAAGATTTTCGTTCTTTTAGGAAACAGACAAACAAACTGAACTGTAAATATGGCCTCCCTGTATCTGTAGGTGGCGCAAATGAAAGAAAGAAGAAAGAAAGAAAGAAAAAACATTTATTTCTAGATAAAGGTACACACACAAGAAGAAAACACAAAATAGAAGAAGAAAGAAAGTACGATACATAATAAAATTAGACATAAATTAGGCGCCATGTTTGTTGAGAATCTGGTACTGTGTGTGCACTGCATTTCCAGAAAAGGGTCTTGACTCAGCTTTCTGCCATAATCGCAGCAAGCTGCGACTACAGCGCTGGTATTCTGTCAAGACCGATGGAGGGTGTGCTTTCGACTTTCCACTGATTTGCTACAGAAAAATAATAATATAAATAATAAATAGATAGTTAACTAATACAAATAATAGATATTAATAAATAAATAAATATGAATATGAATTTAAATGATAAGAGATGCGGTGTTGATTGGTTGATTGGTGCTTTAAATACTATGCAGTAACTACTGTTCTGCCAGAAGTAGATGTTTTAACTTTTGTTTAAAAGTGATTTTGGATCGAAGTTGACGCAGAGGCGGCGGTATATTATTCCAGCATTTTGTGGCACAGTATTTAAAGCAACCACGAAAAGCCATGCTATGATGCTTCGGTACTGAGAGTACATCAACATTAGATCTTAAAGGATTCCGGCTTGTGTCCTTACGCCAGACAAGCTTCTCAAATAGATACAATGGGCGTTTAGTTTTCACAAGATCAAACAGGAAGCATGCCATGAAGAGCTTGTGTCTATTCCTCATGTTAAGCATCTTTGAAGAGTTAAGAAAAGGTGTTATGTGGGACCTGGCAGGAATATTAAAGCAGAATCTGGCACAGGCGTTCTGAACTCTTTGCAAAAGCCTCCGTGACCGTTCCAGTAGACAAGACCCGAATACGTTAATGCAGTAATTGAGTCTAGAAAGGACAAGGGACTCGCACAACACAATTCGGAGATCCGTATTAATAAAGGGACGCAACTTATACATTACTTTTAGACGATAGAAGCACCCTTTAACAATCTCGAGAATATGGCTTTCGAATTTGAGATTACTGTCAAAGATCACTCCCAAATTACGAGCCTCTTCCACTTCTTGAATCGGGAAGCCATCAATGGATATTGACAAATTCAGATTTTTTGCTTTATGAACCTGCCCCTTTGTCCCGATAATCATATATTTAGACTTGACGGGGTTTAATAGCAGAGAGTTGTTAGATGCCCAGGTTGCAATACGACTCAAATCCGCTGAGAAACCAGACATAGTCGCCGCGACGTTATCGTATTTTATTCGAGAGTATATTTGCAGGTCGTCCGCATATAGATGGTAGTTGGAGTTGATAAGGCACCGCGTAATGTCTGCTGAGTAAATTATGAACAAAAGAGGGCCCAATATCGAGCCCTGGGGAACACCACGTGTCAGCAAGAGCTCCGAAGAGACGTTAGAAGAGCCATCGTTGTTGTTCAGAACTACCCTCTGTACACGGTCTCGCAAGTAACTATCAAACCATTTGCAAGCGCCGTCATTAAATCCATAAAAGCGAAGCTTACTGATCATGAGTTCAAAATTGATCGAGTCAAAAGCTCTCGAAAAGTCCAACAGTGCGAGCAAAGACGCGCTGCCCATATCTTCATTAGATAAGAGATCGTCTACGACATTCAGCAAGGCCGAGCAGGTGCTATGGCTCTTCCGGAAACCTGATTGGTACTTCGGTAAGATATTATTCTCTTCACAATAAATAACTATTTGATTGTACACGATTCTTTCCAATAATTTTGAAAAATACGGAAGCAAACTAATTGGCCTTAGGTCTTTAAATTCTGAAGGTTCATTGTTTTTAGGTAGTGGTCGGACTAAAGCTATCTTCCAAGCAGATGGAAAAATTAAAGTTTCAAGTGAACGATTTAGAATAGCGGTCATGGCTTTTAATGTGGTTGGCAATGTAAGCAAAATCATCTCTCTCGATATTTTATCGTGGCCTTGCGCATTCGATTTTATCGCAAGTTGTAAAGGACGAGCACACGCAGGCGGCAACGGGGCTCCCCGCGCAGCGGCTCCACGTGTATGGGGCGAAGTATCAACGCTACACGTGGAAGAGAGGCGCACCGCGGTTTCGACGAGGCGCACCGCGGTTTCGCCTATCGCGCTGTACTCAGTACGCCACGTGTATTGCGTTTACACGTGGAGGAGGCGTGGCCTAGGCGGCACATGCAAGACAGCCGCCGCCGCTTTTGGATGCCGCCGCCGCTTTGAGTCTCGCCGCTTTTGGATGCCGCCGCCGCTTTGTGCCTCGCCGCCGGGCGGCCGCTTTGAATATCGCCGCCGGCGACGAATATAAATAGCCCAAATTTTCAAATTGCGTTCAGTTCGAGCAAGTGCTTACTCCAGACCAGTAGCGAATAAGTACTAATAGTGATCAGTTAGAGCAAGTCCTTATTACAGACCAGTAGTTAATAAGTAATAGTGATTAGGTATAAATTGTAATTGTAAAGAGAAAATATATGTATATGTATGTCGAAGGAAGGGTTTTATTTCGACTACGAACCCCAAAAATTATACAGTCCACAACAACGTGTGGTCCTTCGATCGCCGGATAACAACGTGTGGCCCTTCGATCGCCGGATAACAACGTGTGATCCAACGAGCGCCGGATACTTCAAGGAAGAAACGCTGCACGTGGAAGACCAGATCCTGCCGAAGAGAGGTACACATCGGCAACGAGCTCACCTTCGAGGGACGAATATCGGCAAACCGGTAACGTTGGTACTAGCCTGCTGGTGTTTTTGATCGTCACCAGGCGAGTCAGGTACCTACCGACGGGGCCGCGCTGTTGGTACTAGTCCAATAAGGTGAGTCGTAAGGTTTTTTACGGGCAGACACGGGCCGCCAGTGGTGACCTAGTGGTACGCGCCGGGAATCAGGGGTGCTGGTCAGCGGAACGAGTCTGCCAGTATAAGCCTGCGGTGCGTCACCTCTTTAGGCATGGTGGTAACCCGCAGCCAGGGTGACGCTGTGGAAGTTGAAGACCAGAGCCAGGAGACAGAGCGTGTGCGGCAAGAACGAATGCAGCGGCTGGTGCTGGACCCGTTGGCATCGCCGTCTGACGCACGCTTGACGTCAGCCACAGAAACGATGGAGATCCCGCCGCAACCGCGACGGCATTCGCCAGCGAGATCCGCTAGATCGGTGCGGTCGTCGGCGAGTACGGCGCGGCGGATTAAGGCGGCGGAATTAGAAGCGGCAGAGCGACTCGCCGCTATCCAGAGAAAAGAACTACAAATTGAGAAAGAACTAATAAATAAACGCTTACAGTTCGAGGTGTCCGCCATACAGGAAGACGAGGGCCTGCCGGAAGATGCCGTCACCGCGACAGAAGAACGAAACAAGGTGGACGAGTGGCTCCAGTCACATCCTGTGCCGAAGGATGACAGACACCAGCGATCCGAACTAAGAAGAGGAAGATCGCCGACGCCGACCAGACGAACAGGAATAGAGCAGCTGGCGGCGTCCCTAGAGAAGATGGCGCGACCGCGCCTACGCCACGCGGACCTTCCTATATTTTCAGGTGCGATCGAAGAGTGGCTGCCGTTCCGAGCAGCCTACCGGGACACAAGCAGCATGTACCAAGTGTCCGACGCAGAAAACATCCAGCGGCTGCGTACATGCCTGAAGGGGGAAGCAAGGGACGCCGTGGCAGCGCTGCTTCACACTGCTTCATCACCTGAAGCAGTCATGAAAACCTTGGAGCAGTGCTTCGGGAGGCCCGAGATAATTATCGACAGGGCCATGGAGGACCTGAGGAAGCTGCCGCGACCTGGAGCAGCGGCCAAGGACATCAACAGCTTCGCTGTGAAGGTACAGAACGTGGTATGCATACTTCAAACCATAGATAGGAAAGGGTATTTATACAATCCTATGCTAGCAAGGGAGATATTGGACAAACTAAGTCCGCACCTGCGGTCCAGATGGTGCGACTATGCATATTCACAGGAAGGAACGGCAGATCCGGAAATTGTGGTGCTGTCCCGCTTCCTGATGAGAGAGGCGGACCAGGCGCTCCGCTACACATACGCGCCGACGAGCAGCACTGCGCCAGCGCGCAGAGACACCACGGCAGCAGCGGCAGCAGCGGCAGTGCGACCTGCTCCACCAAGAAGGAAGTCGGCAGTATACGCCATAGTTTCCAGCAGTGGTGATGAAGAGGAGAAGAAAGAAGAGAAGAAAGAAGAGAAGAAAGAAGAGAAGAAAGAAGAGAAGAAAGAAGACTTCTGCCTGTGCTGCGGGCGCGACCACACCATGGTTGCCTGCCCGCGCTACGCCAAGCTGTCGGTGGATGAGCGGTGGGCGCTGGTGAGGGAAAAGGGCGCCTGCTTCAAGTGCGCCACGAAGAGACATCGGCGCATCTACTGTCGAGCGAAACCATGCGGCGTGAACCAGTGCCGCCGCCCGCATCATTCATCACTGCACGACGTAAGAAGAGAAGAGCCTGCTGCGTCGACCGAAGAAACCGTCATGGCGGTTGCTGACCGCGCAACCGCACCGCCCCGCGAGGTCCTGCTGAAGATGTGTCCAGTCACCGTCGTCGGCCCACGGGGGGAGGTATCGACGCACGCACTGCTCGATGAGGGCTCCACCATCACCCTCATTGATGAGGACCTGGCGCAACAGATCGGCGCCGAAGGTCCCGCCATGCCGCTCCGCATCCACGGGGCGAACATGGAGCAGATTGAAGAAGGAAGTCGGCTGGTGACGGTGCAGCTGCGGGGGCAGAGCGACGGGACACTACACGACCTGCGCGCCCGCACGATGAAGAAGCTACAGTTGCATCAGCAGTCCATCCCGGGTTCCCTGCTTCGGTACAGACACCTGCGCGACATACCGGAACGTGAGGTATGTTACGAACAAGCACGCGCGGGTGTCCTGGTGGGTACCGACCACTGGGAGCACATCGTGACAAGAGAGCTTCGGATGGGCGGCGCCGACGAACCTGCCGCCTCCAAGACAAATCTCGGCTGGGTGATACATGGAACAACGCCGCGTCAAATGATCGTCGAAAGGGACTGCGTGCTTCACGTCCGAGAACAGCAGCAAGCGGACCTACGGCTGCACGACCTGGTGGTGAGCTACGCCGACACAGAGGAAGCCAGACAAGCAATCAAAGAAATACGGACGGTGCACGCGGCGGCAGGCTTCAAGCTACGGGGATGGAGCGCCAGCGACAGGAGCGTGCTGAGGGACGTGCCACGAGAACTACACGCCAGCACACCAACGCAGCTGGGAGGAGCGCAGCCAGCCCCGAAGATCCTCGGGCTAATTTGGGACGCCGAGCAAGACGCGCTAGGATTCAACACAGCAATGAACAGGGTACCGGTGGAGGTGCGAGATCGCAAGCGCCCGCCAACCAAGCGCGAAGCATTAAGTGCGGTAATGTCAATTTATGACCCACTAGGCCTCTTAAGTTATTTCACCATTCGTGCTAAAATCATATTGCAGAGCCTGTGGCGCCTCCAGATTTCATGGGACGAACCAATACCCGAAGAAGAGGGCGAGCAGTTTGCGGGCTGGCTGGCGCAGCTGGAAACGGTCAGCGCGCTACGTTTGCCGCGATGCTACGCAACGGACAACGTCGAAGACATCGAGCTGCACGTACTATGCGACGCCAGTGAACAAGCGTATGCAGCCGTGGCATACTGGCGTATGCGACGAACGGACGGCAGCGTGCAAGTGAAACTCGTCTCGGCGAAAGCGAAGGTGGCTCCACGACGCGCGCAGACGATCCCGCGCCTAGAACTACAAGCGGCGGTGATCGGCGCCAGACTAGCTGATCAGATAAGAAGAGAGCACAGGTATGACATATCTCGTACTTGGTTTTGGACAGACTCATCGACGGTGGTGCACTGGGTGCGCAACGATGCAAAGAGATACACGCCGTTCGTCGCGCATCGCCTCGGTGAGATTGGAGAACTAACACAAAGGGAAGAGTGGCGGTGGCTGCCGACTCATGAAAACGTTGCCGACGACGCCACCCGCCTAAGTTTCTCCACGGGACATGATCGATGGTTCCAGGGTCCAGAATTCCTGACTAAGACGGAGAACCAGTGGCCCACGGAGAAGGAACTTCGAGAAACTAGGGACGAGGCTGATGTACTTCATGTAAGCGAGCTGCCACGGAAGATGGAATGGCTGCCGGATCCAGAGCGCTTCTCCAAATTCCGCACACTGGTGGGAGCAACAGCAAGGGTGCTCGCATTCATCGACATACGCATCAGACACACGGCGACGAGACTAGAATGTCGCCACCTGGAGCAAGCCGAACGACTGTTGGTGCAGCGCGCACAGAACGACAGCTTTGGAGAAGACATAAAGCGAATCAAGGACGCGCGCCCCATCAGCAGATCCAGTAGACTGTACAAATTGGACCCGGTAATGGAAGACGGCGTGCTGAGAGTAAGGGGCCGCATAAACGCAGCCACGGCACCCGACACAATGAAGAAGCCGGTAATCCTCGACGGCCGGCACAGAATAACCAGACTAATAGTGTTACAGGAACATTGTGCCGCCGGACACGCCAACCGCGAGCGCGTCACCAACGACCTGAGGCAGCGCTACTGGGTCATCCACCTGCGGCCTACAGTGCGCGCCGTAGAGAAGAACTGCGCGCTGTGCCGAGTACGCCGAGCAATGCCGCAGGTCCCAGCCAAAGGGGACTTGCCGCGCGCTCGCCTCGACCCGTTCCACCGACCCTTCACCAACTGCGGGGTCGACTACTTCGGGCCAATGATGGTCAAGATCGGACGAAGAAGAGAGAAGAGATGGGGCGCGCTGTTCACATGCCTGACATCGCGCGCCGTGCACCTAGAGCTCGTCGCGTCTCTGTCAACGGACTCAGCCATCATGGTGCTGAGAAGGATGGCAGCACGCAGAGGGTGGCCTCGTCTGATGTACTCAGACAACGGAACAAACTTCAGGGGCGCCGATCAAGAACTGAAGAAGGCGTACAACGAGTGGGCGCCGGCGCTACAAGAAGAAGCGCTGCGCCACCGGATGGAGTGGCGCTACATACCGCCGGGTGCGCCGCATCAAGGCGGTGCATGGGAGCGGCTGGTGCGGTCGGTGAAAACCGCGCTCGGCGCGACACTACGGGAGAAGGCGCCGCCAGAAGAGGTGCTGCGGACTCTACTCACCGAGGCGGAGTTCGCGGTGAACGCGAGGCCGCTGACTCACGTAAGCGTGAGCCCAGACGACCCCGAAGCCCTCACGCCCAACCACTTCCTGTTGGGCTCCTCAACGGGACTGCCGACGACGGGGCCGTGCGACGAAGCAGACCGACGGACCTGGCGCGCCAGCCAGGCGCTCGCCGACCACTTCTGGCGCCGATGGATCAAGGAGTACCTACCGACGCTCGTGCCACGGGGGGAGGCGCGAAAGGACACGCGACGCCTCGAGGAAGGTGACGTGGTCATCATCGTGGACCACGTCTTGCCGCGCAACACATGGCCCATGGGGGTCGTGGTGCGCGTTCACGCCGGGCCGGACGACGCTGTGCGGGTAGCCGAAGTGAAGACCAAGAGCGGGATCTTCAGACGCCCCGTCAGCAAGCTCGTCGTGATGAAGGAGGCTACGCAAGCTACGCCGGGGGGAGGACTGTAAAGGACGAGCACACGCAGGCGGCAACGGGGCTCCCCGCGCAGCGGCTCCACGTGTATGGGGCGAAGTATCAACGCTACACGTGGAAGAGAGGCGCACCGCGGTTTCGACGAGGCGCACCGCGGTTTCGCCTATCGCGCTGTACTCAGTACGCCACGTGTATTGCGTTTACACGTGGAGGAGGCGTGGCCTAGGCGGCACATGCAAGACAGCCGCCGCCGCTTTTGGATGCCGCCGCCGCTTTGAGTCTCGCCGCTTTTGGATGCCGCCGCCGCTTTGTGCCTCGCCGCCGGGCGGCCGCTTTGAATATCGCCGCCGGCGACGAATATAAATAGCCCAAATTTTCAAATTGCGTTCAGTTCGAGCAAGTGCTTACTCCAGACCAGTAGCGAATAAGTACTAATAGTGATCAGTTAGAGCAAGTCCTTATTACAGACCAGTAGTTAATAAGTAATAGTGATTAGGTATAAATTGTAATTGTAAAGAGAAAATATATGTATATGTATGTCGAAGGAAGGGTTTTATTTCGACTACGAACCCCAAAAATTATACAGTCCACAATACAAGTATTAGCTTCCCCACGGTTTCCTCGTCGACAGGTTTCAAAGAAAAGTATCCCGTTGTGAATTTATGATTGTTAAAGTAATCTAAGGTAGGTTTATGAGTCGTATTTGGAGCTGGGATATATTTTAGAAAATGGGAATTTATTGCATCTGGATCCCGTAAATGGTCAGGTATATCAGTACTGTCGCGAAAATTGGGCAGTACGTATTTTTTCAAATTCTTCCAAAGTAGCTTTGAGTTATGGGAATGTGATTGGATCTGAGACTGATAAAAAGCCAACTTTTCTTGTTGCATACATATATTAGTAAAATTTTTCAAAGATTTGTAGTATGACTTATCACTCTCGCACTTGGACGCCCTATATTTATCGTGAGCTTCATTTCGAGTTTTAATAATTTCACGAAGATTGCTTGTCAACCACGGCGAACTCTTATTTTTTAGAACTCTGGTAGTCTCTGGTGCATGCTTATCGAAAAGAAAACTTATATAGGTATTAAAAGTCGTCACCATTTCGTTTACGGAATTAAGATTGGAAATGTCGTCCCATGGTAACATCTCAAGATCTTTGTTAAAGTCTTCCAGTACTATATCACGAATAGATCTATATGTGAGACGTTTTGACGGGATTTTTTGTTTTTTTATTTTAAAATTTGCATATATCATGGCGTGACCTCCCAACTCTGGGATGTGGTGAACGGCTGTTGAATACACAGGCATGTTAGTACACAACAGATCAATAACTGATTCACTGTGATCTGTGAAATGCGTTGGCTCCTCTATATAATTGTCTAAGTTGCAGCATTTTAAGAACTGATTAAAAAGTATAGTCATATTATCTCGGTGTTTCCTGATGTTTATATTAAAATCACCAAGCAGAATAATATTATCAAATTCAGAGAAGTGTGCAATAGACTCAGTAAGCGCATCCAGAAAAATGTCAACATTCTGCCACGGTGGCCGATAAGCTGTTCCAATCAGAATTTTTTGACAATTTATATTTATGGAGATCCACATCTGTTCGACTGTGGAAATGGACTGGGGATTTGAACAAACACGGAAGGACAAACCACGCCTAACAAAGAACCCAACCCCACCACCACGCGACCTGGTGCCTAATTGGCGCGGTATGTGTCGAAAAGAATATCCGGGAATGCTTGGAGCCCTGCCTTCCTGACCGGAACGCAACCAGGTTTCATTAATTGCCATAATATCAGGATTGTGCGTCTCAATAGCAACTTGGAATTCATCATGCTTTGTGCAAATAGAACCGGCATTAAATAAACCAATTTTCAGTTGTTTATTACTGATCATTTGTATATAAGATAAAAATTGTACATAATTAGATTAATAAAATTCAAAAAACATGGAATATATATAGATAATGTTAGATAGTTTGTACTATAGAAATAGAGTATGGTAATAGATTTATTTATACATAAATACAGAAACATGTCCAAGTAATTTAGAATAATATTCTTAATACGTACAGATTGAAGTTTTAATCCATAGATAAATACATACATATAAATTTGAATGCCATAAAACCAAAAATATAAATTCAAATACATACATACACATTAATATTATATGATATAAATAAAGTATGTTTAAAGAATAAGGGTATGGGCAGAAACCATTAAATAGCCTAAATGCAGTGAAAAGTGAGTAGGATTGGAACTGAGTGCAGCACACTAATACAGTTATCTCAGCAAACATGACGCCAAAAACAAGATCAATAATACGTAGAAGGCAAGTATGTAAAGAGTATGGGATAATATAATAAGTAAGATTTGATACATGATTTCCCATAATTAGCAAACACTGACATTTAAATAAATATAAAAATTCGTTGTATAAAGATTCCATTCTACCTGTGTCAAGTAATTTAGAAAAATACTTATAAAAATTTAAACTTGATTTGATAAAAGTTACATACAAGACATAAGGTATAGTAATTATTAAGACATACAAAAGAGTAAAGTTTAGGTATAAATACAATAATTCTGTCATAATGATATTACACCACAATATTATTAGACAGCTAAAATAATTATAAAAATATTCATCGCTAGGCACACAGATTAAACATAATAATATTAATTGCTGAAACATCATGTTTACTATTAAAAAATATGTTGCTCTTTTCACAAATGTGTTAGACAATACGACCAAGCAGATATTAGGAGTTAGATTTGATACATTTTTACACTTAACTAGCAAACACTGACTTTTATATAGACAATTCAAAAATGATTGTAAAACTATTACATTATTTAATTGACACGATGAAATTTCATTGTACAAATATTCCATTCTACCCATGTCAAATAGTTTAGAAAAAAAGTTACAATGTTTTAAACTAGTTTTGATGAAAGTCACATACAAGACAAAAGGTATAGTGATTGTTAAATACAAAAGAGTAAGGATTAGGCAAAAATACAATAATTCAGTCATAGTCATATTACACAAGAATATAATTAGATGGCCAGAATAATTATAAAAATATTCATTGCTAGGTACATGCATTAAACATAATATTATCTGCTTAAAAATAATTTTGATAATTAAAAAATATAATACTCCTGTAACAAATGTGTTAGACAATACGACCATACAACTAAAGTCACTATAGAAAAATTCAATATTAGTTATGCGAGTTAATGATAAAATCATCCTGTTAGTATTGCTAACCTCTTTAAAGAGCATTTTAAAGTTACGTCTCCACTAGGTCCGAGTCTATCTGTGCCTGATACTGTGGATCAGGATGATCGGGAATTTAAAGTCACTGCTTTAGAAATTCAGCGAATAATAAGTAAGATGTCTAAAGGAAAATCTCCCGGTCATGATGGTCTAAGTATTGAGCACCTAAAGTATGCAGGGCCTCACATATCGAGAGTGTTATCAATGTTTTTTAATCTGTGTATTCAGCATAAGTATCTTCCCAGTGATTTAACAAAAACTATCGTAGTGCCAATTGTTAAAAATAAAACAGGTGATTTAGCGGACCAGACCAACTATAGGCCTATTTCTCTTGCAACGGTAATTGCAAAGGTATTTGACAGCCTGCTTAATGAACAACTAAACAGGTACGTAGAAATACACCAAAATCAGTTTGGATTTCGATCGGGACTTTCTACGGAAAGTGCAATATTGTCTTTAAAGTGGGCTGTCAAGTACTATATGGACCGAAATACGCCAATATATGCGTGCTTCCTTGACCTGTCGAAGGCGTTTGATCTGGTTTCTTATGATATCCTTTGGGATAAGTTAAAGAAAGCTAATGTACCGTCCTCTCTTATAAACACATTTAAATGTTGGTACAGAGGCCAGATCAATCAAGTCCGATGGGCGGGGGCTTTATCCCAGCCGTTTGGGCTGCAATGTGGTGTGAGGCAGGGGGGGTTAAGTTCGCCCACGCTTTTCAATTTGTATATCAACGAGCTGATTGAATCACTCAGCAACGAAAGGATTGGTTGTCATATTGATGGAGTTTGCATCAACAATGTAAGTTACGCAGATGATATGGCGTTGCTGAGTGCTTCAGTCTGCGGTCTTAGAAGGTTAGTGGCCATCTGTGAAGAGTACGCTGCTCTTCATGGATTGGTCTACAATACTAAGAAAAGTGAAATCATGGTCTTTGAGTCTGGGCGCCGAGTTACGCATTTTTTACCCCCAATACGTTTGAACGGAGTGCCATTGGGGAGAGTCTTTAAATTCAAATATCTCGGACACATATTGACCCCTAGACTCAGAGACGATGATGACATTGAAAGGGAACGACGGGCACTGGCAGTGAGGGCAAATATGATAGCTCGTAGGTTTGCACGTTGTTCTAATGAAGTTAAAAAAACCCTATTTCGTGCTTATTGTACATCTTTCTACACGTGCAGCCTATGGGCTAGTCATACTCAACATTCTTACAGCTCGCTCCGTGTTCAATACAATAATGCGTTCCGGGTGTTAATGGGGCTGCCCCGTTATTGCTCAGGGATGTTTGCAGAAGCTCGTATAGACTGTTTTTACACTACAATGCGAAAGAGATGCACATCCCTGGTGCGCCGTGTGCGGGACAGCCCCAATGTAATCATGCGCTGTATAGCGAGTCGGCTCGACTGCTGGTATGTAAACCACTGCTGCAAACTGTCTGCTTCATTGATAGTACTGTAGCAGTGGAGTGCATTCCTAGTAGTCATAATGATTTTTATTAAATTGTATTATTCTTACTAACATAATTTTTAAGTTATCAATTGTTACTAACAAAATGAGTCCTGATGCTTGAATTAATAAATAAATTATTATTATTATAAAATTATTAAAATAGTAAACAGACCAACATTTTCTGCATCATCTTCTCTGTGCTAATTGCATCGCGTAAATGGATGTAAATTATTTAAAACTAAAAATGTTTAATTTGTTCAGCAATACGCGAAGACGAGCTGCCGGAGCAGTCGCTAGAGGTGTCGCGGCAGTTCAAGGACAGCGTGGTGCGGCCGATCCTGAAGCGGCACTTCGGGCGCGACGAGTTCCTCGGGCGCATCAACGAGATCGTGTACTTCCTGCCGTTCTCGCGCCAGGAGCTGCTCACGCTGGTGCAGCTCGAGCTGGCGCGCTGGGCCGACAAGGCGCGCGAGCGGCACAGCGTGGAGCTGCGCTGGGAGGGCGGCGTGCTCGGCGCGCTGGCCGACGGGTGAGTGCCGCGGTCTACTCTTATAGAGCAGAAAGTGCGATTGGAGATGTAACCGGTACAGTCGGCACGGCGAACATTGATTTCTATGACAGTTCGTGTTAGTGATGGGTCGTGTCGATACTTTACCATTTTATAGGCAAAGGCGTGGCTTACATTCAGCCACGTCGTTAAACATGTTTTTACGAATATCATAAAGTGCATTTTCAACTAAAATTTTTATAGTCTATAATCTTGTTGTTGTATTAACCCTTAACTGGAATCGGGGGGCCGCGCGGCCCCCTCGCATCATATTTTCTATATTTCCTGACAAGCTAAGCATTGTGAGCAACCACCGTTTTAAGTATTCTCCTTATTTTACTATACGCGACGGTTGCCAGACGTTGGGCACTGTAGTAGGATGCAGGTATGCAAGTGATGGGGCTGCGCGCCCCCACGATACCAGTAACGTTAGTTTTTTGACAATAGCATTTTTTTCTGTTTCTTATTTTAGCGGCTATATTATCATAAATGCTTATATAAAACAATAGAAGAGATCACGAACGACTATTTTTGTTATGAATTAGAATTGGAGCCAGACTAGAAAGAAAATTTATTGATAGTGAAATTTTAAAGTATTGCGTGTTGATTCTGACTATAAAGGCTACGAATGGCTGTATAATTTGCTAGAAAGTGCTATAATTGGCTAAAATTCATTTGAAAAGTACACAGTAGTACCACAGTATTACCATATTTCCTACAGTATGGCGACGAATGTACTTGTGCAGAGAAACGGAGGGGAACTGGCGGGGGGTCGGGCGACGCGGGCCGCTTAATGCAATCACGCTGAGTTTGCATTAACTATCGCGAAAGGACGACGCAGTCGTATTTTTTGTGTAATAATTTTATTATACATAGGTACTTACATATTCTATTATGGCGCGCAAAAACTGTTCCGTTTACGGATGTAAATCTACATTGAAATCCCAGAAGGAAACAATATTTCAGAAAGATTGTATTAATTGTATCTGTTGAATTAAAATCAAAGCTATGTATATGTTGTCCTCATTATTTTCTTATCAGATTGTACATCCCAATGCGAATGCATTACTTAGTTAAATGGTATAATATACAATTAAGAACATCCAAAAATAAAGTGTCCACGTAAATAATATTTAGCAGTGCAATATCTGTAATTATATATTTATGAACAAATAATTACATCAGATTTAATAATCGCAATTATTTTGAATGTACATATGAATAAATGATTTCATCATAATATTCGTAAGTACCTACGCTGGCGGCGGCATCGCGCGACATCAAAGGCGTTTCCTTACTGTAGGAAATAATATTGTAATACTGTGGTAGTACTAAAACAATGATGTTGATCAAGGCTAAAAAATAAATTATTTTGGTTTTCAATTTCAGAATTCAAAATTAAAGTTTAAATTTTTGAAATCTTAATAAGATACTAGAAAGCGTTATTTTTATTAAAGTTTACATATTCTAGATTGTGTAAAATAATATCATTATTGGTTATAACTTTCCAAACGATAAGTATAATAGATACCTTTAACATAAGAAAAAATATTACCAAAAAGTGTTTACTAATTTTTATTCACCTGTATTACTTTAGTAAGGAGGTTTATTAGAAAAATAAGTTGATTTCGTAAATCGAGCCTATTATTCGTTTTTTAAAGGGGTGACAGACGTACGAGTAAGTACGCGAACTTGTGGCTCGACGACCTTTTTCGCTCGTGTGTCACCCCAAGTACTTAAAAACCGTCGAGTAAGTTCGTTGACGATCCAACATGTTTGAAATTTTACTCGTAGCCCGCCTTCGCTCGCACGTCTGTCACCGCCGCGAGCCGCGAGCCTAGCCTGTCTAGCTATAATAGGTGTTACTAAGTGCAAAAGTTCAATTAATTTCGTCTTCTTCTTTTAGTTTTATGAAAATAATTTAATATAATTAATATGAATGAATATAATATAATTGAATATTGGCGAAGGTATCTTTGAATCACGCCAAGGAAGTTTCACTCCTGACGCGTGGGCTCGGCGCACACGCTCTTTTTTTGTAAAGTACCCTCAAAATATAATAGTAAAAACGAAAATATATCCTTCAATTTTTGAACATTTATTTTGTTAGAATGCTATTTACTTAAAAATAATTGCTGGTTATTAAATTAAAAATGTCTATATTTAATTCCTGAATAACATAAAATTCCCTCTGTTGATGACATAGAGACATTCGATATCGGTGACACGCGAGAAGCTACTGACCAAGCTCTTGCGTGTGTCACCGACGTCGAGCCGAGTAAGTACGCGAACTTTAAAACCGCGATTTTAAAGTTTGTACGTCTATCAGCCCTTTTATAAGCATTTAGTCAAATACTAGCTGATGCCCACGACTTCGTTCGCCTGAACTTTGGACGTGGACAACTGGAGGGTTTCAATTAAATTGAGTGTCATATAACACACATGAAAGCCACGTGTGTCACGTGTGAGTGTCACGTGTGATCGTCACGTGTGTCACATGTGTCAAGTGTGTGTCACGTGTGAGAGTCACGTGTGTCACGTGTGAGCGTCACGTGTGTCGCGTGTGAGAGTCACGTGTGTCACGTGTTGGAGTCACGTGTTGGAGTCACGTGTGTCGCGTGTGAGTCACGTGTGTCACGTGTTGGAGTCACGTGTGTCACGTGTGAGAGTCACGTGTGTCACGTGTGTGTGTCCCTGTGAGAGTCACGTGTGAGTGTCACGTGAGGCACGTGTCAGAGTCACGTGTGAGAGTCACGTGTGTCACGTGTGAGAGTCACGAGTGTCACGTGCGAGTGTCACGTGTGTCGCGTGTGAGTGTCACGTGAATCACGTGTGAGAGTCACGTGTGTCACGTGTGAGAGTCACGTGTGAGTCACGAGTGTCACGTGCGAGATTCACGTTCTTTGCGTGTGAGTGTCACGTGTGTCACGTGTTGGAGTCACGTGTGTCGAATCTGAGTGTCACGTGTGTTTCACGTGTTAGTGTCACGTGTGATTGTCACCTGTGAGAGTCACGTGTGAGTGTCACGTGTGTCACGTGTGAGAGTCACGTGTGTCACGTGTATGTGTCCCTGTGAGAGTCACGTGTGAGTGTCACGTGAGGCACGTGTCAGAGTCACGTGTGAGAGTCACGTGTGTCACGTGTGTCACGTGTGAGAGTCACGTGTGAGAGTCACGAGTGTCACGTGCGAGATTCACGTTTGTTGCGTGTGTGTCACGTGTGTCACGTGCGAGTGTCACGTGTGTCGCGTGTGAGTGTCACGTGAATCACGTGTGAGAGTCACGTGTGTCACGTGTGAGAGTCACGTGTGAGTCACGAGTGTCACGTGCGAGATTCACGTTCTTTGCGTGTGAGTGTCACGTGTGTCACGTGTTGGAGTCACGTGTGTCGAATCTGAGTGTCACGTGTGTTTCACGTGTTAGTGTCACGTGTGATTGTCACCTGTGAGAGTCACGTGTGAGTGTCACGTGTGTCACGTGTGAGAGTCACGTGTGTCACGTGTAAGTGTCACGTGTGTCACGTGTAAGAGTCACGTGTGAGAGTCACGTGTGTCACGTGTAAGTGTCACGTGTGTCACGTGTGTCACGTGTGAGAGTCACGTGTGTCACGTGTGTGTTCCGTGTGAGAGACGCGTGAGTGTCATGTGTGAGTGTCACGTGAGTCACGTGTGAGAGTCACGTGTGTCACGTGAGAGTCACGTGTGAGTGTGATGTGTGTGTTACGTGAGTCACGTGTGTCACGTGTGTGTGTCCCATGTGAGAGTCACGTGTGAGTGTCACGTGAGGCACGTGTCAGAGTCACGTGTGAGAGTCACGCGTGTCACGTGCGAGTTTCACGTGTGTTGCGTGTGAGTGTCACGTGCGTCACGTGTCAGAGTCACGAGTGTCACGTGCGAGATTCACGTTCTTTGCGTGTGAGTGTCACGTGTTGGAGTCACGTGTGTCGCGTCTGAGTGTCACGTGTGTTTCACGTGTTAGTGTCACGTGTGATTGTCACCTGTGAGAGTCACGTGTGAGTGTCACGTGTGTCACGTGTGAGAGTCACGTGTGTCACGTGTAAGTGTCACGTGTGTCACGTGTGAGAGTCACGTGTGTCACGTGTAAGTGTCACGTGTGTCACGTGTGTCACGTGTGAGAGTCACGTGTGTCACGTGTGTGTTCCGTGTGAGAGACGCGTGATTGTCGTGTGTGAGTGTCACGTGAGTCACGTGTGAGAGTCACGTGTGTCACGTGAGAGTCACGTTTGAGTGTGATGTGTGTGTTACGTGAGTCACGTGTGTCACGTGTGTGTGTCCCATGTGAGAGTCACGTGTGAGTGTCACGTGAGGCACGTGTCAGAGTCACGTGTGAGAGTCACGCGTGTCACGTGCGAGTTTCACGTGTGTCGCGTGTGAGTGTCACGTGTATCACGTGTGAGAGTCACATGTCACGTGTGAGAGTCACGTGTGTCACGTGTGAGAGTCACGTGTGTCACGTGTAAGAGTCACGTGTGTCGCGTCTGAGTGTCACGTGTTTCACGTGTTAGTGTCACGTGTGAGAGTAACGTGTCACGTGTAAGTGTCACGTGTGTCTCGTGTGTCACGTGTGAGAGTCACGTGTTTCATGTGTAAGTGTCACGTGTGTCACGTGTGAGAGTTACGTGTGTGTGTTACGTGTGAGAGTCACGTGTGTCGCGTGTGAGAGTCACGTGTGTCACGTGTGAGTGTCACGGGTGTGTCACGTGTGAGCGTCACGTGTGTCACGTGTGAGAGTCACGTTTGTCACGTGCGAGTGTCACGTGTGAGTCACGTGTGTCACGTGCGAGTGTCACGTGTGTTCACGTGTTAGTGTCACGTGTGAGAGTCACGTTTGTCACATGTGTCAAGTGTGTGTCACGTGTGAGTGTGACGTGTGTCGCGTGTGCGAGTCACGTGTCACGTGTGAGAGTCACGTGTGTCACGTGTACGTGTCACATGTGTCACGTGTGAGAGTCACGTGTGTGTGCTGTGTGAGAGTCACGTGTGAGTGTCATGTGTGAGTGTCACGTGAGCCACGTGTCAGAGTCACGTGTGTCACGTGTGAGAGTCACGTGTGTCACGTGTGAGAGTCACGTGTGTCACGTGTGAGAGTCACGTGTTTTACGTGTGAGAGTCACGTGTTTCACGTGTAAGTGTCACGTGTGAGAGTCACGTGTGTCACGTGTAAGTGTCACGTGTGTCACGTGTGTGTTCCGTGTGAGAGTCACGTGTGAGTGTCATGTGTGAGTGTCACGTGAGTCACGTGTGTGAGTCACGTGTGTCACGTGTGAGAGTCACGTGTGAGAGTCACGTGTGAGAGTCACGCGTGTCACGTGCGAGTTTCAAGTGTGTTGCGTGTGAGTGTCATGTGCGAGAGTCACGTGTGTCGCGTGTGAGTGTCACGTGTGAGAGTCACGTGTCACGTGTGAGAGTCACGTGTGTCGCGTGTGAGAGTCACGTGTGTCACGTGTGTCGCGTCTGAGTGTCACGTGTGTTTCACGTGTTACTGTCACGTGTGAGTGTCACGTGTGTCACGTGTGAGAGTCACGTGTCACGTGTGAGAGTCACGTGTGTCACGTGTAAGTGTCACGTGTGTCTCGTGTGAGAGTCACGTGTGTCACGTGTGTTTCCCGTGTGAGTCACGTGTGAGTGTCATGTGTGAGTGTCACGTGAGTCAAGTGTCAGAGTCACGTTTTTTACGTGTGTCACGTGTGAGAGTCACGTGTGTCACGTGTGTGTGTCCCGTGTGAGAGTCCCGTGTGAGTGTCATGTGTGAGTGTCACGTGAGTCACGTGTGTCACGTGTGAGAGTCACGTGTGTCACGTGTGAGTGTCACGTGTGTCACGTGTTAGGCACGTGTGATGTCACGTGAGTGTAACGTGTGAGAGTCACGTATGGGTTTTTTTGTCAGATGTAACTTGTTTAAATATTAGAAAAAAGATTTCTTACTGAGCTATATTTTTTTATAATAAGTGTGTCAAGTTGCAAACCAAAAAAAAACACAAAATATAATATTTTTCTTTATTAATATAATGATGATGAACAATAAAATGATGTGCAGGTACGACGTGCACTACGGAGCGCGCTCCATCAAGCACGAGGTGGAGCGGCGCGTGGTGAACCTGATCGCGCTGGCGGCCGAGCGCGGCGTGCTGGGCCGCGGCGCGTCCGTGCTGCTGCACGAGGCGGCCGGCCGGGTGACGCTCGCTGTGCGCGCGCCGCAAGCTAGCGACTACACGCCGCTCGATCTGGGCGCGCTGTAGCACACGCGTAGCGAATGGAGAGAAGCGCGCTCTAGCGGATGTAGAGCGCACTATAGGGATGGTAGCGTGCTCTAGCGAATGAAGAGCGCTTTATAGGGCCTGTAGAGCGCTCTGTAGGGATGGTAGCGTGCTCTAGTGAATGGAGAGCGCTCTATAGGGCATGTAGAGCGCTCTGTAGGGATGGTAGCGTGCTCTAGTGAATGGAGAGCGCTCTATAGGGCCTGTAGAGCGCTCTGTTGGGATGGTAGCGTGCTCTAGGGAATGGAGAGTGCTCTATATGGATGGTAGCGCGCTCTATAGAATGTAGAGCGCTCTGTAGGGATAGTGACGCGTTCTAGCGAATGTAGAGCATTCTGAAAGAATGTAGAAAATTCTCTACCATCCGGTAGAGCGCTTTAGAGATTGTAGAGCGCTCTGTAGGGACTAGAAATCTCATCCCCGCCTGAGGTTCGCACATTGTACAAATTAGATACATAGCTAAACTGTGTTCAGAGCTGTGATTTTTTTAATTTATAATAGTCCATTGAAATGTTACATTTTTTAGGCCTAACCTTGCGTTTTTTAGAGGACGCAATTTTATTTTTTTGATGTGTAGGGGGGTCAGTGTGAAGCTAAAACCAAGTTTGTGGGGTCGCCACCCTTGTCCCACGGCCGCCATCTTGATAATAGCGCTTGAAATGGTTTTTACGATATATCTCTTAAACTATTTATCTGATAATAAAACAATGTTAACATTATTTGTTGCAAATTAAATTTTCTTCAACTTTGGTCCAGTAACTTTTTGTCGTAGAACTATAAATAAAAAAGTTATAAGCGAAAATGTTCAAAAATTAGAGATATTTATATTTTTCAAATTAAATCTTTATTTTATCATTATACGAAGAAATGATATCAGACCATTTTTGTAGATTGTTTTTCGAGGAACAACTTTTATATACAACATTTTTTCATTACGTCAATAGCTAAGGTTTTACAGCGCTCTGAAGTGAGTACTATTTTTCAGTACTCTTAACTATACGTATATTGGGCTATTGGCTCTTTTCCCAAACTCCAGAACAATGGAAGCACATTGCAGAACATTTCAGCCCTGCTTATCGACATAAAAAAACGCGCTTCCAGACTCTACCTCCTGGGTGGTGGGGAAAAGAGTCAATAATTTTTTTTAATAATATTGCAAAATTAATTATTAAAAATATTATAATAACAAAAAAAACATAATTACTGGTGACAAATTATTATTAGTACACACATAAATCATAATATAATATTGTATACTGTATAGTAAAGAGTACTTAAAATAGTACTCACTTCGGAGGGCTGTAAAACCTTAGCTATTTACTTAATGAAAAAATGTTGTCAATAAAAGTTGTTCTTCGAAAAACAATCTACAAAAATGGTCTGATATCATTTCTTCGTAAAATTATAAAAAAAAAGTTTTATTGAAAAATATAAACATTCTAATTTCTGAACATTTTCGCTTATAACTTTTCTATTTATAGTTCTACGACAAAAAGTTACTGGACCAAAGTTGTAGAGAATTTAATTTGCAACAAATAATGTTAAAATTGTTTTATTATCAGATAAATAGTTTAAGAGATATATCGTAAAAACCATTTCAACCGCTATTTTCAAGATGGCGGCCGTGGGACAAGGGTGGCGACCCCACAAACTTGGTTTTAGCTTCACACTGACCCCCCCTACACATCAAAAAAATAAAATTGCGTCCTCTAAAAAACGCAACCCCAAATGTAACTTTTCAATGGACTATAAGCAATGCTTCAATCGGGCATGCTTGTGCGTTATATTCATAGAATAATAGAAGATTTTAAAGAGTAGTTTTATCAAGCTTTGAAATTGTTTGTAAATATTAGACATGGGCAATTATTGAAACCAAATGTGATCCAAATAATGATTAAATATTCTAAAAATAAATAGTAAAATTTCTAATATCGTGTTTTATTTTCTTCCTTTATTTATCTTGTGTTTTATACCTGTAGCTGTGTTTACTTAAATTGGAGGAAATACAATATTTGAAACTAAATTATTTTAATGTTATGTTCAATGATTTGATAAAGTATCATTTACATGTTAAAGAGAAGGAAAGCGGATAGCATCACTACATAGTATAAAACAAAGTCGCTGTCCCTATGTCCCTATGTCCCTATGTCCCTTTGTACGCTTAAATCTTTGAAACTACGCAACGGATTTTGATGCGGTTTTTTTTAATAGATAGAGTGATTCAAGAGGAAGGTTTATATGTATAATAACATCCATTAAATAGTGGAGAAGTACTGTTATTTTTGAGGTTTCTAATGTGATGTCGTAAAAAATTACATTTTTTCCGCTTACATTGCAAACGCAAGCTGAACCCTACGAGTTTTATCAAAATAATGTACTAAGTATTATACACATTGAAAAGGTCTACAGAAAAGTCCGCGATGGTATATGTCTATCTCTTATGGATAACCCACAATAACTTTTTTTTTGTCATTTACTTTTTACGACAAATAATGGCTAATTTTCGAAGCGATTTTAACCAATACAGCATTAATCCTTAACCAATTAAATACCTTGAATACATTGTTCATTTAATATAGATCTATATGGCCCTTTACACTGTATGATTTCAGTGAATATTTTCGAAGATATTACAGATTTAAAAAATGCGGGACGTAGCGTTTGCGGCGGTACCGGCCGGCCGCCCGGCTATATATTTTATACCCGTGCGAACCCGGAGCGGGCCGCTATGTTTTTATATACAACGTTCACAGTTTTTCTGTAGTGTATTTAGTATCAGCATTGCACCCGTGCGAAGCCGGGGCGGGTCGCTAGTAATTTATAAAAACTGGCCGTCCTCTTCTGTATGTTTGTAGATCAAGTTTTGAATATTTCGAATACTTATAGTAAAGGGACGGGTGTAATAATAAAATAAACTGTTTTAAGTGCTAATTTTATTAAACTCGCACCGTTATATACAAATATAATGTATAAATAAACAACAACTCTTTACAAAATATAAATCGATTAAGTAACGTGCGTCGGTCGCGCAGCCGCCGCGGCGACGTGTCTATTGACGTCACGTGGCGGCCCCGCGACCGCGCCACGGACAACTAAACACGTTGAAGGCCTCCGGTGACACTACATCCGTACAGTAACATTACCCAGTACGCAATTATAATAACTCTACGTAAATAATAGTTCACGTGCACCCGCCCTGCAACCGTTAAAATCACTCAAAACACTAGCGACAACTAGCTTTACAGACAGATGCAATTCAGAGCCGAAAAATAGACAAACTTGTATCTATGCTATTTATATCGATTAATTTTCGATTAAAAGATAAAAACTAGACTATTATCAAATTTACATAGGGCAATGTAAGCTTAACAGTTGTAACAAGTTGCAGACGAATGCACTACACATAATAGCACGCACAAAAAGGACGATATGAGTTTTAGTGACTCATCGCATCACACTCACATTCTACACTTAAACTTAATGAAGGCTCCCACGCAACATGAGGACGTAAATAGACTAGATCACTCCTTGTGCTATCAGCATTCTTACTTCATAATGTGAGACGATATCCATAATAAGCATGTTTATGTCACTTTGTGAAGGAAACTATTGGGTCCCGCAGCGTCCTTATGTTGCAGTAAAAGACCTCTGTACCTAACTATGATACACCTTTGTGATCTATCTTTATTACATTGCTTCCATTTACCACACGATCAATAACAGATTATAAAATTTAAACTAAATGCGAGTGTCGTTTGTTTTATGTTAAGCACCTATTGCTAATTTATGCCTACTTGTATGATTGGATGTAGCTCTCGTTTTACTAACAGCTATAAAATTCGTGGAACTTATGTTAAGTCAATAACCGCACGGGATCTTACCATCTATCATCTAATAATCATCTATTCAGACTATTCATAATGCTGATATTGCTCAAATTGGCGTGATATGAAATGCATACAAAAGCACGAGGCAAAGTGAATAAACAATAACAAAGATTAGTTTCGTCATAACTATCAGCTCAATTGTTTTAGATCCCCGCTGGTTATCGACTGTAGGAAGTTCCCGCAGCGAGAGCGTTTAGTGCCGTTGTGTGAGACTAATGTGTATGTAATGGTATAATTGGTATAAATCGGTCGATACTCTGCAACTGTTACGAATAGGACAATACGTTACACAAAATCCCTGTTTCACATGTTTGATCTTAATCCGCTAAATACTTCTATTGCCGTTGCGCTTCGATAAATTAGTATTGGAAAACTTTTTGGAACACATTATTCATTTGGTATAATTTAATTTTTATTTAAATACGTTTTTAGTATACATTATTAATTATACGTTGTATATAAAATATTTAAACTTATTTTTATTTATTTTTTTTAGATTGCATCTAGGTACTTATCTAATTGGTGTTTGATAATATATGCCCTTGTTGCTTACGTTACAACTATTTTATGTCGATAGAACATAAATATTTAATAAATTTAACTTGTAACTACATCTACTTAACCACGAAATAGAATATATTGCATAGTTTCTAGCTACGAACTGTTCGCTCCCATAAATAATTAATCTGTAAGTATTTGTGCCAATTTGTCGTTGTTAGAGTATAGAGTATCTAATCGTTTAATCATATGACGGTTTCTTATATTTTGTTTCATATAATATGTATGTATAATGTATAATTAAGTATTTTTGACCAAATAAAATTTTCATAATATGTTTTATATAAGTAATAAACAAAAGCAAAGGAAAATCATTATACTATGGTGTAAAACTACAAATCTATAGGCGACAAAATATTAATTTATTCTCAATTTGATAATTTAATAAATTTCTTGTGCTTAGTTAGTACAACTCATAAGGGTTGCAATTTTTTGTAATAAGTTTTATTTATAGTTAACAAAAACATATTTCATAAAGTTTTATTTCTTGGTATATATGAACTAATTATGAAATACAAAACATATAAGTATATTACCACAGTATTACCAAGTATTATCATTACCATATTATGGTAAGTATCAAAAGCGACGTTAGAAATATCGCGTATCAGATTTGATAAAAATGGCAACCCGGTTGCGAGCGGCGGGCGGGGGGCGGCTACAGCCAGCCGGCGGAGTGGTGCGGCGCGTGGCCGTGCAGCGGCGTGACGCCGGCGAGCCGCGCCAGCGCCGCGCAGCGCCCGCACGCCGCGCCCTCGCCCTCGCCGCTCGGCGACGGCGTGCTCTTGTCCTCGCCCTCGCCGTCCCCGTTCAGCGCCGCGTGCGACTCCGTGCTCGTCTCGTAGCCGCACTGCCCGCACGTGTCCTGGAAAGATACAAACATATTTATCAGACGACTTTTTATCGGTAACTTAACAGCTAAGTAAAGTTTGGTCTATGAAAGCTAATTTCATGCTAATTTGCTCGAATTTTGAAAATTTTAAGTGTATTTACAACTGCCGGCCGCCCAGGCGAAGCGATTGTGACAAAAATGAATGAAAACGTAATGTAAAACAAAATAGATGTGTCGGCACGTACGAGGGACTGTGAGTGCGGGCGCGTCACCTTGAGCGCGTCGTCCTCGAGGCTGGCGAGCAGCGGCTCCCGGCTGCCGCCGCGCGCCGCCACGCTCTCGGCGGTGGTGGAGGGCGACACGGCGGGCGCGAGGGGGCGCGGCGCGCGGGGCGCGGGCGGCGGGGGCACGCGCGCGGGCACCGAGCTGGCGCGCTGCAGCGCCTCCGCGCCGCTCGTGCCGCGCGCCGCCTCCGCCTGCCGCCGCGAGTCCGAGAACTTCTTGCGTTTCCGCTTCAGGGCCGCGAGCGCTGTCAGCGGGTGTAGCGGCCCGCTGCGGGACACGCGTTCTGGACTGCGCTGAGAATCGCTTCCAGAATCTGATCGCTCGCTTCCACTGCAATTGTAAAATTCAAATGCTGACATTTATGTATATCTATGTCCTACATACATACCAGTATGCTTATGTATCTGATTATGCTTTTGCCTATGTCATAGTTTGCGAATTAGGCAATTAAATTATTTTAACTGACATTTGAATTGGACAAGTAATAATCCTATTCAAGTACAATATGTTTTTACCTCGGCGATGGACGTGCGTGATCACACACGGAATCCTCGGAGCGCGAACGGCCGATGAGTCGCGACACCCGCGCGGCGCGTGCTGCCTCGATGATGGTACCCCAGCGCCGTTTGTGCCCCACCGGCTTGCGGCGCGCGGCCAGCACACCAGCTCCTCCGCCTACCAATGCACAATAACAATTAACGAAACACTTAGCAATTTATTTACCTATCGTAAAAAGAATTACAGTTGATTGCGTTTTTTTAACAATGTCCTTAATATGGTACCTAAGTAAATGCATTAAGGCATATTTGCACATAAAACAGAAATCTCTACAATCTATTACATTGCACGTAGAGAAAGTTTATCTCACCTGCACCATCGGAGAGGCTGGACTGGCTGGTGCGCAGGCGGCCGCCGAGCAGCGCGGACAGCGAGGCGTGGTGCGCGCCGTGCGAGCCGCCGTGCTCGTGGTGCAGCGACGCCAGGAACTCGTCCACCGGCGCCAGCGCCGCGCCGGGCGCTATGTTGAACCCTTTCATGAGTCGCCGTTCCTTCTGACGGTTTTTCTTACCGCCTCCTCCACCTGGAAGATGAGACAACTTGCAAATTGTGTTACTGTAGTGTGTGATATAGAGAAATAATATGTAAAATTGCGCAAAGTTTTGTAACGAATCCAAACAACATACTACCCAAACCATAAAATCTAATGACTAAGGAAACTGATGCAAAAGGAACCAAACTAAACTAAATGATTAATCTGAATAACTATAGCGCTTCCTTCCTGAACGAGGTCCAGAACAAAAATGAAATTAAACTACTTCTATATTATTTTCTATCTACAACACAAGCAACACACATATTAATTAAAACTACGATATTATGAAGCTGAAGAAAACTAGTTACTCGAGCTAAAACCAAACCACTAGATTAGGGAGTTACTGCGCTAGCGGAAAGTTAAGTGGAGGGACAGATGAAGCACCTGGCGCACCCGCGTTGGCGGTGGAGGTGTTCATGCCGGAGTTGCGCAGGATCTCGACCAGCTCGCAGCGGAACGCGCTCACGTCCTGCTTGATCTCGTTCACGTCGTCCTCCGTCACGCCGCCGCACTCCGCGCGCCGCTGCTGCACCGTCACGTAGCGCCGCACCAGATTGCGCATTATGGCCTACGATACCAATATCATTTTTACATAGATAATTCGTGTCTATAGAAATCTTTCGTGTCTTTTAGAATATTTGTGTCAATAGAAATCTGTTTCCATCAACATACTTCAAAAGTAGATAATGTGTTAAGCACATTGTAAACAATCGTTATTAAAAATAAATGTTTGTTACACCGTAGTAAGATCTATCATAAATTAAACTCTTCAAACTTAAATTAATTAATATTTAAAACTTGATAAATGGCACTCACCTGATATCTGAAGTCTCTTTCTGTAGCCTGTTTAGCCTTTCTCTGAAAATAATTAGCAATGTTCTTTAATGCTTTAAGATAAGATTTATATTGCCTACAGCACAGACAGTGCTTATTATTACATCCCCTCTGATTTGCTATTTTTTGTAAGCTACTCATAAAAAGTGGATTATCATATAGAACAGCGCGATAATTACAAAGCACTGCAATCGTTTAAACAAATGTATTTACAAATTATATGCAATTCATTCAAAAATGCGTAAGTCTAATTAAAAGTGGCGCATAAGCTCCAGATAATATAAATATTTATAATAAATCGATATTGAAAATCGCAATGCAGTATGCATAGCCGTACCCGTATAGTGCGCATGTGCTCCCGCTTGGCGCGCGTGTGTCCGCACAGGCGGCGCTGCAGCCAGCGCCAGGCGTACAGCGCGGACTTGGGCGACGGCACCACGTTGAAGGGCGGCGGCGCCGTGCCGCCCTCCTCGAAGTAGCTGATCCACAGCTTACTGCGCGCGAACTTCCACTCCACGTCCGCGCGCTCCTGCAATTATTGTGTGTATTTTTTAGTTTATGGTTTTTATTCAACTTTAATAGGTATAAATAGAGTTTAGTCATAAGGTTGGTCCGTGTTCAGTAGGATCGAGGGTTGCAAGAGCTCAGTACTAATTTAAATGCTAATCAGTAGCAACTGTAATAACTATTGTAACGAGTATTCATAAGATATTGTTACATTATTTTCAAATGTGAATAGCTGATATTGTAGTTCCCGGATATTTTGGCAAACAAACAAAACACTTCATCTCATATTTATTTGCAACAAATTACACCTACTCGAGTATATATTTCGCAAATGTAACATTTGCGAAGGTGGTTTATTGACCACATAATGTCTGTAGTTTACATTATTTTGACACAATATTACTTACAATATTACGAACTGTTTAGCGCTAACGTACAGTTCGCTTACACATTACAGCAGTTTTACAACCCATGAGTCATTTCATTGTTGTTATGTGTTAATTATAGACTTGTTTGTAAAGATAATAAATTAATTTCTGCGGTAATGAAGTTTTAAACTTTACACAAGCCGGTCATATTCTTAGCTGTATACGTACAGATATAAGTTGATAGGAATGGTTCATCATGGCGATGAGCAGGTTGAGCAGTACGATGACGTTGATGACGGCGTAGGTGCCGAACATGAGCATGCCCCAGAAGCGCGTGAAGATCTTGATGCCGTCCAGCTCGAAGGACTCGAGGTCCACCAGACCAAACGCCGCCCAAAATAGCGTCTGCATTGTCTCGAATAAACTGGAACATAGGTGCTAATTGGGTGAAACAAACAATAGCAATGACAAAAACATAAACCTCGTAATCTATAGACAAAAAAGGTGTCCAAACTCAAAATATAATAATTTTGTAATTTACTCTACACTAATTCAATTTAAGAACTCTATTTGTAGAATATTATTATGCGTAAAGGATGCGTAACGACTATAGGCCAGTAGAAATCGACACAAAAAAACCCTAAATTCGCAAAGCACGATGTAGTTCTGAATTTTTGGTATATTGTTTGGATCAGTTATGGTGATGTAAATCCCAATTTGCAACTTCGAAAAAGTTGTGCTCGCTGCGCACCGCGTGATAAACTGCGAAAATTTGGGTCATTTTTCACTTTTTGCTCTAAAAGTCATAAACTATGCGTTTCCGACAAGTAACATTCACTACATAAATAAAGCTAATTAAATTTGCAACAATTTAAGCCTAACCGCAGCTCTCTAAACCTTATAACAACTAAGCTGTGGCCTTTCAAAGATAGTCAGTTTTTCCCGAAAATTTCAAATTTTTAGTTTTGCTCCCGTTTGAACCAAAATATTGGCAAATCCGCTCGTTTTATGAGAAGGTCGTAAAATAAAGTTGTAGAAAATGTAATTTTCTTTTATTAGAGCACAACACTCACAATCTGCATATCAAAACATAGCTGGGAGTACCTCCACGCGGTGAAGGCGGTAACAGTGTAAACTGGCTAAAACTCCCATCAACTAAACACGTCATTTGTTTCGGGCTTATGTTTTGTTTTTGATTTTCGCACAAGATAGTAATTAGAAGTAGCCTACCCGGTAACGCAGGGGAGCAGCCAAAAAACTATAAATTTATTAACGCGAACGAAGTCAGGCTAAAAGGTCTTAAAAATGTCGGTTCCACCGGAAGTCGTGTGATTTGGCATCCAAACTCTCATTAACTCGAGTGTGGAGCGTGGCCTCAAAGAGGATGAACTTTTTTTGAAAAAGCTAGATGAAGTCAGTATTCACGATGCTTGCAGAAAGAGATTCACCGCTCGGCATAATATTGACGCATGTGCTAAAAGAAGTTTTACAGTCTTCCATTCAGTGTGCGAGAGAAGAAATCCTCAGAACCCAAAAATGTCCCAGAGTGCATGGAATACATATATTCCTATCTTTCTAATAACAGGGAAGAATGCCAGTTTTCCTTGAATGAACTCATTGATCAAATCAAAGGCGAATACAAACCTGAAATCAGAACTGTCAAAACACACCTCCAGAATCACTTTGGCGAGTGCAGCTTCGTTTAAACATTTAATTTGCGTATAAATTTTTTTTCCTACTTTCCCAAATTTTGTAATTTTGTTTTTTACCTATCCTGCAAATGAAAAAGTATTATCCTTTTTATGATTTTATATGCCCTCAGTTTCAATTCTTTAAAAATCTATTTCTACCTTCTTTTTGTTTTTCAGATATTGTGAGTGAACTATTTGTCTCACAGACTTTGTTCTATGCTCTAATGAAAGAAAATTAAATGCACTACAACTTTATTATACGACCTTCTCATAGAACGAGCGGTTTTTGCCAATATTTTGCTTCAAACGGGAGCAAAACTAAAAATTTCAATATTTCGGAAAAATGAACCATCTTCGAATGGCCACAGTTTAGTCGTTGTATGATGGGGGAGGTTTTGGGGTAAATTATAAGATTGAGATTTGAGATAAATTGAGATATTTATTATTAATTAACTATAATGAGATGAGATGATGTAGCTCCGCCCGGTACGGAGTCCGAATGCGAACTGACTAATTGTGTGGTAAAATAATAATTAATACAATATAATAAAATATGCAAAATCGACGCATTGCATTCCGGGAACATGTATATTGTCTGTACGATTAGGTACTTAATCGTACATGTTCCCGGAGAGGAAAAGATGAGGGTTAGTAACTTGATGAAAGATGAACTTAAAACTAACAAGGTGATAATACAATTGTTTCTATTTACTAAATGATTGTGTTAGTTATGAGTACAAGATGAAGATACATTTGTTCTTTATAATAAGGTTACAAGATTAAGTTACAATTGTTTTTTATAATAGCGTTACAGAGATTCACTTAAGTTGGGAAGCGAGAACACTCGAAAGATTGGCGACGAGGCTTGGTCATGTTTATTTACGCGCACATCACATTCACTAACACTTATCACACAATCACTTGTCACCGGGGTTGGAGGTGGCCGGGCGGGGACTGCGACGCTGGTCGCAGCCTCCACCGCCGGCTCTGCTGAAGCTCGTCGACGACGCAGCTGTCTCCAATACGTTATTATTGCCACAAACAACCACAACAACCAGGATTTCAATTAAAACATACTCATACAGCTCCCATATCAAACGAATCACTCATAAATAAAATGTTATTATAATATTCCAATTCGCCGAACTCGTGCTCAAGATGTAGGTAATATTATAGCGTCACATTGTGTTTACATGTTCTCTTATCATGGGACATATTGTTTCGAGATATGAATTCTTTGTTTTAATTTCTTCCTTATCATAGTCGGTAGATTCATTAATAGTATTTATATTATAGTATTTACGACGGTAACAGTGATAGCTTAACAATAGATCGTTTCATAGTAAGATAATTATAATGATCACATTATTTTATTATGTAATCTCAGCTTATAAAGGGATCAAAGATTTTCAATATTTCGGACAAAAATTGTCGCTTTGTAGGAATAGGATTTGAGATAAATTCAATGGGGTAAAAGATAAATTGATCTTCATTAGGATCCCAGCGTAAACCTAACGTTTTTGTAGACTCTAAATGTTTAAAATCAAATTCCGCCTTTTCAATATCATCCATATCATCCGATAAATCAAGCAAATTTGAACGCCATTTTCTAAGATTAAAACCGCCAGCTTTAAGAAGGTTTATAAGATCTAATTTTAATCGTTTCGCTTCTTCCACAGTGTGCGAACCGTGCAAAAGGTCATCCATGTAAAACGAATTTTCTAACACATGGGGTGCGATACTATTAGGATAATTTGACCGCTCATCATTAGCGAGTTTTTTCAGGGTCATCATCGCCAAAAAAGGTGCAGCTTTTGTTCCATATGTCACAGTTGCTAGTTGAAACTCCTGTAAAGGTTGGGATTTATGATCACGCCAAATAATTTTCTGTAGTTTTTGATGTTCGTCGTGCAGCCATATATTACGAAACATTTTCTCAATATCAGCCGTAAACCCGTACCTACTTAAATAGGCGCCATCTTAAGATTAAGATTTGAAGGTCTTGTTGCAGATTAGGCCCTCTATACATGAGATCATTAAGGCTAAAACCACTTAAGGTTTTCGAGGAAGCATTAAAAACAACTCGCAACTTTGTAGTTGATGACTCTGCGCGTAAGACACAATGGTGCGGTAGGTAGCAACTGGGCCTTAAGTCGGCGTCCGACATACAGGGTATCATATGTCCGAGTTCTTTGTATTCCGATATGAATAGCTTATACTCGCGTGCCAAATGACTTTGTTTTATTAATTTGTTTTCTAATTGCATATATTGAGCGATACATTTAGATTTTGACTCACCCAATTTTTCTTCGAAAATTTCTTTTAAAGGTATTTTCACCACGTAACTACCATCATCACGTCTTTCTGTTGTGTTTTGATAAAAATCTATACAATTTTGATCTTCCTGAGATACGTTTAAAGGTTCAGGGACATCCTCCATTTCCCAAAACTGCTGGATATCGCTGTTTAAAACAAGATTACATTGATATGCTGACTTACAGTTGCCGCTTAAGATCCATCCTAGTTGAGTTTGTTGAGCGACGGGAAACATAGCATTAGAGCGGCAAATACCATCCATAAGAATTTCCGAATAAACATCAGCACCTAATAATATATCAATAGGCCTACTTTTATAAAATTCTGAGTCAGCTAATTTTATTTGATCAAGCATGGGCCAATCCGGTTTTGGAATTGTATGATTTGGTAAATTCCTCACAAGCTTTTTCATTATAAACGCATCCGTTTCAAAGGTGAAATTGTTAATATTTGACATGCAGTTCATGGTTATTTTACCCTTACAATTATTAGCTTTGTTTCCAATACCAGAGATATATCCATCGCATTTTTGGCGAGGTACTTTTAACAGTTGCGCGGCGTTTTCGCTTATAATTGAGATCTGTGAGCCCTGATCAAGGAGCGCTCTCATATTTAGGTAAGATCCATCTGCTGCTTGAACCTTGATAATTGCAGTAGCTAGTAAAATTTCGCTGGGGTCACATGGAAGGGATACTAATGTGTTCATATTTTCTTGTTGTGGGCGTAAAGGTTTCGAACGAGGCACGTGGAACCTCGAACGTGACGCTTCCGGTGTCATATTTTGTGACGTGAAACATTCATGTAAAAGGGTATTATGATTTTTATTACATTGCTTACACAATATCTGTGAAAAGCATTTCATTCCTTTGTGGTAATGTAGGCAGTTGAGGCAAAGTTTCATGTTTTCAACCGTTTTTCTTCGCTCATAAGGATGCATTTGTAATAACGTCGGACATGTATAAAGGCGATGTTCGCTAGAATTGCACATCGGACACCGCTTGCGTTTTACATTTGTTATAATATTACTGGAATACGTTCTTTGTGAAATAGCATGATTTGTAAAATATGTATTATTAAAACTCTGTTTAAATTTATTATCATTACTTTTAGAAAAGGATGATTGATTATTATAGGTTCTTAAATGTGTATGCTGATTTGATGGTTGATTAAATGCTTTTGTAGTGTAGCTTTCATGCTTTTTTCGTGAGGTCTCTAGCGTCATAAACTTGGTTTCTAAATACTGTAAAAAGTCTTGCAATACAGGTATTTCTCTGGGCGACTTTAAAGATTGCATATAATCATTGTATGTTTCTGTGTCTAACTTTTGAGATAATATACAAACAAGAAAAGGGTCCCAAGATGACACGTTAATTCCAAGGTTTTCGATTGCATTAATGCTCTCATATGTTACATCATGAATCCGTTTAATATGTTGATACGACTGATATTGAATATTAGGGATATTTAAGAGATTATTAAGATGAGATGTAAAGATTAATCGCTTATTATCGTAACGATGACTGAGGATATTCCAAGATATGAGATAATTGTCGGAGCTGATTTGGAGATGTTGTATCATTTTTTCAGGCTCGCCCTTAACTTTACTCTTAAGAAACTGTAACTTTTGTGCATTAGATAGTGACGGATTATTGTGAATAGTTTCCGTAAATAGATCTTTAAAGGAAACCCATTGCATGTAATTTCCTTCGAATGTAGGCAGCTCTACTTTTGGGGTTGATTTTTCTATATGAGATAGAGAATACATCTTTTTATTAATATCTGTTTTTAACTTATAGTAATATTTTTCATAATTAGTAAATTGTTCTTCATATTCTGTGTTCGTTCCGCTCAATTCGTTTTCTAATTCCCAATGCAAGGTATCAATTGCCGACCAGCGGATTTGCAAGGACTTTAGGATATCCTCAAATTCCCACTTTTCCGACATAAGATCAAGATTTATGTTTGAAACAGTTCGCAAAAAAGCCTTAAAATTAGTTGTTTGTTTTTTCATAAGCTCTTCCGTTTTATTCATATTGGAGATATTGTTGGGAGGTTTTTCTTGATATTCATGAGAGGTTGATGGGGTTTGAAAGGTTGGAGGTTGTAATTCAGGGGTTTCTAAAGATTTATAATTTTGCAAGGCTGTCTTTATGTTATTGTATTTTTTCTTAATTTGATCATACCTATTGAATGCAAAATACTCATGAGAGTGATCATTGAAAGATAGAAGAGTCATGTGGTTGTTGTGGAAGTCTACAAAATATTTTTCTAACGTTTCTAATCGTTTTCGTATATAATCGGGAGTCTTTCGCTCCGCTCCATCCTTTTTAAAGTTTATATGTAGCTTATCCAATGCATCTATTAATTGCTCTTGGGTAGCTAAAATATCCTCCATTGACATGTTTCAAAATAAGAGATAAAATAAGAAACCTTACTTGGTTAGCTTCAAGTTACGCTTACGCCGCGCCGAGATGTGAATTATTCCGTCGATGTGTAGAGGTGTGATGCCTTTCCAGGGCACCAGGGTTGAGATATGTAGATGTGTGGTGCCTTCCTAAAGCACCGAGGTTGAGGTGTGGTGTCCCCCCCAAGACACCAGGGTAGAGATGTGAAGATATGTGTGGTGCCTTCCCAAAGCACCGAGGTCGCGATGTGATCACGGAAACACGAACCACGCACACAAACACAGCACAAAATTTATGCACACTTTTTGTCCCGGTCCCGCAATTCACCGTTTGCTCGAAGGACCAATGTATGATGGGGGAGGTTTTGGGGTAAATTATAAGATTGAGATTTGAGATAAATTGAGATATTTATTATTAATTAACTATAATGAGATGAGATGATGTAGCTCCGCCCGGTACGGAGTCCGAATGCGAACTGACTAATTGTGTGGTAAAATAATAATTAATACAATATAATAAAATATGCAAAATCGACGCATTGCATTCCGGGAACATGTATATTGTCTGTACGATTAGGTACTTAATCGTACAGTCGTTATAAGGTTTAGAGAGCTGTAATTAGGCTTAAATTGTTGCAAATTTAGTAACCTTAATTTATGTAGTGAATGATACTTGTCGGAAACGCATAGTTTATGACTTTTAGAGCAAAAAGTGAAAAAAGTCCAAAATTTTCGCAGTTTATCACGTGGTGCGCAGCGAGCACAACTTTTTCGAAGTTGCAAATTGGGATTTACATCACCCTAACTGATCCAAACAACATACCAAAAATGCAGAACTACATTGTGCTTTGCGAATTTAATGTTAATTTCCACTGGCCTACTATACTCAGGTGACGGATCATTTACTTTAAGCAATTAAAATATGAAGTATAATATTGAGCGTGTTTATAAATTTTCATTTCAATGGTCATTATTGTGGTCATTATAATCTGTTTTCTATAATAATCGGAGAATTAAAAATTAGTTTTTATTTATAAAACACGTACTTAGCAAATCGCCTCCAGACGATGCAAGCGTCCGGGTCGTGCACAGTGCTGTTGGTGCCCGACAGCGTCGTGCAGCGCTTCTTCTCCATGTCCGCGTAGTACCACAGCAGCTGGTTCAGACCTGACTCACAAAATCAGATTAATTATCATTTTACAGCGAAATTTCTGGGTTTGTAGGAGAATGAATTTCTTATCAAGATTAGGTGACAATGCAATCTTATAGAAGTTTTTTAAAGTTTTTTTTAACTATATTCAGTTTATTTGATTTTACGCGAGTATTAAAAGATTAAAAGTCTTTTAACGAATTTTGAACAAGATTTATTGACACATTGATTTTATGTGACACTAACCACAAGAGAAAGCGAATATAACAAGAATATCCAGGACGAAAAACTTCAATATGTCGAGCACCATGCGGCTCAGGGACACCTGCAGCGGGCCCAGGTGCGGGTTGACGCTGAATATGTACACGAGCTTGAGGCTACTGAAGATGTTGGCGGCGGAGAACAGCCCTTCCGACAGCAACATCGGGTCCCACGCGTCCCACTTCTCGCGGGGCTGGTTCCACTGGAGACCCATCGCCATTTCTCTCCGTACCTGTAGAATGCATTGAATATTGACAGGAAAATTGCATACATTTTTAAAATGTGTTTGTAGGATATTTGTATTAGAGAACAATAAAACAGTTTTGGCAAAAATAATGAAATGTGAGTCTAAGTTATTTTGTGTTCATAACGTTGCTGAAGTAGAAGTAAATAATAAGGATATCATTGGATTTGATATCTTTATTTCTTTGAATCATATCCAACAATGAAACGAAGTAGAATTTTAGAATTACCTGGAAATGCGAGACGATACGTAGGGCGACAGTGGCGACATAGAGCGAATTGGTGACGAAATCTATGACGTTCCACATGTCGTGTACATACTCCTGCAAGCCCATGTCCCACAGCTGCTTTACTTCGCTCCAGATTAGACCTGCAATTGAATTATAATTAAGAGAAAAATAGTAATAAATCATTGCTAAAGGAGGTAAGTTTTGGCGTTTGATTAGATATATCTTCAATATAGCCAATATAATATAGCTCCATACTCAATAGTCATAATACCTACCGCTAACCCATGAAAGAATGAGCCACTCGATCAGTGTGGGCGGAGAGCCGCGGCGGGAAACCAACGCGTCGTGTGTGCTGCCCCAGAAAATGCCCCCAGCTGCTGTCTCGATCCGTTGGGACGCCAGGATGAGCAGGACTGATGGACGATAAGTGATTTTATTAAACAAACAAAATTATGAGACGAATTAGATAATTAATTTTGCATTTTAACAGGTTTTACAGAACACTTTATTGTTTTTACTTTTAGTAAACAAACTTAGTTACTGATTTGACTGATTAGTAAGAACTTTTCAAGGAAAGGCAATTTTTTCTGCGATACAGGTTTCTAGTTCAGAAGACTGTGGAATGTCGTGAATTAAACATTTTAAGTTGCTATTAAACACCTTTTATATTTGTTTTAGAATTATAAAAAATGGATTCATTTACATGACTCACATAAAAACATGAAGTAGCTGGCGGAGTGGCATAGGAACTTGATGAAGGGCTTCCTCAGCATGCGTCCCGCGGCGGAGTGCGGTGCGGCGATGTAGGCGAGCGAGTAGAGCGGGAACATAGCGCCGATGCGGACCATCTCGGCGGCCTGCAGCAGCATGTTCTTTCGCCGGAACCCGGGCACGCTCTCGTACCAGATGGACGCCAGCAGTTGCTGCACGTTCGGGTGCGCTACGAACTGGAAGGACAACGTTGTTTCAAGTGTGAACGATCTCTAAAATTACATGAAAAAATTAATACCATAGAGATTGTATCATAGGTGAATTAATTTTTATGTTTGAAGGATGATCGAAATTGCGTTAAAAAAATTCAAACTTTGTTTATTTTTTGATCTGTGAAATGCTTGATTTCGCAGTTTGTAGAGGTAGTTATTAAAACATTTCTAGTCAATCCTAATTAACATAGTTACCTTTTACTAATAAGTAATACTTATTAGTTGGTAAATTTGAAAATTTGTATAACATAGGGCGTATTGAATAGCATGAGAGTAAGTACAAGGTATAAAACTTACTTTTTTCTGTCTGAGTTTGATAGCCAGCTTGAGCCGCGACAGTCGCATCCTCTCTGGCGCGCCGGGCTCTATGAGCGGCGCTTGCGGCGATCCCTTCTCGTGGTTGAGCAGCACCTGCAGCTCGTTGGACGTGCGCGTGTGGTCCAGCAGCGCCGTCGCGAACTCCTGGCACTGCACGCGCAGCTCTTGGTACTCTGTTTTGAATTCATGCTCCAGTGCTGATAATCTTCTCAATTCCCACGATAGTTCGAACGCTGATAGTATCGGGTCTTTGGAAGATAGAGCAATTAGGGAGGGGGATGCTAAAGCTCTGTACGCGTTGATCCTAGATCGTGAGTGGCGCAAGGAGTCCTCGCGGCGCGAGCGCACGCACTCGTCGCAGCCGCAGCGCACGTCGTGCGGCACGGGCAGGCCGGCACCGCGGTCCAGCAGCAGCTTGATGATCTCGTAGCTGTCGCGGTGCGCCGCCAGGATCAAGGGCGTTATGTCTGAAGTGAATGTCGCCGTCTCCGGAGGAAGCGCCTCCCAACTCTGTAAAGACGTAAATTATGTACGACATTTGTCACTTGTCCACCTGCCCAACTTTATAAAATAATCCTTATTACCTATAAAATATTTTGCTAGCTGTGCCGAGCGGATTCTGGCCATGGACGAACCCGCAAATGCAAGTATTTCTATAGCTTATTTGTTACTCTGGTACAGACGGTACATCACTGCCAAGTATTATTTAAATGCTTTCAGTAGTTTTCCCGTAAAAGAGGAAAAATCAAATTAGATATATTAACATATACATATTATATACATACATCCACTCTCACGGACTTTCACGTTTTTAATATATTAGTAAAACTAGCGGTCCGCCCCGGCTTCGCCCGTGGTACATAATTACGTTTTCTCTACATAAGAACCATCCTCGTACTTCAAGGAATATAATAAAAATATAATTATCGAAATCGGTCCACCCGTTCACACGTGATTCCGTGACCAAGGAAAACGGGTTTCATTTTTATATATTTAGATAAGATATACGATATATTTATTATATTAGAGAAACGACTAGTTAGTCTAGATAACTTTGAAGAAAGAACTAATTTGCATTTCAATGGTTTTATAAAGTTTACCTCATTAATTTTAAAAACCTCTCAAGTGCAAATTGTATGACAAACTAGAAAACTTTTACGATAAATAGCTTGAGAACGTCTTTTTATATATTATGCGTTTGATATTATTATTTGAAATTGAAGTTTAGTACTCTGTAGTATAGTATTTTTGCAATCATAATAATATAATTATACCTGGGCAAATCGGTTCTATATAATCGGTATAAACTATTTATATAATGTTATTACACAACGATACAACATTTATACATTAGGAAATTGTTATTATTTTACTAAATTTTTGTAAAAAATGTAAAACTACTAACGTGTGGTTCGCCCTCTTTCCGCGTCCGTTCTTCGTGATCCAAGAGCGCTTCCACGGCTTCCACAAACTCTTCTGAAATGGCGTGGAGCAGCGCGTCCCTCGTCTCCACGCCGAACTCGAGAAGCAGCTCCACCATCTCCAGGTTCTCGTTGTCGATGGCCATGAGCAGCGCGCTGCGGCCGAGCGGGTCGACGCAGTCCACGTTGATGTGGCCCGTGTCCCGCGCGCGCTGCAGCACGCGCCGCGTCCCCGCCACGTCCCCTCTCTCGACGCCCAGGAGATACTTCTTCTCCTCGAGGGACAGCACTGCCATTTCCTGATGTGGCCGCACCACATTTTCCTCCTCTGTCATGCCATGTATGCTATGACGCTGTCGACATAATAGCAAACATCAAAAGAATAGACGTATTTCTTACTCTGCGTGTATAAGTTTAATGAAAATGAGTCAAACAATAATAAACCTTATCGGAACAAAACAAACATTTGCTTGACGATCGATCAAAATATATCGGGAGTCGATCTATAATGCTGCATCATCTTTACTGACCGAAACTATGCACGGCTCAGTTGAGACGCTAGATTCATAGTAGACATTAAGCTTTAATGGGGCAGTATGTCTATTTATAAGATATTGATAGATTTGATAAACACTTGGCGGTAATGAACTGGCGTGTAGTTATTTTTCATTATTTATATTACAAAAATAGACGCATTCCAGCTTCATGCAATGTAGTGAAAACCAAAGTCATCCGAGAGAATGTGGAATTATACGAATGGAAATTTTAATGAAAAAAATTCTCTTCATAGATAGTTAGGTATAATGCTTCAAAATATCAAGCAAGATTTTCGAAAACATTATAGATAAACAAATAAATAAACAAGACAACCGATCATTTTACTATTCATTGCAACTCTAATAGCGATAATGTTTTCCTATACAATCGTTAAATCTCAATATTTTTTTACAGCGTTGTAGATTGACAAACATTATCATACCCATTTATCATAAGATGCGACGATAAAAACAAAATAGGTCAGTTGTTAAGGGTGAAACGTCGCAGGCCGCGGGCGCTCGAGGAAGGTGTCGCCTGTCGAGGCGAGTGTATCGACGCTCATTATGCAAATGGGTCGAGCCTCGCCGCCCACGCGCTCGCCCGTCGATGTTCACAAACACTCATTGACAAACCGCCCGCACAATGAATTAGCGACGCGCGACGCTACTACTATCTTCATAGTACGATCGCAGCTTGCACAAATTGCATTTACGGTTGACCTTTAAACCCACGTAAATCATCTGCTTAACATAATTCGTATCCTGCGTGTTATTATAAACAACGCAGCGGATATCGGGCAGAATATAAATATGCCATTAGGGATATCGAGACGGGAAGGATGGGGTCGCATGCGGAGCGGCGTACCTTGACCTTGTTGTCGAGAGGGCGCGGCTCGGGCGCGAGCAGGGCGCCGAGCTCCACGCGGCAGGTGGAGGGCCGGCGGTCGCCGCTGCCGGCCGACATCTCGGAGCCGCCGCTCTCTGCACAGACAAGACCAACACTGAGCGACGGCCGCGCTTGCGAGCGCAGCCGCCGCTCGTGCTACGTTTCGGCGTAATACAATGCGGCCGGATATAATTAGTGCGCGTGCGCAGCGCAGCACTCACCAGCTCCGTCGCCGCGGGCGCCATCCCGCGACCGCTCCGAGAACTGCAACAAAGGAGCGCGCGTGGTAAGTTAGGGCGGGCGGACACGCGGCGTGGCCATTGTGCGAACAAAACCGCAGATAATTGTTCGCTATGTTTCAGCGTGAAACACGGATACACAAATATGCATTCAGAATGTTACGACATAATATCTTCTAAATATTATTTTCATAAACTGTATAAATGTGTACCTAAATGGGTTTTTAAATTAAAAGTGCTTATAATATGAGGCAGTGGCAAAGAAAACATAATAAAAAAACTGGACCACAATAGTAAAGCTAACGAATTTAAATTATATCTAACTTACTTATGAACGAGTACAGTGTAATTAACTCGGTATTTCCGTTACTTGGTAAAAATAAATACTCTCTATACGTCTCTAAACCACTTCTCATTTAACTTAAATCTAGATCACCACTTCTTTTGATTATATTTAATTTAATATTTTCATTAAATCTACACTTAGTACCTAATATTATAAAGCTGAAGAGTTTGTTTGTTTGAACGCGCTAATCTTAGGAACTACTGGTCCGATTTGAAAAATTATTTCGGTGTTAGATAGCCCATTTATAGAGAAAAGCTATATCATCATGTTAAGACCAACAGGAGCAGAGCCACGCGGGTGAAACCGCGGGGCGCAGCTAGTAAATGATAAGCATCTATATCAAATCTCCGATCTATAATGACTCTATATTTCTATAATGTATATTGTGCGTGGTACCTGCACGCGGCGCACGCGTCGCGCGGCGATCTGCCGCGAGTGTCTGCGCAGCGCCTCCAGCGTGGACGCCGCGCCGCCTGTCTACAAAAAGCCTTCTTTATTACCTCGTAAACGTAAACGCATTGCGCATTTTTTGTTCGCGATGAAGTACGTGATATATTTAGTACACGTTACACGCGCTTCACGAGCTTCCCTGCCATAATTATGATCTTGCAATGATTAATTAGCGAAGAGGTTGTCAAAACACAGCGTTAAAAAGCTATATATTCCGTTTTGAAAATAAGGTATATAAACAAACGTGATGTATTTACAACGAATGCTATTTATGGTTTACCTCATCAAATGAGACAGGCTGAAAATCTTACAGCTTTTGAAAGTAACTTTTAAGAAAATTGAGATACGGATAATAATTGCTGACCTGTGTCGGCCACAACAATAATACTAGTTAGTCAATTAGTTGGTTTGATTACACAGTACATATTAACATAATATGATCATCATTAATTATTCTCTTCAAGTTCTTCTGTTAGTTTAACGTGTTCGAGTACTAAGGTGTACAGTTATCAATAGATATTAATTATTATAGAAGTTACGATTATTGTTCCGCCCTTTTGGCCACAATATCACGTGACGGCTGACTTTTTCTATATATTCAACGTCATCCAAATCTATTCAATGGTTCAGGCGTCATACCGGTAGCGTCAAGGAGTGGTTTACTATTAGTATGTTTACTATAAGTATGAAGTATGGAAGTATGGATTACCAGCTGTTACCTGTGGCATCGTCAGCCTGGTTAAAGGAATAGCACGATCTACTGGAATGTATACAATTTGGAGATCCAATTACAAATCATAACAGATCTTCCCTTAGGAATGCGATGTTTTAAAAAGTGGTCTATAAAACTTTTTAGATTCCTCACTATATCCAAACACAGAAGTCATTCAATAGGCGGGTCCCTAGCCCCTACAGAGCGAGAAGCTCCGCGAAACAGCTCGACATTGTGGACGTGACTCGGCCTATGAAAATAACAGCACACGCATTTTCCTCTATACTTACTTTCTCAGTTATATAATTTTTGTAAAGATAAGGATTGATATTAAATAGCTGGTCGCCATTAGGTATGTTTTTGTAATTATTAATACAAAAGTATTGCTTGTGCCAACATATAATTGAGTTAGATTACGAGTATTCTCTAGAGGGCCCACTTCGGAAATTCTTCTGTCCCTGTAGACATTAAGTTATTAACGTAATTGGCTAAATTCTGTCCCTACACATTATCTGTAAAATTAATCGGACATTCGATATCGATATCATATTGTAGGATTTTGTAAAAATAATATATATAATAAACCTTTATTCAATTTTTCTTCCCTCTTGTTTTGTGAAGATACCTTCTTAGCAGGTCATTATTCACCTTTTAGTATTTTCCCGCTATTTTCAACACTCAATAAATCAGAAGACAACGTCCTTCTATATGAAAATAACATAAAAAGAACTTTGAAACGCTGTCCATTATAACAGGGAAAGAAAATAAGTAGGGAAGTATCTAATAAAGTAAAAGTCGTTCTATTTTCACCGCTAATAAATTTAACGACTAGTTGTTTGTAAGTATTTAAAATGTCATATTGAGAATTTATCAGTTTATTGGAATCTCTTTCCTTTTTTGGGGTTTCAGTCCATAAAAGAAAAAACGGAACCTTAATAGGATCAGTTGGTTGTCCAGCTATCTGTCTGCGTTTTCCATAGTGAGAACATACATAGTTGGTGTGATGTACAAAAGCAATAGAAAATTCATATGGATAAAAAAAGCTCGGACGTAACCCCAACAACTTAACCTTAAAACTAAATATACTTAGCATATTATAATATGTAGCACCTATTATATTATAATCTGTGCTAAAGCAAGATAGTTAGTTGCAAGATATTCATTGAATAAAGCTTTTATACCTAAACGCGAAAGCAACTCTATCTCTCTGACCGTCCGCGTCTGTCTGTTATGCTTTTGCGCTAAATCTTTAATGATGTAACAGGGGTGGACTTACCCTTAGCAAAGGATATAAGCCTCTATTTATTAAGAAATCAAAACCTACGGGTGAAATAGGGCGATGGAAAATTTTCTGTAGAGTAAATTTTTTGTAGAGAAATCTATGTAGAGAAAAATAAAAGTGAAAGAAAAATCACACGATTTAAATAACCTTCAGTCTTCACTAATTATTATTGATATCAATACCAAGTTATTAACACCTGGCTTCGCGATCTGTCTCGACTCTCGAGCACTTGCCTACTTATGAGAGCATCGGATCGATGTCAAACAATCGCGATTACAAGTTGTGTTCGCACTCGCTACGTTTGTCACTTTGTGCAAATATAGTTAAAGGGTAAACAATCGGTTTCTATGCAAAATATATTATATCGAGGAAGGTTAAAAGGTTATTTTGTTCAATGCGCTAATTTCCGGAACTCCTCTTTCGAATTAAAAAATATTTGTTGTTGATGGAATGCCCCATTGTATTGAGAAAATTATTTGAGCTTGAAAAATCAATTGATATATAGCATAGTATTCACTTTATACTATGTATATAGCCTACCGCCTACAATCACATGTTATGACATAAAACTTCGATCAATAGGAGCAGAACATGAATGAAAAATGTTGCAAATTACGCGGAAAAAACGTATCTTTGCCTCCCACGCGAACAGAGACGCGGACACAGCTAGTGCAACATAAAGCTTTGTAATGTGTTTGATGTTATGACATAATATGATAGAGCGATAACTAAACAGTGTGACAAAAGGGCGGGAGTTGGCGCGTCGCCAAGCTGAGGGCACGACTGCGACTCCTCCGTCTCCTGCGATAGGATTTAAATTTACTAGTGAATTCTATTATAGCTCAGATGGCCTAATCGAATACTAACAGCCCCTCTGAGCTTCGTATGTGATATAGGAGAGGATTTATGAGGATTTGTAGAATTCTGATATTCTCTCCTTTCTTGTAAATCTTTTAATGTTATTCCTAAAGCTGTTAAGTAATTGCTATTCATTGTTTATTTGTTTTTATTTTAAAAGTTTTTTTACTACTACTACTACTCTAACTATATACTTACTCTGTTATCACTTTTTTTTCACGAAAACCAGTGATCACTGCATAGCTTTTCTAAGTCCTTTACTCTTCTGTGTGTCGTTTAAGTGAACAATAAAATGCTTCTACTTGTTAATTTATATTCGTATCAGACCATTTCATAAGAACGACCCTCAAAGAAAATAAAATTTCTTTCATAAGTTAAATATCCGTCTATTGCCTTATCATTTCTCACATGATAAGTATAAACGTAAAAAGTATATAACCTTCAGGTCATGGACCTGAAAGCTTTGATATAAAATATATAAGAAAAAACCTTTCATATTTTGAGAACCTCGTTAAAAAAGTATAAGTTAGAAAGTTCAATGACATAGGTACACAGTTTTTCTTTCACAATGTAGATACTTTTTTGTACGTACGTTATAATTTTATACAGTATACCTAATTTATAACAAATTGGCTTCAAACATCTACTAAGAAAATAGCGCCTAAATACAAAGAGCAATTTAAAATATATAAGAAAAACTAACCCTTTTTGTTGTCGATGAAAGGTAATAGTCCTCGGTCAAAGAAAAGCTATTAGACCCCAATAATTGTTATTAGTAAAGGGCTACATGTTACAGAACGAATCCCCCGCCGTGTCCTCGTTGAACGTGATAAGCTGTTAACATCTCACTAATAATAATTGCTTAGATTAAACTACAGTTGTCTTTCTAGGTACTTATACAATTTAATTATGTTTCGCATGTTCACTAATAAACAACTTCATTAATTCATTAATCCTTTATAAAACCGAAATAAGTATCGGACTAATGAAGAAACTCTGCGTTCGGTTTAATTTTTTTATTAAGTAAATGAGTATTAAAAAAGTACATATTGTATATATAGTAGATATAGAAGTATAAAATATACCTACTTATTTTTACTTACACCAAAATGATATTCGTATATTAATTTTGTTACGCTTTATTAGTTTAAACAATATGGGCCTACGTCGTAGACTTAAATCCCTTCGTAGACCTACTACGTAAACATAGAAACAATCCATGAACGAGAATTTTTTTCCAGTACACAACACAAATATGATTATGAAAATGTCTTTAAATTTCCAAAGGATACAATAGTGATAAATAGCGAAATGATTAGGGCGGAGAAGGTATACCTATAAGAACAGCTTCAACTAAAAATTGTTATATATTATAAAATCCGGCAAAAAGTAGGACGTAGAGGAGCAGATATTTATTTTAACAACTAGCTGCCCCGGCAGACGTTGCATTGCCCTATGGCCCCTTTTTTCGTGCTTTCTATCCACGAGAACCTTCCTTGTGCCTTAATGAAAAAACGTTAGAAAACATTAGCCGAACCGTTCTAGAATTTTACGCTTAACATTTGGCGATTCAATTCTAGGGTTCCGTACCGAAAGTTTTCTACGGGAACCTGATTACTTATGCTTTTAAGTTTTATTTATTATGCGTGAGTTAGTCTTAACATTGTAGGAGTAAATTAAAATGAAATAAAGTATAATTTTAATTCGAAGAACTAAAAATGCAAGCTTCAACTCGCGTACCTACTGATAAAGAAGAGAATATTTATTAAATTGTAATAATTTGATTTCCTGTCATTAGAGCATGTGGTATATGATACAGATTGTATAATGTATATTGATACTTTGAAGATGTTCCCTAAATATAAAATAATAATTGAAGGTCATCATTTGAATTTATTTTTGTTGTTCAGAATTGCGTATAGAATCTACGCATTTTATCGTATAGGATTCATTAACGTTAGACATTTGGTCCCTTTGTTGGCTAAGATGAAGATGGAGAGCAACAAGGATAAAATAAATTGCAAAAATAAAGGTTAAGAGTCATGTCAATATACATTTCTCGTGTTTGAATGTGTAAAGCCTTCACGAGCAATGTCATGGGCGGCTCGATAGTTCTGTACTATAAATAACTATTCCATATTGTTAGTTTTAAAACCAGTTTCATATTGAAAATCCTGAATATTCAGGATTTACAATGGGTATATACCTAGCACCACTTATTTACTACACAAATATCCTTCACGTAACATGTGTACGTAATTCGTCTTCCATAAAAGTTTATTATTTTTATTCATATTATTTTAAGTAGATTTAATCCAAGATCAATGGCAATTTGATAGACCATATATTAATGTATCCAAAGTTATATTTAGAGCTTTAGAGTATATAAACCTCCTGAAGAGTTTTTAATTTTTTAGATTTCAAGAATATTATGGAGTGATTCATGAGGAAATGCATAAATGTATGATTGGTAAAGATTTCGTTGCAATAAATCTTGGCAACTAGGACGGTCCACAACTGCAATTTGCATAAACCTCTCTTTTCAGGGTATCTGTATCAATCTATATACATTCTAAGTACAAAACGGAGGACATATAACATGACAATGTAGAAATTGCTATATAATGGTTAATAAAGTACAATTATTAATTCTAAAACATTAAATATGTCATTTGTTGATATTTGCTTACACAAAACCATTTAAATTTAAATCTCTTGAAATAAAATTCGAGCGGCTTCTCTATGCGAAGGGACGGGTGATGGGTCGCTTCGCTAATACCATAATATATAGTCGATGTATTCATTCAATCCTAATTTCATTTTATAATTGAACAAGTGTATGTGAACAGTTACTATTTAGTTATCGTCTACCCGCTACCGCAATAAAATAGTTCCTTATATTGGATACCTTAATCCTTAGATAATAATCACTTATAAACCCCAATAATCAAAATTCAGAAACAGCGTCAGCATCAAATATAAATTAAAAAAGTTGGGAAGAAGGGATAAGAGATTTGATCCCTGAAGAATAAAAGCCACAAGTTCGACGATCTACTTGACCCGTAAAGAGGAAAGCAGTACGGAAACCGCGGAAATGGGACTTTCTCGACTTCTGTAGCACCCAAATACATACTTTTTTAGTATAAAAGTAATACGTAATTAAAAATTGCTTAATTAAAATTAAAGACCGTTTATTAAACGATAATTGTAATTTTGAAAGTTGAAATGGCTTAATATACCGAGCTACGATATTGTTTTAATTAAATTAAGTTTGTAAGTTGTAATAATAATTGTAAACTGCTGAGATTTCGCGAAAACTCAAGTGTTAAACTCAAACTTCTATAAATAAAATATTACACATTTCCATAGTCATTAGGTAAACCATTAACTACACGATTTCTTAATTTTTGATCAGTGTTTTCATATCTTAAAAAAATATAGTTTCCTCATTGATAAAGGTTTTAAGATAGGTAGCTGTAATACAAATGATCGGAAAGTATCACATTTATAAATCATTATTGTGAACATTAAGGAACGATGGAGTGATCGATAACACTAATGTAGAGGGGTGTGTTGCGGAACTGAGCTAGAAGCAGTAAGTGTATGTGCTACTGAGTGTATTCAACTGCTAGCTATACAATAAACTTGCCTATGGTGGTTGCTAAGGCGTCGGGTGATTTATATGTGCCAGCTCCAGGAATTTGAATACCTTTTAATTAACTGTGGTAATACGATAAGTGTACCTATTTCACTCTCTGATATTAAAAATGTTTGAACAGATATAAATTGCCACATATTCATTCGCTACATAACGCGTGTTTACCTATCGCCTGGATATAAAGAATTTAGTCTTTAATTTGTGTAGGTATATTACAATATTTAGTCAAATTACGTTACATAGACCATAAAACATATTACATAGCAAAGATAATTATTTTTACTTTACTTTACATTTTACACGCCACGTACATGTTTGCGATTAAAAAAATAAAATATGAAGTAACAAAGCTATAAAGGCTTGGCGTGAGGCGTGAAATAGTAGCGTGAAACGTTTGAATAAAACGAAACATTGAGTATTTGCTGGAATTGGCGTCCATCGGACCAGATGCCGAGGAACTGAACGTTTTTATGAGTTACGATCGCATTGAACTCGCTATGACTCACTTAAAGCTTAACAAATATCCAAACAAAATCAACTCTTCGGCCGGATAAAAATTCTCCGCGGATTCGAACAGAATTATGATGTTTAGACTCGCTGTTTCATCTCCTCATATAATTGTAATAAAAATGTTAAGTGAACTTTTCTAGTAACGTCTATGCAGTGTGCCGAACGAGTATATTTCACGTCCTTCGCTAATGTTTTTTCATTTTTATTAGACAATTAGTTTACTGAGTTTCCACAGATTGAGACGCTGTTTCTTCCGCGTATCAAAACTTCAACCTCTCAGTTTTAAAACTAATTTAACGTAGTGATTATAATCATCCCCATTGTTCTTTGTTGAAAATAAATACGATTTGTTTTAATTATATCTTCATTGCATCTTAGTATCGAATATTTAAGAGTTTAATAAATTTATTCAATAAATTTTTAATTCATGGAATATTTTTAATTAATTTGCCCAAATTGTATGTATATTTGAGTTTTGTAGAGTCGGCTCTATTAAATATTACTCAATTCAATGTCTTTGTCCCAATTTCTATGATATAAATTATAATTTCTACAAATAGTATTGGATATAAACCGAACTGTTAAATAAAACTGGAGTTGTTTCACCCCTAAACTCGTTTGCACAACAAAAACGATTCGGAATAAAGACCTTACAAGAAGTAAACAGTTGAATGCACAGTTTAACTATGCAGTTATAAAATTGTGAACTTACCGCTCGTAATTTATAACCGTGAAACGTTAAGGGAATAAATCTTCATCTATGATGAATGTTTGAGTTCCGTTTTTCGGGCACTGCAGGGGGAGTCATCTGTGGGTCTCGAGTGGTGGTGGCGAGTGGTGTCGCGTGGTGTCTCGTGGAGTCGCGTGGTGGCGCGAGCGGGCGTGGGCGGGACGAGCTGGCGGCCGACTCTCTGCGAGCCGCGCGCGCGGCGCACTGCCGCGACGGCCGCGCGGCTAGGGCGGGCGGAAGGCGGCAGGCCCTCTGTCGATATTGGCTCATCACTTTTAAGAGACGGGATCGTTTCTACCGTAGCAGTTTGAGAGCTTGTAATTTCAATGATAATCTTACGAGATGAATTGGAAATAGAGGTAGAGATTATCGATGATTATCGTTGAGACTATTATTATTTTTTGAGAATTGATTGTATATATATCCATACTAATATTATAAATGCGAAAGTAACTCTGTCTGTCTGTCTGTTACTCAATCACGCCTAAACTACTGAACCAATTTTCATGAAATTTGGTATGGAGATATTTTGATACCCGAGAAAGGACATAGGCTACTTTTTATCCCGAAAAAATGACGCAATCCCGGAAATCCCACGGGAACGGGAACTATGCGGGTTTTTCTTTGACTGCGCGGGCGAAGCCGCGGGCGGAAACCTAGTATTGTATAAAAAGGAAAGAATATTGTGACTTATTATGACAGGAAATTAAGCGTATTCATTGCTTTAGAGTTATAATATAGAACGAATTTGCGTCGTAAATGTAGATTGTATGATTAATAATTACCTATAGGATTCATATCTTAACTATGACAAGTTGTAGTCAAATAAACGATATTTAGATTCAATAGCATGAATTCAAATTGAAATATAGGACAGGACATTGTATTTATTAAATGTAATTTGTACTTTTTTTTTTCAGAATACGATAAAATAAAAGTTATCGTAAGTATTTAGTATCGACAAGTGTCGGCCGCCCTAGAGGCTGCGACGCGCCGCCCACTCAAATGGCGCAGCTTACGAGCCGCCACCAGACAAAGCTCGCAATTATTATCCGCTTAATTATCTATTGTTGTTTCTATAATTGCAACTTCTTCGGTAACACTTCCTCGACACCGAAATCATGAGTTACTTTATCAATATAAAGTTGGAATTAAAATATTGGGTAAATAGACAATACGTACTTAGCCAATTTGCTTTGACTTAATGCGAGACGATCGCGACGTTGCACTCGGCCATGCAACTTTCGAACATTGGATAGAACTCTGAAGTACACTGTACAGCCGATGTATACCGTGGTATATTTTTACAATAAATTCATAAGTGGTCGGTGTATTTGTGTTCGTATGATTGGTCGAACTTTTAATTAAATGATAGCGCTCAGTCCTCTTTTATGTTAATGAGTTAATTTATTCTTTTGTGAATATCATATTTGCTAACGTTATCAGACGGAAATTCATATACATCTGTACATTTTGATGAAAATATTAATAATACTGCAAATACAATTGTCCAAATATCTTATCACAAATCATGCTATGTTCAAGCTTCAAAAACAATCTAAATCCTCTTGGAAGCAGTTCAAGTTTACGATGTGCATTTTTAAGATGGACTGAAACTATTTGGCATCGAAAGTGAAAAACAGCAATAAATCCGTTTCCCTTTTATGTTCAGCGACGTTTACGGAGATTATCCCATGGGCGAGTACGTGCTCTGCGAACACGCACCTGCCCCTTTAGACGTGACACTGTTAAAAATCGATTGAGTTATATGCATGAGCCGAGAGCGCGACTCGTAAAGATGTTTAGGCCGTTACGTCGCTTTCCACTCCCAGAGCTATCAACATTGATTAGCTCGCCGGTTAGTCCTCGTGTTTATTGAATTGTATGAAATTAGCCGGTAATGTGTTTTACAAATACAGTATTTGGTGTTGTCTTAAAATACCTCTTTGAAATATGCCCGCTTTCCAGTTTAATGTAAGTCGTTGAAAGCATTAGCAATAGTGCAATAACTACGGGACGTAAACCATCTGGCCCGAGGGGCCTGAAGCGCGGGCGCGGGGCGAGGGACGCGGGACGGGGCGCGGCGGCCGGGCGGCAGGGGCCGGCGTTACAGCAGCCGGCGAGCCGGAAACAAACGGAACTGCTAAGACATCTGCTGATAAAATGTGACTCGAGTTTACAAGTTGTTTGCGTAAACAAGGAAACTTCAATTGTTTACCTTCATTTTTAGATTGCTGAGAGACGTTCGCTTCATAATGTTTTGTGATAGACGATATAAAATGACTGGACTTCCGGGATGGTTTATTCATATTCAAAATTTCAAACATCAACAAAGTATTCTGACTGATAGTTTGATGACTATATCATAGTTACAATACCACGTAACGTCTAACAAAAAAACGAGTAGTAATATTAAGCTTTTTGAGAAATAATTTCTGATAAGTATACTTTTGGTAGAGTACACCTTTTTGAACTCTGCCCGGTCACCGTACTTAGGTACTCTGGTAGCCTGATCAAATTGCCAAAGGGCAATTGCTCTTTACCATAAATAGAGGTAACTACTTTTCATTTTATTTATTACCCTATTTCTGTACAAAAGCTATTAACTTTGTCACAGAATTGTTACAGAATTCGCTCTGTTCTTTTGTATACATAAGTACCTATCCATATATTTTATGTTATAAACTTATAAAAGCCTAATAGGTTCGGCATAGCAACGTGTTCAATAGTTCTTACAGTAATGTTATATGCTAGCGCTGAAAACTTCGTTGTTCGTGCGAAAAATAGGTAGCTCCGTATGGTAGGTTTGCGGGAAGGTAATTCCCTGGAGGAATTTTTGTTTCGCGGAGCTGAAAGAGGATATTAAATAGAAAGCTAAATAAATAACAAGCTCTATAGACGATGCTTTCAATTTCATACAAGAATTATTTAATTAAATATTGTTCTGTTATTCAGGAAGTGTTTCTCTATATTACCTACACGATTATTATTTTTATCCATATACCTACCTACAATAAACATAAGTTATTTAACTTGTTAGTGTATTTGTATCATTGAGTTCTTCAGAATAACTGTTTCAATTGAAGCATTGTTTTTAATACAGCACACATAAAATTGAATATAGTGAGCGAATGGCGACCAGTCGACCACACCTCGGTATAAACAGCACTTGAGCTATCGATCACACAAATATGCCGTTTATATTAGTATAGCAACTTAAGTATCCGCCCTACGCGAGCACAGCTCCAGGATCAGTGAGCGACGATGTATATTTATATTCAAAGTTTCTTGATATTGCACTACTTATCCTTGAACTTGATAGGTTTCTTTCCATTTAGGCTTAATCAATTTAAAGTCTAGAACATACAAGGCTATGCAAAGACAGTGTAATAAGAATTGTGAGCTGTTTTAACTCGAACGATCCGTCTGCACACTGCAATATTACTTTCATCGATTTGGGCTTGCATACACGATATCGCGCGGCACCGCACGGGTTATCGTCAAATGTGCCAATGTCTGCTTACTGCTGACCCAATTTTGTACTTTCGCCGAATTCTATTCACATTCACCTAGGTTGTGTAGGTATCTACACAAATAAATCTGAAATGCATCTTTGGAATGATTAATTGTTAAATGCATGTAGAAGAATCAAGTGACGGGCAAGGATTATACTTATTTCTTGTCTACCCCTTAGCCTGCCTGTCAGTTTGTGTAGTAGAATCTCCAAAATAGGTACACCAATTTAAGCAGTCCTTCACAGGTAGAATAGAATACCTATAAAAATCTCATCCAACGAAACGAAGTCGCGGATGTCAATTAATATTTAATGTTATGTATATTTTATCGTTCCAATCAACCATTACTTATGGAGTCGGTGAGTCCCTTTGGGGTTTATTATTTAACTTTTATCCGTACAGACTGTCCATTTTGGGTATTTGATATAACAATTTACTTTCACTGTTAGCATACAAAATGAGATACATTGTGAAAGCAAAGGTGGAATATAAAGAACCGTTGATGGTAGATATCACTGATTCATACTATTTTAGAATTTTAGATGCTATAGTATAATATTCTAAGTTGAGCGTTTCAAATGGCACAGTACTACAGAAATGATTATTTAAACACCTTAATACAATGATATCGGCTCACCAATGAAATATTGAAGCGGCCGCGTTCCAGCGTTGATGTATTGCTGACCTCAGAGAATACGATTAGGTCACTGGTGGAGTATTCTAGCTTACAAACTGAAATGGGCTCGTATGTATTTCATATTTTACGTGACTGCATTAAATGTTTCTTGTGGAGTTTAAAGTTTAACCGAGCTCTACCAAAATTAAACTAATGATTCTCTACCAAATAGAAATAACCGGTATCTATTTACATCTTGATTAGTATACCAGCATCTAGCTTTTCTATTTATTGAATTTTATGAAATAAAATTAAACGGATAGTTGACTTGCTACTTAATTTCTGACAAAATTTGAGTTGTCTCTGTAAATTTGAAATTGAAATAAAAAACATATATTTCGTTTTTCAATATAAATAAATTCTCTGGACAAAATATGCTTTCAATAATTTCATCCGGATCTGTAAACATACGCAGTCACTGCTTTACGACGTCGAGGCAATATTCCAAGGTTCTCTTTGTGAATGTAAAGCAAGATGTCGGCGAATTGTTCAAGTGTATAACAATAATTGTGTGCAGTGTGACAGGAACCGTGCTGATATTGTACAGTCCAAGGAATCCGGAATATATTCCGTTCTGTACATTTAGTGCAAATCTTTATAAGCCTATTAAATTGTTATATAATGGCTTTCTTTGATTACCCATTTTACGAGAGTGGTGTCACTAAGATATTGAACAGAACTTCGGCCTTTATTGTGGAAATGGAGTTTTACCCTGGCTTTTGTTACAGGCTATTAATATAAATATCTAAAGAAATAATGTCACTATTCAGGCTTTAAAGTATCCGTTAGAAATGTTAAAATATAATATTATAAAGTTGACACAGAGGATTAAGGGATGGGGTTGGCCACAAAACATTTCCCTCGAATAAAAAATGCGCAAGTAATCCGTCCATTCATACTTTGAGCATTATACGTTTCTGTCGTAATGATATCATTAAGTTGAACGCAGAATTATACATTTTTCGTTTAATAGGATGTGGGTTTAGGATGTGAAAATATTACCCACTCTCTCTCTTCTACACAAAGCTGAAAGCACTACACTTTTTATAATTGCAAGTTTATTCAAACATTTTGGAGATTTTTAAATAAGGTAACTATGTTGTTTTAGTTACTACTACATAATTACATATTCCAAAAATGAAACTAGTTACACGACACATTTATACTCATTATATGGAACGTGACAGTAAACTGCGAAGATCGTATCACTAGTCGATGAAAAAGCTGAAGGCGAAGCTTGATTTACAAAACGATGAGGTCCGCCAAACGACATTGGTGACAATCGTGTGTGACCGTACAGTGTCCACCGCTCAAATGGCAAATCGATAGTTTTCATTTTATGTCGTAGAGGTTATGGGGCAGTCGGCAGATCGCTTCACTGTCCAATTGGCACACTTTTGAGATGGATGGCTGAAAAACTGGACTATGTATCTACTAGATAAGTACTAAGTCCCGTTAACGTTTTTTAAAAATACCTACAGAATTCAGATCACATTGACGGATATGAATATTTTAGCGATAGTCACCGCAAGATTTCGGGTAATAAGTTCATTTGTATAGAATTGAAGGAAGGAAAGTGTACCTGATCGTGATTACTGAAGGAACGGGTTATGGGGCGCCTAAAAATGAACACTTTATTGCAGGTTACAGTAAAATGGCAGGCACCTGGAGGAAGTAGGTGGTTAAGCGAGGCCATAGGGGGCTTGCAGGGGGGAGGTTCTTGTGTGCTGCTGACCTACATCGAGCTAATCGTACCACGTGAAAAAGCTCGCGTGCCGCGGTCGTTCACCCGCCGCGGCCTTTCAACCCACGATTCAATCCTGTTGGTTTTCAACTACAATGCCTGTTATTAAATGTAGCTTAAGTTCGTCTAAGGCTATAAATATGCTATGCACCGTAAGCGCAGTCGTAACTCAATCCGGAGTTACAGTGACGGGCGTAGGAGGTAGGTACCTACTACCTGGTAAACAGATTTCTGTAATACGCGTACAGAGCATGAGCATGTTTTATTCGTTAGGTAATATACTAATAGAACGTAAAAGGTAAAAAGTGTTTTAATTCAATTGGAAGCCATGTAGCGGGATTCACGCAGTGTACAGTAGCGGAACTCCCTGGGGAGACAACTTGTACCAAACTCAATTCGCCAAATTGCACATAAAATGTATAGCGTTTAGCGATAAACGGTCTTTTAACGTAATTAAAACGAAAATAAATGGATAACATTCAGGTCTCAGTGTATTTTGGGAATTATTATGTACTAGCCGCCCGCTCTGACTCCGTCGGAGTTCATTAACTGGGGTCTGGTTTGTTAATGAACTGTGTCATTTTACCTGATCAGTTCAGACGACAGTGTAACTGATAAATAATACAAATAACATTTTTCAACTTTCGTTATTCTTCATAATTTTTTAATGACTCTCCTCTATTTAACTACCTAACACTAGTTAATAGTTTTGCACTGGACTCATTTTATAGCGCAACTGAATTTGTATTACAAAATGTTTGTCAAATATTATTCAAAATTATTGAGTAAATCAGTATCATAATACTTATAGTAGGGGAGCCCAAGAGGGGATTTTGGGATTTACTCGAGCGCGTCAGATTACTATAAGGGACGGTACCTTAGCTATTCATTAGTACCTCTAGTCAATATGAGCAGTTATGGTTGGTGGGTGCGCTCAGGGGCCCCGCTGGAAAATTTGAATAATCCATAATTCCCTAAGGTTGAGCTCGAATCGTCAGATTAGCGAAATGGGGACTTCTCATATTGTAATTAACCCCCCCATATATTAATCTGACGCGCTCGAATAATATTACTTTAATTTTTTACCCTTTCTTCATAGCGATTAAATCGCCACTTAAATCGTCAGATTAACGTATATTTTTTTTCAGTGACGTCCTGGAGCATGCAAAATATCAATATCTAACGCGCTTGAGTATTTCCAAGCCAATTTTTTTCTTTTTTAAATTAAAAAATATCAAAAAACCCTTCCCCACCGCTAAAAGTGAAAACATTATAGAACCTTTTTTTCTCGCTATGGTCTAATCTACCAATTCTAATAGGTTCCCGTGACGCTCGAGTAAATCCACATTTAGCATCATGGGCTCCCCTACTATTATTGTATATCTGAAGGTATGTCAACTTGGGCGATGTCGTCGCCAGTTTAATTTCACTTTAAATCTGATGTAGTCGGAAAAATAAATATAAGATCGTCGTTCGAAACTTTTTACATAAATTACTTTCGAACCGTAGCTCGCCTTAAAGGTAATTCCGTTCTCGGATTTTATACCAGTACTTTTTAATAGTTACTGAAAAGTATGTGAAAAGTAGATGCAACCGAGTCTCACGACAGCGATTACTTTTTTAAGTAAGACAGAAGAAGAAGAAATGTATAAAATATTTTATTGGCTGTAACTTGTAGGTATGTGTTGATTTTAAACCAAGGATATTTTTATAACTTGTTATAAGGTGAGTATCTAAAATGTATGTATTTACCTCAATTATTAACATGCAAAATCTATATAACTGGTTAAATTGTCGAGAGTATTGGCGTCTGTGCCGTAGGTAATAGATAAGAGCATGATTCTGAATAATAAAAACGGCAGATAAAATAAACAGTGCGAGATGAAAGCGGTCATCAGTTATAAATATCTCAATTATTTTGCCCGCGATGCGATAATTATAAATTATTACCTATAGCTATAGCGTCGAATACATCTGCTAGAATTGACAAGCGCCAGTAGGTAAATTATTTGTGAAATACATATAACCAAGATTTCGATATTCTTATAATCTTAGAAACTACTAGCTTTCCACCCGCAGCTTCGCCCGCGCATTCAAAGAAAAACCCGCATAGTTCCCGTTCCCGTGGGATTTCCGGGATAAAACCTATTCTATTTCCCGGGGTAAAAAGTAGCCTTGTCGTGTCCTTTCTCGGGTATCAAAATATCTCTATACCAAATTTTATGCAAATTGGTTCAGTAATTAAGACGTGATTGAGTAACAGACAGACAGACAGAGTTACTTTCGCATTTATAATATTAGTATGGATTATCTCCTAAAGCACAAAGCTTTTTTACGATGGATATTTATGAATGGTTCCCGAATACGAAGATGATGATGACGAAATCAATATTTATGGGATTGCTAGTTTTATTATTTATATCCTACTACCTTCCTACTACTTAATAATCCCCGAAATTGAAATTTATCTCAGACTTAATATAAGTACGCCGTACGGGAATCATCGATGATCGAGTATTCCATTGACTACGGTCTACGCTAGCGAATCCGCGGGCGAAAAGCTAGTTTAAAATAACGCAATATATGTATATATACACGAATTTTTATAAGTACATAAATAGAATACATTAAGAGTAACAATGGATAATTTACTTTGTTTAAGTAGCGGTAAAGCGGTATAAACAAGAGCTTTGGATGAGAGGATAATTTAATAAACACTTCTAAGCCAATATCGTGAACAATTTACATAAACGCCTTCTAGTGAAATTAGATTAATACGCCTTATGCTTGCGACATCGTTTTAAATTGCACACTATAGGGGGCTTGGGGCGCAGCAGCTCTATCAGCTCAAACAATGTCAGAAGCAGCATATAGATGAACGCCAGCCAAGCAGAGTCCAGGAGGATCAGCTTCGTAACTTCCACGCCGGGTATCGTTCGGTGTTCTGCAGTCATTGTGGTCATCAAATGTTGCCGTACAGACGTCTACGCAAGAACCTCCGTCCCCAGTAGAGCAGGGAATGCACCAGGAGTATACACGTGTACACTAAGAGGACCCGGAATACGGCGCACGCTGCGGCAGCGCCGGCGTCTGTGGTGGCACGCTGCCGACGGCCCATTTACACATATTTTAGAATATGACATTTGTGTATCCAGATGGACTAGGTGTTTAAATGCGATTGACTGTTTTATTTTACATTTTGACAAGTATATATGTACAAACAAAGTACCTACAAACCAAGCTACAAACACAATTTCGGTTGCTATGACTACATTGTGTTGCTATCTAGGTTAAAGCTAGGTTGCCACATTGGTTGCTATCAAGAAGCTTATATCCTTGGCACACGCTTGGCTCTAAGCAAGAAGCTTATATCCACAGATCTAGTCTTATATCTAATACACTGGAGATTGCACTATGACCATTAACTTGTAACAAGAAAATATGACGTTGAATGACGCCTGTATGTTTTTTTATCCCTTTCACACCAACTTGCCAAGTTAGGTGTGAAAGGGATAAAAAACATAGGTACAGGCGTCATTCAACGTCATATTTTCTTGTTACAATTTAATGGTCATAGTGCAATCTCCAGTGTATTAGATATAAGCTTCTTGGCACTAAGCAATAGCAATTTGTGCAATACACGCGCTCTATACTAATGTAATATTATATACTCTGTATATAGGGTTGCCAAGGGCTAAGGGGTAGTTGCTTAGAGTATAAACAATAGTATAGAGCGCGTGTATTGCACAAATTGCTTGGTGCACATCGTAGGCAGATGAGCTATAGATACTATATAGATGTGTGTGTGACAAATAGGGATGGGTAGGTATCAATTGCGTGTTGAATTATCGATAAGTTATGTAAATAAATATGTATCATAAGTAAATTTTATGTTCAGAAAGTTATTAAAGGAAAAATATATGAATAAAGTATAAATATGTAATTTTAAATTTGTTTACCAACTGAATATAGTTTGTTTGTTCCATTTGAATATTTCTTGTATTAATAATATAATGTACTTTTAAAAATATGTTTAATTGGAATATCAGAAAAACGTGAGTACTTTTTAAATAATAAAGTTAATAAAAATAAAAGATCGGGTTTAGTGCTATTTCTTTAATAATAAATCAAAAAATAATAATGTTTTAAAAATGTTAAATAAAAATAAGAAATAATTAATAATTTAAAATGATAATATAATAAATAATTTTTATTATTTATATTAATAATTTTTTTATTTAATTTTATCCATTCTACTATCAAAATCTTCAAAATCAATTTAGCGGTTCAGAAAATATATCGTAACATTACATACTTTACATTTACACTATAAGTAATACATTCGCATTCATAATATTAGAAAGTGTTTCATACAAAACACACCACAAATTTATTTATACATTTTTAAAAGAGTTTTAATTTTAAAGTTAAATAAATAATTTGTTAAAATATAGTTCTTCTAGTAAACTTTATATCGAGTACAGCGTTGGTCAGGTCACATCACTACGATCACGTGGCGGCAGTGAGGCGCGCGAGCGAGCCTGCGCGTGTCCGCCTCCCACCTCCCCTTCACCCCCGCGATGCTAAATTTATTTTCATAAAAATAAGTATAACAATCGATTTACTGATGAAATGTGATACTGGATTTCAATTTTGTGTATTATCTAGTATCGTTTTTGCAAGATAGAACTGCACATTTCACCATGTTTATTCGTAAATATGAAAAAAATTTCAGAGCAACGCACTTCGACAGCACTCAACCACGACTACGAGCGCTCGCGGCGGGAACGTCGTGTTGTTCCCACCTGTGCCTACTGTTCCCACTTGGTTATTCGCACTCTATAGATAGTATATATACTCTAAGGGTAGTTGCCATAATATGCTAGTTATATTAGTAAGCTTCTTCTTCTTCTTTTTTTGTTTATGGCCTAGTTAGTATGCTGTAATGCTGTTATAACTCGGAGCAATTATCAAGCCTGGAGAAGTAACAATTAATTGAACAATAAAGCACTAGTTTGGCCTTTTTGGCTTATGGCAAAATGTCATGCGAAAAAAGAGGACAGATATATGTCAGTTCGACAGTTTGAAATGACATGTAGCCATTACAATTTGTTTTAGTGACCAGTCTGGTCACTAACGCATGGTGATTTTAATTATTGTTTTTGAAGTGAAAAACGTGTTTTCTAGTTTCTTATGTTATTTTCTGAAAAGATAATTTACTAAAGATTACATGGCTTGTGTTGTTCACGGCTGTAAAAGCCGTAGTACTGGGAAATCGGATGAAGATTGGAATTTGTCTTTTCACAGGTTAGTGTTTTGATCAATTTTTTTGTTAATTGTATTATAAATAAGTTAATTTACGTTATTTTCATAATCATCTATGTTTTATCTAACCGTAATCATTGAAATGAAATCATAATCAGCTTAGTTTTTAGAAAAAATGCAAAATATAACTTCAATAGTGTTGTGCAATTATCGATACTTGAGTAGGTACGAAGTACTTCATTGATAATGACTGCTTTAGGTTAGGAGAAAAAAAAAGGTATTTAAGTATGGATTTTATTGTTATTTGCAGGTTTCTGGCTTGAGAAAAATTAAAAGATGTTTGGGTTAAAGCTATAGCACAGGGAAAATTGGAAGCCTTCAAAACATTCTCGGCCTTGTTCAAATCATTTCGAATCAGACGGGAAGAAAAGTAAAGTGCTTTGCAGAGATGCTGTGCCACAAGTTTAAGGTGGCATCTATTTTAAATAATAAATATTGTAATTTGTTAATTAAGTATCGAAATAAAATGTTGCAAAAAAAAAATTTAAATTTTATTTGTTTTATTTGAAGCAATTTATTTTAAACTTTTACCAATTTTCCTGTGGGAATGAGTTATTTCCCGCGGTAAATTGTAGCCTATATGTTATTCTGATGTTTAATCTATAATATGTATAATTGGAAAGTTCCATAAAAACTCATTCAGTAGTTTTTTCGTGAAAGAATATCAAATGTCCATTCTTATATATTTTTGCTTTTATAATATTAGTAGAATAGATATTAATATTAATATCAACCAGGTGGAAGTCAGATTCGCGCACGAATGGTTCCGTATAATTCTATGAATGAATCTATGAAAACAGGAAAAAATACGTACCTTTTTACGAAACCATAAAAAACAACCTAAACCGAAATACCTAATATTTTTTTATAAATACAACTACCATACAATGCAAGGCAGTCAATACGCATCGTAAATGAATAATTCCAAATTAAACGAATCTTAAAATTTGGAATTACCTATCCATAATTCAAAATTAAAAGAATCTTAAATTATCTTCAAGCAATTTTATAACTTAATTTTTTTATTTATCGATATTTTAGTATTCGATAAAGTGGCAAGCACTACCTTTTTAGAACAAAAAGTGGCTACACTGGCTACATGTGGATTTGAATGCCAAGCCGATAACAGTGTGTTGTCTCTTTCTATCGCATTAATTAGGGTATTGAATAAAAGAGAGCCACTATATAAGAAACGTTCAATTAATTGTTACTTCTCCAGGCTTGTTAATTGCTCCGAGTGTTATTATCTGTCAACCTGTCATTGTCAAAAGCCAGCATGCGTTTGACATTGATGTAAATCCGTCCTCACTGGGATCGGGAGTTACCATTTGAAAAAAGAAGAAGAAGAAGACATTGATGTAATTACTAATTTTCGCTATAATATTTTGTTTGTGTAGGTACTTTAATTTTACTTTGTCTATTAATCTTTTTAGCAAATAATAACGGTATTGCAGTAATTAATTACGCGGAGGACTTAAATCTAATAAATTTGATGTAAGTGAGATGTGAAATAAGGATAAAAAAATAAGTATTCCGGGAGTACATAACTGATATATTTCGGGGGTTTCCCCTCAATATTTGATGTTGATCAGTTTTTGAGTTGATGAAGATGTCATAACTTTGATATTTACTCATTAATTAATAGGTTATATATGTAGTTAATACTTATTTTCCACATACAATTCTATAAGATCATCGTTTACATTAAAATCTAAATATGATTATATTTAAATCATAACTTTTCAGAAAATGATGAAAACTGCGATATCTGTTCTTCAGGAGATGATGATGAAGTTAGGCCAAATTCCTGAATATGAATATAAACAGGTAATTTTTTTCTAATTTGTTAAGTAAAAGTAAGAGCTGAACCAATTTAGTTAATCCTTTTTGTATAATATACCTTGAAGTATGAGGATGGTTTTAATAGAGAGAAAATGTAAACATGTACCACAGACGAAGCTGGGGGGGACCACTAGTACTAAATAGTAATAATCATAATAAAAAGAGTAATGAGGGGGAAAATCAAAATATCAATTTCGAAACCAATAGATATCTGTTTTCTTTATATAAAATAATAATATTTACACTCAAATTTCAGTCTGGTCCACAACACCAAGCGATGTTTGAGTGCCGCTGCAAGACGGCCGGCGAGTCGGTGACAGCTTTGGCGCGTTCAAAGAAAGAAGCAAAGCAAGAAGCAGCCCGCCGCATGTTGAACCAGCTGTTCCACGCGCGTGGCATGTCTGTGCCGCCGCCCTACGCCAGGCCGCCTTCGCCCGCGCCGCCTTCGCCTGAACCGCCATCCACGGATAAAGCATTACCTAGTGCAGTATGTAAAGAACAATCAATACGGTAATAGTTATAATTTCTTAATTGATGTAAGTTATGGACTTTCATAAATAATTGATCATCATTAGTCATACATTTGTGGTATTGAATGGAAATATTGATTTAGTTGTTTATTTAATTTAATTATTCCATATTTTATTAAAATATGTGGAATAATTAATTTAACCCAGAAAATAGATCTTGTTGGTAAAAATTACAAGAGAAATCTATAAATTTGTTGATAAGTATGTTAGTATTAACTTTTTGCAAGTTAGAACAATATTGTGGTTTGGTCATTATTATTATGTTTGAAACATGAAGTGTAACAAAATGAATGTTGTTGCGCAGGGCCCCAGCGCGAGCGCGAGCACGGGTGCCGCGCCGGCCATCGACGTGCGCAGCTACGTGGCGCTGCTGAAGGAGCTGTGCGCGGAGTACAAGCTGGGCGAGGTGCAGTACGAGCTGGTGGGCGACGCGGGCCCGCCGCACAGCCGCCAGTTCACAGTGCGCGCGCGCCTCGCGCAGCACGAGCGCTCCGCTACATCCACAACCAAGAAGGCGGCAAGGCAGCTCGCGTCCGAAGCGCTGTATAAGTACTTGAGGGAGAATCTTGCAAGGCTCACCACTGATTTTGTTGAGGTGATTTGCTCGCTTTCTGTTTAACAACGGATTAACTATTTTTCAAACTCAAGTATAAAACAGTGAAAATCTATTAATATAACAAAATTTATTATTAAAAAATTAACTTTCTTTAAACAAAAATTGATATATAAAATACTAGCTTTCCGCCCGCGGCTTCGCCCGCGCAGTCAAAGAAAAACCCGCGTAGTTCCCGTTCCCGTGGGATTTCCGAGATTGCGTCATTTTCCCGGGATAAAAAGTAGCCTATGTCCTTTCTCGGGTATCAAAATATCTCCATACCAAATTTCATGAAAATTGGTTCAGTAGTTTAGGCGTGATTGAGTAACAGACAGACAGACAGAGTTACTTTCGCATTTATAATATTAGTATGGATTATGAATTAATTGTTTGTGGCAATAAACGTACTCCTCTTCATTACTAGTTTTACACAAGTTTTTATTAATAAATTTAATTTAATATATAAATGTGTGCAGGAGGAGGCGATGGCGCGCGCGCACGAGAAGGCGATGGAGCGGTACGTGGAGCAGCGCGGCACGTGGCGCGCGCCGCTGGGCCAGCGCGTGGCGGACTACCACCTGGGTCTGTTGACGTACATAGGTTGGTACTGGGCAGCGCCGCACCTCGCTTGTACACCGCACACCACACACACACTACTGTTCGTGTAGATACACACAAACAAGCACATCACACGCACACGCACACACACACCTGACAAGCACAGCACATACACACACACATAAATTAAATTACCCATTTAAGTGTATAGATTCACATTTAAAACATTATTATTCATTGTAAAATGTCATCTCATTTTTAATTGTTAATCACACACAGTCAAATCATTAGCTTTTTACTTAAAATTGTTTTTATTAAATTTTATTTCAAATACATATAAAAATAATAATAAAAAAATAATTATCATGAGCATTTTATGAATATCACAAATAACATAAGCAATTTAAAAATAATAATATTTTATTCGATAGTAACTATGTATCTACAACCTTTGGAGATGGGATATTTTTTCAACTTGGATTGAAGTATGGTTTTATCTTTCATTTTTCCTTTTTCACATACGCTGAAAAAAAATAACAATCACTCGCTATATTGCGTGCTTGGAAGTAACTAACATTTATAATAATAATTACTTACTGTATAAAGAAATAAAACAGTTTATATTATACATTATGGGATACTTGCTTTATTAACCAACTAAAACACCCATTATTGCTTCAATTAATTGTTTACACTTTTCCCAGTACATAACGGTTTGTATTTGTGCGTTTGAATGATGTAGATAAGCTAGATCATTGATTTTCTGTAAATTTAATAATAATTATCAGTGAAATGGTTATTAAAGAAAACATTATTTTGTACCTTTATTTTAGATAACCTATTTGAAATAGAATATTTGAAGGATTAAATATTATATGACAATTGAGATGATCCAAAAAGATTATTTACTTAATTGATAAATTGACCAATAGCATAGAATTTTTTTAAAATTTCAGATGCAGAGAAATTAGAGCTTGAAGAAACGCTTGAAGCCATTTCAATCACTGCTGAGGAGGAGGATCCCGTCAGGTAATGTGAAAGTTATGAGAAGTTAAAATAATATTCTGCTTGTTTCAAATTTACTATTTCTTAATTTGGTTTTATGTTTATTTAGAGTTTAACAATTCTGATTATTGAGCCGCTTTAAGATCCAAATTTTTATAAGTAGAGTAACATGCAACTACAATCTATAGAATATACATTTTCCACCATCATTAAACATTTGCGACCGGCTCGAAAGGCGATTTCAGTATTTTCTGTTTAAAATGTTTTTAACCATATGTGTGTGTGCAGCGCGCTGTCGAATGTGGCGGGCGCGCTAGGGCTGCAGGTAGAGAGCGAGTGGCTGGAGACGCAGGGCGGCGGCTCGCTGTGCGTGGTGCGGCTGGAGCCCACGGCGCCGCCGCTGGCGCACGCGGCCGCCGGCCCGCACGCGCCGCGCGACGCGCACGCCCGCGCGCTGCGCTACCTGCGCCGCGCGCTCGCCCGCACGCGCCTCGCCACCCACGCGCACACGCTCGCCGATGGACCGCTGCTCACTGTTTAATAAGCCTCGAAGGACCATGCCGCGCGAGCACGCCTACTAGCTCGGTCACTATGTAAATATACCTCGAAGGACCATGCCGCGCGAGCACGCCTACTAGCTTGGTGATGGACCGCTTCTCACTATGTAAATATACCTCGAAGGACCAAGCCGCGCGCTCGCCCGCCCCCACAAAAACATGCCTACTCGATCGCCGATAGACATCATCCCTATGTACATGCGCCTCAAATGACCAAGCCGTGCGCTCACCCACTCTACACACACGTACAGTACTCCAAAATTAATAATGCGCATGCAGATCTTCGCTAATCATCGTATTTCCAGAAACACCCGAATCACCCCGAATCATTGAATCGTAAATGCCCCAAACAATGCACTTGCATCTTGCACCTTGTTCGAAAGAAATAGGATTCAATTCAGAGTCATACACAATCGTATATTGGTGGTGACCGCACGTATTATCTCTGTATGGAGTTATATAGAGCTGCTGTTACATACCCGTCTTAGTTTAGTTTCAAAGTTGAATTTTCCGGTAAAATGATTATTTACACATGTAGCAGATAGCAGTGGGGAAGGTGAAAATTAATAAGAGCATAATGAAAGTTCTGATCAATCTACGAGATCAGATATAGAGATAATCCCTGATTCTGTAAATCCTTTGGACTGAGATTTTAATGATTCGATTTCACAATTTAAATGTAAACCAGTGTTTGAAAATAATTTTTTTAAATATAAACTTTGTCTTATTTTAACCTTCCGTACATCCATCATTACGCCAGCTTCAGTAAGACACTTTAATAGTTCTAAGTATAGAATTTTCCAAGTAAATCAATACAACAAATATATATTCGCAATCGTGTGGCTTATCCTCGCTATTAAGTTACATTGAAATATCGAAACAAATTTCGTTACTTATCTCTTTTACCATAAAATCACAATAAAACTCATAATTCTAATAAACTATGCATGAAGAAAATACATTTAAACACTCTATATACATATCGTCTTCGGAGGCTCGGGGAATATGACAGTTGCCGAACAGTGACGAATTTTTCTATGCGCATTATAAGTTTGGGAGTACTGTACTAGTTCGGCGTCCATCGCCGCTCAGTTTGAGTAAGCCTCGAAGGACCAAAGCAAGTGCTTGGGTGGACTGTTTTTGCGGCAATGTTATCTGATTAACTTGTCCATTCAAAGGACTTGGAACCGCTTAGAAATGCCCGTTGTGTTCCGGCTCGAAGGCCCAAGAGAATTTTAGAATGTTTTAGGGTATAATTTGTGAATGTAACAATTTATAGATCAAAATATATTGGACAATCGAGTTGGTTTTGTTTTCCTTGCTATGTATAAGTCCTGTTATTCTGTGTTAGTTTTACACGTCAATTTTTATTTTAAGCAAAACACTTAAGCATTGGAAACACATAATATTATTATGTTCGATTCGAGTTTTAATGTTTGGCAGCATTAAATTACATATAGTGGGGTACAATAAAATCATCTATCACATTTACATAGGCTTTAAGTTCAAACGACTTTAGGTGGGAAAAGTTTTCATAATATTAGTTTTTAATGAATTACTTATCGAAGTTAAACAAACTCTTTCAGATAAAAAAAGGCTTACAATTAAACAAAATAAAAAGTTAAAGTATGTATATTTTTAAATTCTATATGATTGGTTTATTTGAAGCTGTGTTCAAAGATAAATTGTGTTTACATTTAAATATATCTTGTATAGAATGTATTGGTTAGTTTTAATGATTACTTCAATAATCATTAATTTAACAAGTACATATAATAAGAAAATAAAAGGCTTCGTATGTTATATAAATTTTAGTCAAAAATGTAATTTAGGTGTATACTAGCGACCCGCCCCGGCTTCGCACGGGTGCAATGCTGATACTAAATACACTACAGAAAAACTGTGAACGTTGTATATAAAAACATAGCGGCCCGCTCCGGGTTCGCACGGGTATAAAATAGATAGCCGGGCGGCCGGCCGGTACCACTGCAAACGCTACGTCCCGCAATTTTTAAATCTGTAATATCTTCGAAAATATTCACTTAAATCATACGGTGTAAAGGGCCATATAGATCTATATTAAATGAACAATGTATTCAAGGTATTTAATTGGTTAAGGATTAATGCTGTATTGGTTAAAATCGCATCAAAAATTAGCCATTATTTGTCGTAAAAAGTAAATGACAAAAAAAAGTTATTGTGGGTTATCCAGAGATAGACATATACCATCGCGGACTTTTCTGTAGACCTTTTCAATGTGTATAATACTTAGTACATTATTTTGATAAAACTCGTAGGGTTCAGCCTGCGTTTGCAATGTAAGCGGAAAAAATGTAATTTTTTTCTACATCACATTAGAAACCTCAAAAATAACAGTACTTCTCCACTATTTAATGGATGTTATTATAAATATAAACCTTCCTCTTGAATCACTCTATCTATTAAAAAAAACCGCATCAAAATCCGTTGCGTAGTTTCAAAGATTTAAGCGTACAAAGGGACATAGGGACAGGGAAAGCGACTTTGTTTTATACTATGTAGTGATAAGAGATTGAATAAAGATATTTTTCTTCTATGGTGTGTTTTATTTCTAATACTCACATCACACTCACATTAATACCAATAGTATTCAATATTACACCTAATTTTAAAATTAAATTTTAGAGAAGCACTTGAGTTGATTCCTGTTTGTGTAATATTTTAATAATTAAAATTTGTAGTAAAAGCAACACTAATTCATGTAAGGTTGAAATGAATGTAATTAGTTTTGGTTTGTAAGATTTATCTCCACAGTTTAGGATAATAATTAAAGAAAATATGACTTATCAAATTCTTAATATATAATCTTCCTATGCAGGCTGATCAAATATCTACTAAGGAATATTCATAGATATAGAGCTGCCTTACATCAAACTGCTGTGAATTAAGCATGTATATTAAAAGGACTCTGTGCAGTTATGATTGGTTCAATAAAAGAGAGGAATTACAAAAACTACTTTATGTCAAGTAAATAAATCTACAGCTGAAACCATCTTTGATTGTAAAGAAATAACTGAAACAGGTTGTGCATTTTTCAATGAAATACAAATTTTCACATTATAATTACACATACTTCACATTAAAAAGATTCACAATTTTATCAAAAAAATTATACCTCTATATATTCAAGATATTATAATTATTCTTACAATACCCTTAAATATGAATACTTATGAGATAAAATATTATACACTAATCAGAGATTTCAATTTCGGAAGAGTCTTTGCGGCGACGTAACGTACGATCACTGGTGAGACTTTGAAGCCACGATGTAGTTTTCTGCGCAGCCGATCGCTTAGGCGTCCGTCGCTCGGGCACCGGCGGCGGCGCGGCTTGCGGGGACTTGCCTCGACCCTTGCCCCTCCCGCGCCCGCGGCCTCCGCGCGCACCTTTACCGCGACTGCGGCCCGTGGATGTGCTCTCATCGTCGCTCGACAGCACTATAGACTCCCTTTTCACTAGTACAATTAATTGTTTCTCATCTTTACGCTTGGCCTCATCTTTCGCACTCGCCGCATCTATTAAGCTCTTCAACTGATCGGCGTCAGCCGCGTCTAACGCCTCTTTGCACATTCGCATACGTTCATTCATCTCTTCCTCGGTTTCAGCTGTAGATTCCAGAAGTGATTCGACGCAGCGGCGGCGATGCGCATCGAGAACGCGACGAAACACATCATCATCACGTTTTAATGTGAAATCTTTAATGGCTTCAGTGATGGCACGAACGGATAAAACAGATAGTTGTTTTTCAGGAGGTTGAGAATCATAGTAAGCCTGTAAAAGAGTTTCAACATCTGTTACTTCTGATGTAACTTCCACATGCGGCGCCGTATCGTCCTCTTCAGAGACACGCTCTTTTTTATCGCGGATCTTCTTTTCCCGCTTCATAATTAACAAATCATTAGGATTCGCTACTTGACCATTAAAATTTTGTCCAAACCTTACACGGTTAAAATCCTGGTCATCTCTTTCATAGAAAACACTGAGCCTAACGAGGGGCATGGTTGGTTGTTTGGGATCGCCACTCCTAAGTTTTTCTGCTTCAGCTATGGCCTCATTTACTTTAACTTTCAAGAAATTTTGTACTTTTTCATTTTCATTAACATTATCCTCACCCAAATTTTCTTCTGATAATACAATTGTTTTAAATATGAATGGCCTAACAGTTTTTAAGGGAATTGGTGTGACTATATACTCTTTTTTGTGAAGCTGCAACAACGCACAATGTTTAGGTAAGGCCTCGCCGGCTGCCATAGAAGTGGCCACAGTGCTACCGGGCTGGATAACAAAGAAGCCTTCATCTTCCCTTTTTACATCTTTCATTGGGAACACCTGACTGTCATGCTCATGTCCCCATATAACTAGATCTAAAAATTTGGGTAACACACTTTCAGAAATATAATTGTTGGGACCTCTATCAGCTCTGTTTTGATGTAGCACAAGTATGTTAAACCAATCTGCTCCATTTTCCATTAGATCCATTTCAACCTTTTTTTCTGCAAACAAACGAGCAAGCCGCTGGTCTTTCAAATGACTCAATCCATATAGAGATAATTTAGTATCACCCTTTTGAATTAGCACTGGAGATATCCGGACTTTTGTGTAATCAGTCCATTTGCCAAAATAATTGACTAGACCAGTGATAGATAATATGTCGAGAGAGCTGACGCTGCCTTGACCGACAGGGTCATCGTGATTTCCATGAATAGACAATATTGGATACGACACGTTTAAATTAGGATCTTCGTAATTAACAGCTCGTGAAAAGTTTTCCAATTGATCAGATAATACTTCAATGTTTATAGGCTTATCGCCAAAACAATACTTGCGAATGATTTCCGTGCATTTGTACATGCAACTCGGCGAGGGCTTGGCATGATCGAACAGGTCTCCTCCAAGCAGTACGAAATCAACATCATACTGAACAGCTGAAGAAAGAACTTCTTCAAAAGCTATAAAACTATCATCGCCGCGTACGGCGTCGTTTTCTTGATATCCCAAATGAATATCAGATGCGATTAAGATGCGCAATGTATCGTCAGGAGACCAACCATTATCATTTTGCACCATGTTGTTATCGGTCATGAATTATGGTTATATTTTGAAGTAGGTAGTTACTTTATTTTTCTCAATGAAAAGATACTAAAAACTTAAAAGGAGAAATCAGAAACCACAGATAGAAACCGCCAAAACCGGCAGAAACAAGCACTGCATCAAAAACGACATTGACATTTCAAAAGACAAATTAAAAAATGTCTATTGTCTGCGTTCATTCCAAAGATTAGTCAGAGTACACATATCTACATATTTTAACAAATAAACACCTAAACGAACATAAATTAATTTAATAAAAATTAGCTACTCACTATTTGAAGACGGGGCAATCGAAGTCTAATAGGAATATTCTCTACAAACACTTGAGTACTACATTTTCAATAGTTCCTGTATATTTTTTTAAGTTTTCCAAGACGCCATTTAATATAAATTATGAACTTATGAACATGTAATTTAATGATAAACTCCATGATCGCACCCACCGCACCCTTTTAAACACAGAACAGATAGGTAATTTTATCAAGTTTGTTTTACTCTCGGTTCTGTGCACAGTTCTGTGCTTTTAAATTTGACGTTGACTTTGACATTTCTCTGCAATCGGCAAGACCAATGTGAAATGTCCAATAGGAGTGGATTTTTTTTATGAAATTTGTATATAGTGGTGTTTATTGTTCTTATTTAATTGATTACACGAATATTTTCAATAAAAGCTAAATTTTTTATCTGATGGTGCGTTACCTACAGTTGTGTACTTGCCAAAGAAAACCAGTGCAGTAGGTGAAATACGCACAATTCAGAATTTTTAAGTGATGTGTTGACAAAAAAGTTTCGAGTGTTTTTGTTTTGGGATAAACGGAGATACGATAACGATGGCATTGGGAGGATCCAATTATTTGCAACACGCGACAATGTTGGAGCAATTGCTGGAGGAAATAAATTTTCAGCGAACCAAAGAGATGCGGCAGTTGATGAAAGACGGTAAGTGGGCGCTCGATAATTTTAACAATATTTTCTATATATAATTATGTAGATAGTTTGTTAAATAATTTGTTCTATGATCATCTTAATATTTTCGTAATTTCTACACTGGAAATGAAATAACAATGCCACATGAATTAAAATCAAATGATGTCTTATAATTATTCTAATTTATTCAGCAATTGTAAGTTCCTAACTATTGATGAAAATATTTAAGATCAATTGAAACATAATCATTACCATCTATGGTGGAAGTACGAAGTATTCATTATGAAGTAAGTATCAATACATCCATTTATTGATACTTCATAATGAATTTTCTAATACATATGTGTAGTTTATATATATCTTTTAAGAGGATCTACCATTTAACTGATAATTCATCAAATTGTTTACTGACCAACCTAACTATGTTCTATAATTTACTTATATCTGAAAAGTTGTACCAAAAAGTCAAAGTCTTTCTTCAGATTTTCCTTATAAAACTGCAGTTATGCAGTGTACAGAATTTAAGTAATGAGACTCATTGTAATATTATATAGCTAAATGTTGTATTTAGCCCAATTTATTATTTTGGAAAAAAAGAATTAAGGGAGTATCGTGCAAACGATATGTAATTGCGAAATAATTGCGTTGGTCTGTTGAATTGCTGTATTGTTATTACTAAGGCTTTAGCTATGAGATTTATATAATAATATATTTGAGAATACCCTTTTTCGATTATACAGTTCGAAAACGCAATTACTTTTAGTTTCCTCGATAGAAAAAAAATCCAAAGTTACCTCTGCAACGGATAACCAGAACCAACTGAAACATAACTATGGCTTCAATACTTAAAGGAAGGTTATGAGTTTTTGTATTGTAATAAAACTAAACGTTTTGGATAAAGTATACAATTTAATTTTTCATAATATGTGTTTAATTCAATAATACGAAGAAAATACTTAAATTAACGCGTATTTCGCCCAGTCTAACAAGAGCCGCCCCGTGGCCCCCGTATCCGCGTTAGTCCGGCTTCGGCCGTCAGACGGGGAGGATGTGTCGCTTGCGCTCACGCACGGATCTGCTACGTAAACAGAGTTGGGTGTCAGTTCACAATGGGCAACAAAGGAACAAAAGTTAACCGCGATTGTTTTGACAGAAGTAAAGCGGAAAAAGTAATTTAAAAAAATATTAAATTCGAAAAATCTAATTCTATACAAACATAATTTATGCTCACGACTCACTATATGTTTTTAGGCCCGAAAAAGTGACATTCTTGTTTTATTGGAAATATCTAAGGAGCTTCTCTTTTTAAATGCACGAGTAGAACACCCAGAGGTTTATTTCAATAACACGATTTTTAAAAAAATATTTAAAATATTGGAATTTTCGCGGCCGACTGAACTAAATAAATTCATATAAAAAAAAATAGATACACTAGATAATTTATTATATTGCTAATATATGTAGTGATTACAGGCGCAAATTATCCCTTTTTGAAATTTTCGATATTGTCGATAGAGGCGAAAGTATTGTAATTTTTATTGATTTTCGTTTTTATTTTTTTTATATTATATGCAGGCGTTACTAAAAGCTCTGTTTAGTACCAAAAGAAGCCTTTAACTTAGGTCTATATGTGACAAAAATACCACATTCTAACCACGAAGTTATTACGAGAAATAGATTTTTATATAGTACAGTCCCCAATTATTGAAATAAAATTCATTTCCGTGGGACTTATCTCCGCCGTACGAACTACGGATATCCACTTAATCGGCATGTTTTTTTGAACACAAAAAGTGCAGTAGTCAAGTCACTTCCTAGGGGTATGGAGGGGGGAGCTATAACGTAGCAAAGATGGCCGTCGGGCCATTCTATTGTGCGGTATATCTAGATAACTACTGGACCGATTTACTTAAAAAGTGTGTCAATTGAAAGATAATTAAATAAACATTATTTGATTCCTAGGATTCATTAATGTAAAACTAGTAACAACTGAAATATTTTCAAAAAACAACATTTTATGAAAAAAATATTTTTTTTTAATTTAAAAAACTCGGTAACCGTTAGAATTATGAGAATTTAGCTTATTATAAAACATATAGCTACTTTAATCACGTTTCTAATGAACCTTCAATATTGATAATCGAGCAATAAACAACGGAACTACAGCCTATTAATTGAGCGTCGGTAGCGCCGAATTAGCCCTTTGTTGGTATGAATCATCTTGAAATTATCTTTACATATAAAAAAATCGTATGAAAATCAAAACTGTATATTGAATATTTATTTAAAATAATACTTGGGGCGTGATCTACAATAGATACCAAAGCCAAAATTATAGTTTTTAGAATTTTTTGTCTGTTTGTCTTTATGTATGTCCGGGTTAAACTCAAAAAGTACTGTATAGATTTACTTCAAATGTGGAACAGAGATATTATGAGACATGAGGAAAGACATAGGATAGGTTTTATCCCGGAAATACCACGAAAACGGGAATTATGCGTGTGTTTCTTTGACTACGCGGACGAAGCCGCTGGCCGAAAGCTGTGTAAAATATTTATTTTATTTATTACTCTTTAATAAAACTATACATGGGAAACTTATTGCTAATTCATACAAAATAAAGAAAGTATAGTTTATTAGGCGGCCTTATCACTTAGAAGTGATCTCTTCCAGGCAACCTGGGCAAAAGGTAACAAGCTAGCTGAAATTACGATGGTAGGTAGAAAAAAAGGCAAGGAAATAATAAAATTCTGAATAAAAAGTACGTGCAATTTTATATTTTTTTTTAAATTTCCTGAGATTTATGTGAGCAAAAACTTATCTAATTTTTATCGTCATTATTCTGTTCAATATCTTCTACATAATTAAACTGGTTAAAACATTTGTATCCGACGTGGCATATCCATTACAAGCACTTTTGTTTTTTGTCACTACGTCCAAACCGGGATGAACGGCAACCAGCTTTACATTGACATGATATCACTTCGAGGTCTTTCGATGAAATTGACTTTACATCTTCACGCAGGCTCTTTACCCAGACTCCAGAACAATGGAAGCACACTGCAGAATATTTCAGCCCTGCTTTTCGACGTAAAAAAAAACGCGCTTCCAGACTACCTCCTGGGTGGTTGGAAAAAGAGTCAATAATTAATTAATTATTTTAATATTGCAAAATTAATTATTAAAAATATTAACAACAAAAAAAAAAATAATTACTGATGACAAATTATTATTAGTAGGTATAAACCACACACACAATATATGCATACTATATATAGTTAAGATTACTGAAAAATAGTACTCAGTACTCACTTCGGAGCGCTGTAAAACCTTAGCTATTGACGTAATGAAAAAATGTTGTATGTAAAAGTTGTTCCTCGAAAAACAATCTACTAAAATGGTTTGATAACATTTCTTCATAAAAAAAAAATAAAATTTCAAAATTATAAAATAATTTTTCTTTCAAAATTATAAAATAAATAAAATTGCGTCCTCTAAAAAACGCAACCCCAAATGTAACTTTTCAATGGACTACATAGGTAGATAGGATATTGAAACAAGCCTTTAATCAATTGGCGAACATCGATTTGTTTCTTAGGTTTAATGTCAACTGTTTTTTAAAACGGAACCACTGTGCGCCGGCCGCCACAGCCGCCTCACGCACACATACACGGAGCGTAATTTATTCATAAAATCGATTAGCGCCAAAAGCTCGGTACTCCCTTAACATTTTATGAGAATCAAAAAAGGAAGTTAATTAATAATTGTAAAAATTTATAGTATGTATATTCATTAGATTTGTTGTAAAAGGATATCTATCTCTTACAATCAGATGAATCATCTTGTTTAGCTTCCATTCCTTGTATTTTTTATTATATTGTATGCAAATTTTTATATAAATTATATTTAACTATGTTATTTATATATGTAAAAGGGTGAGGCATATTATAGGCAATTTCACTGCTTATGTATTAGATTTTATAAGTTGTTTGTAATTAGACAGTCTATATGTAAAAAAAAACTACTTTAAAGTTGATTTAACAAGATACAGTACATTTAATCTTTACCAGTGCTGTACTGTAATACAGAATAAAATATTGTGTCAAGTTTATTTTCTTGAGAAAAATATTCTCACAATTTTATTACAACGCCATCTGGTGGAAAACGAAGAAAACCAGCACAATGGCAATAAGAAAAATGATAAAAATATTTATTAAATGGTAGAAAATACTGGTAAAATTAAAAATGGTTATGAAGAAAAAGTAATTGTTAATTAATGTGGCAATCTTATAAACATGTATATGTCGCAGGCAAATTGTATAATCTCGCCGTTTACAAATGCTCGGCATTTTGTAATATGCTGTGTATTTACTTTTTCCAAACGTCCACAAGAAGACGGTTGCGAACGGATGGAGCCCTCGCTTCGCGGGGTTCCTATTTCTGTGTAGTTTTAAAAACAAGAACCTAACCTAACCCAACCCCTTATCCAAACCAAAAATTTCTGATTACGAATTCTCGACATATTAAAAAATGCCGAGCGTTTGTAAACGGTGAAATAATACAATTTCCCTGCAACATGTACATAGATGAATAGCCATTAATGTTCATGACTTTATCTACTTACTCTTTGAAAAAATCTGCATCAAATTAAAATAAGGATTAGTTTAATTTGATATTGATTTTCTAATCTTAGTATTCCATAACATGTTTTATAGCTCAGTAAATGTTCCACTAGAGAGACCTGTTATTACTAGTTGTTTAATAAAAATATTCATTCATATTTCATTCATAATACTTAAAAATATAGGACATGGGAATGTGATAAAAAGAAACAAAATTTAGAAAAGACATTTATTGAACTTTGATCCACAACAGCAATGGTATAAATGGTTATATTTTCAATTACACAATGTTTTCCTTTCATGCCTTATTATCTCTCATACATAAATAAAATAGTAACTATTTGAATTCTATTGACAATTATTTCAAGCACATCCAGATAACTAAAGCTTCTGTATTATCTTACGGAATGTAGATTACATTATATCATTCATAATTTACGCCATTCACTAACATTTATGAACGGTTATTTGATTTCGTGAATTTACAATTTCAGTGTTTCATTACACAGAATAATTTGAACAAAATATTTATATAAAAATTCAATCATTACATTATTTTATTCGTCTTTGATCTCTTAAACAATAAATTATATTTACAATCTTTATATATAAAAATGAATCGCAAAATGTGTTGGTAAGCGCATAACTCGAGAACGGCTGAACCGATTTCGATAATTCTTTTTTTATTATATTCCTTGAAGTACGAGGATGGTTCTTATGTAGAGAAAACGTAAATATTATGTACCACGGGCGAAGCCGGGGCGGACCGCTAGTATACAATAAATATCTTTCGGAGGTACAAATCTCATTTCATTTTTGTTACAATTCATTAGGCATATGACTGCGACAAAGCGACATGTTCAGTGACCAATATATATACAGAGGAGCGAAGCGTTGCTCTCGCTCAGCAGCCACGATCCAAACTTAATAATAAGGTGACCTTGAACAAGCTTAAAACAATCCTTAAACATTAAAATACATTAAAACATGATATAAAGTGCATTGACGAAGCAAACATAACTAGTAATTTATTATCACATTCGATAACAGTATTCTAAACGATTTGTTTACAACTGAAATATTAAAACAGCTATAAGTTAACTATATACAATCTAATAGTTTAGGGTAAACAATCCTCGAAGGCACTTGACTTTAGGTAACTACACTGGCCGTGGTGGACTCGGAAGCGATGAAAATAGATTAAATATAGCAAAAGAAAGACGAATAGGGTCCGGAAATAGGAAACGAGATAGTATTAAGTGTGATTTTTCAGATTCCGGCTTCGTAGTGCTGCAGGGGACGACGTACTGGACCGACCTGTTCGTGCGCCACTTCCTGTTTCAAGAGGAGCAGTCTATAGACTGCGACGATCTACTGTTCTTTGTCCGCAAGCGACACGTCAAGGGTTCCTCCCGATACTTGCCCAAATACGAAGTGAGTACCGAATAGCCAGCAACTCGCGTGGGTGCACGCTCCGTGCCACGCGACCGAAGTGGAACCAGTAAAGTACACGTTGAGCGAACGTTTGTTCTGGATTCAATACGAGGTTACATTTTGGTCGTGTGACAGTGTGTTGCTACAGATCATGTTACTTAAACTATAAAAGAGTAAGGCCGACTACAATTAAGATTTTAGTTTCTGCTCGCTTACACGACAAAGACAACAATGACACATTGCAAAGATTATTTATAACAAGTGTAGAAACAAAATAATGTATAAATGCAATGTTTTCTATCGAATTTCGATTCAACGATATCATTGAGGTTTTACAAATACGTGAAGATAAACACTTTACATACTAAGATATGAGACGGTTATCATATAATAGGTTCTTACTAAACATCAATATTCAATTTCAATAGTACCTACTTATACACAAACCTAAGCATTATTTAGCTTGCATTATGACGTATGTAAAAATATTAAACTGGATAGACCTTCACGTATCGAGTCTTTGTTCTGAATTAAAAGCAAATAATGTAAATGAATTCAGTTTGTGCAGCAAGTCACAAAAGTATTTATATTCAGACTATCGTTATCTTACGTCGTTTAGCGTATAGACTTGCCTTATATGTTCATTGAAATTTCGCTAGATAAGATCCTAGATTTAGCACCATATGGATTAAAATTATCAAATTCTACGAGAAATATTTTTTGGAAATACAAAAGTCTGCTTTACAACAGTTATAATGTACTTTATTTTAAACAATATAAAAATATTATTTCTTACAATAGGCTGCTATTACAACAAGAATGTACTTCGTAGTATGCACTAATACAACCACTCGCCTCACGCACGCACTCAGTCAACGTTATTCAAAAACGAATCACAGTATATTTTTGTTAATAAATAGTATGTTCTTTGTTAGACTCGAGATTGATTATAACCACTTATAAAATATACAATTACAAAACAAAAATTTCAAATTTTCAACAGTTGACAGTTCATTATAGTAATTGATCATTTGTTATTGTTCATCGTCAAATAAAAATTTGATCTCTTAATCTATTAACAATAAAAGCATACAGAGGTCTTAGTTATTAAATAGAACATTTTGCGCTAGGGAGGTCGCTACTCGCGGCACGCATAGAGTCTATCGTGTATCACATGTAACCGCCGTGGGCGCGCGGGCCCCGCGACGCGCACGCACGGCGCCAGATCGAGGCTAACCGCTGCATCGCCGGCCGGCTTGTTCGCAGACTGACGTCGAGGTCTTCCGCAAGGATTCCAAGAAGCTGCCCATCGGCGATCCCGAAATCGACTGGGAGGAGACCGTCTACCTGAACCTGATCGTCCATCAGTTCGACTACACGCTCACCTTAGCCATCTGCACGCGCACCAGTCCAAAGGAGCTGCAGGTGCTGAAGCGGCATTCGCAGAAGGTGAGCGTCATACGCGTTCCGGCGGGGGCGGCGACGGCGGACGCGCGCGTCACTAGCTGAGGCGGCTGAACAGCTTGGTGCGCGGCCACGGCAGCGGCCAGTCGTAGCGCCGCGGCACCGGCCCGCGCACGTTCCGCTCCAGGTACGTAAAGATCCAGTACCACCACTCGCGCTGGATCATGTAGTGGTTGTACCCGTTGCCGGTCCGGTGCGGCGTTACCAGCAGCGAGTGGAATGTCCAGAACAGTCTGGTGGTTATGTAATACGCGATCACCACGTCCACCGTGTAGTGGCCGTGGGCGAGCAGCACGAACAACACTCCGAGTAGGGCGGAGCCCCACATCGCCCAGTGGACGGGCCACAACTTCTTTGGTGAATATTCTGCGACTATGAGATAACTCAACACTAGGACCATGGTGTGTCCCGAGTAAATATAGTCTCCACAGTAGGTATGCTTTCCGTTGATGGAGAGGCCGAATCCTGATATTAAATAGAACATCCTTCTTATAACGAGAAGCGGTGTCGTATTGTTGCTCTTTGGACTGCAATAATACGTTGTGCTCGAAACGGGCAGGACGGTAACGAACATGGTGAGCGATCGGTACAAATACAGCAGACCGATGATGAAAAACAAGCGGCGCGCGACGATGAATCTGTGTTTGTGGAAAACTACCACTAGCATTGCCACAGTCGTCGATATCATGATGAGATATTCTGACACCGCCAGTCCCCAGTCCCGCGCCGTTATGTTATCTAGCACTATATCATTCAGTGGGGCCGTTGTGTTTCTGTCTGGAAGTCGCTCGTGCACGAGCGACAGAGACATCATGTTTATGCATACGCATATGAACAGGAAGAAGAATGAAACTATTGTCTTCCATATTTCCTTTGGATATCTTTCCTCCCTGACCGTGCCCGGTGGCAGTTCGACTATGAAGTCACCGGCGTGAGTGCGCTGCGGGGAGTGGTCCTGATCGGGATCGGACTCGTCTGTGGTCGGTTGGGGCGCGTCCAACTTGACGTTGCGAGCAAGCAGCGGTTGCCGCTGCATGAGTTCAGCTTGGTTTGGCATTTCACGAGTTTCGTTCTGACGGCGTGACGCGTTGTTGTTTAGGTCATTTCGATTGAGACGAGCTTCGAAGTTGATTCCTTTGATGTCTTCACGGGCCGTGTCGGTCACTATGTCCGCATGGCACACAGGCGGCGCGGGCGGGTGGCTGGCGGGCGGCGACGCGGCGCGGGGCACCAGCGCTAGCTGCTTGGTGGGCAGCTCATTGGCCAGGTACACGCGCACGGACTCGACGAGCGGCTCGGCGTAGTTGATCTGCTTGGGTGGCGTCGGCTCCTTATCCGGGGAGCGAGCTGAGATCGTCATCCAATCACCATTGGATTGAATAGTTCCTGAAATTGAGAAAAATATATCTTAAAAAATGGATCAACTTGTTTGTTGAAAGGGACGAATATATTACTATTATTTTCATAATATTATGGTTCATAATATGGAACTCACTAGATTATAATTGACGTGAAACGAGCAACGTAATATATTGAGTAAAAAGGTAATTCCGCTTGGAATAACATATAGTATGATCTTATAAGTGTTTCAAGATACAATTAAATAGGTATTTAACATTGTTACTCATTAACTAAGTGTTTACGTTAACAAAGTTAATGTTTTTTGTTTTATCTTAGCAAACAGAGAAGTAATTATAAATGATTATTGTGCGAACTACATACCTAGTTAGCACTGATATTTAGTTAATTGAATATTTATTTTTGAATTTAAAGCAGTTTCATATTCATTACTCGAATGTGAACCCTCTCACTTTCACCGAGGTTAGATTAATATTTTAAGACGTGTCTATTAGATCAAACGCGAGTGCGGTTCAAAGACCGGGGGTTTCATTGTGCGAGCGGTGGCCGTTCTCTTTGTCATTTGCTAATTAGTGTTTGTCGCGATGCACATTGCACCGGTCCGCCCGCACGAGCCGCGGCCGCCCTGATGTGTTCGAGAAACTGACAAATATAGATCGTCCGATAACACTCCCCTGGCGACACGGTCGCGTAACCATTTCGCACTAAAAACATAAGAAGTAAGTTCTATTGTCGACACTCACTCGATCAATGTGCGAGTTGTCATTCTGGCCGACCGTGGCTCTTCATCGATTCGGTCGTCCAGCGCGCTCAATAGAAAGCCATACCCGCGTCAACAAACGGCGGTCGAACGGGGGCGCTCACACGAAGGGCACTTTTATGATACAAAAATGATAAACCGAGATGTATTCCACTCGTCAATCTTCATTCACAACACACTGTCACACTTCGCACTGAATAACGGCCTCGCGGTGTGGCCTGCGGTAACGAACGTACTTGCTAAAAGTCGGACGCGTACTAGAAAAGATGTAATTCTCGTTGGCTCCGGGACGGCGTTCGTTTGTCGTCGACTCGGTTCGCGCACGCTCGGCTCAATGGAAATAATTACGGCGCGTGACGTCACCGGGGGGCGCCTCCCCCCGCTCCCCGCCGCTGGGCCCCTCCGCCCGGTGCGGCTGCACTGAGCGCGCCAGCCGGCAATCGCCGTATCGCGGGATGGATACATCCATAGAGAATATTTGAAAGAATAATTATCACTGATGCGGTACTGTGCCGGAACTGTGGGCTCACTGATATGTGTGAATCGACCTTAATGCTGCTCGGAGCTCGCTACTAGCTTGCGATGATGTTTGAAGCGAGTTCTAGTTAAAATCGAATGCCTTAAATCAATTTATCAATTTTATACATTAACGAGGTATGGAAGAGGGTTAATATTGGCTTTAATTGTGTTTATTTAAATTATTTACTTCGTGAATAATAGAAAGTAAGCTTAAGTCGTCGTCCTATTATGCATTAAGAAGTGGGCCAATGAGACAATGCTATCGCGACATTATTGTTCACGATTAATGTGCCATAAAAAGGCGCAGCTTTATTCTAAGAGGCGCAGTAAATACGTCGCATAATTCTGCACATGCAAATTAGTTGGGGGTCACGTTGACGGGACAAGTTTAGATACACCGTAACACAGCTGTATTACGATTACGGTATAATTAACAGAGATGGAATACGCTTCATAAAACGGTTTAATAAATTGTTAAAATGTAATGGCTGGTTCACACTTTGATTAGTGTGAGTGCAGGTGATTAGTGCGAGTGCAGGTGTGTAGTGCGAGTAGTGTCCAATTCAACTGCGAGTGCAGGTGATTAGTGGGAGTGCAGGTCAATGGTGAAATTCGCGACGCTACACACTACGCTAAACACTAAACACTCCTGTCCAGACGTGTTTACGCAGGCACACTGCGAGTGAGGGGGAAGGGAGGGCGCGCGGGACGTGGCTACTCGCAGTCCACTCGCAAAAAAATAGAACACGCTTATTCACTTTACTACACAGCCTACTAAACACTTGCACTAGACAGTCGCTGTCCACACGTAGTCACACTAATCACCTGCACTCGCGCTAATCAAAGTGTGAACCAGCCATATCATCTGCTGGCGTGCATGCAGGCGAAACGGTTTTTTTTTCACCGGGATTCAATAATTGATTGGTTCTAATGGCTGGTTCACACTTTGATTAGTGCGAGTGCAGGTGATTAGTGCAGGTGTTTAGTAACTACGTGTGGACAGCGACTGTTTAGTGCAAGTGTTTAGTAGGCTGTGTAGTAAAGTGAATAGAAGCGTGTTCTATTTTTTTGCGAGTGGACTGCGAGTAGCCACGTCCCGCGCGCCCTCCCTTCCCCCTCACTCGCAGTGTGCCTGCCTAAACACGTCTGGACACGAGTGTTTAGTGTTTAGTGTTTAGCGTAGTGTGTAGCGTTGCGAATTGCACCATGGACCTGCACTCCCACTAATCACCTGCACTCGCAGTTGAATTGGACACTACTCGCACTACACACCTGCACTCGCACTAATCACCTGCACTCACACTAATCAAAGTGTGAACCAGCCATTAGGCTCATATCTGCGTTATCGGATATTTGTTACGGTCTTATCTCAGCTTACAATGTAAAAGAAGGTTTATATATATTTAGCATGTTATGCTAGGTAACTTAATGCCATAAAATGAAAGATTATTTCTTAATATATTCTAGAAACTTGTTTTCCACATACAATTATCATATCTTCAATTGTGTATTTAAAATAAAATATGCAGTTGTACTTGTACCAGAAATTGTTATCTGCAGGCGTATTTGAAATGATTCGTGATTAGTCATTCCTATACAATCACAACAATATTAGTGGGCGATTAGGTGAACCTCGTTCGGCTACAAATGGACGGAAATGTAAAATATGCGGGCGTTAAGTTAATTCAGCTCATTGTGGATACTGGACACCGTGACTGTTCGCTAGAACATTCCATTGACAGGCTTCATAATTACTCGCTGCCGACGATAACTCGTTCCGTTCAACTCGTACGCGAGTCAACAGATATTGTTTGCGGTTTACTCAGTTTATATCTCAGCAATTTGCTCTTTGCTTACTTCCTTGGCTTATGAGTAAAGGCATTGACGTAACCTTAGGTATCGAATTTAAGTGACGCATAATTCTGTAACGATATTAAATGGACTTGTACAAAAATTCAGGAAAATTAACTTATAAAATATTTGAAAGACATTGAACTTAATATCATACTTCTTTAAAGTTTTAATAATATTCATGCGTATAAATTTATACTCGTGTGACGAAAATTCGTTAAAATGCTTCTGGAAGTTTACGCGGTCAATGTGAACGGTTTCGGTTCGGATCCGGTTTTTGGCGGGCGTTCGTTGGCTGCGGCGCGGCACCCGGCCCGCGCGTTAGACCCGCCCCGGCGAACATCTGACGGAATCTCTTTCAAGGTTACATCCGCGCTGAGGGACCGCAGCCGCGACATTTGATAGTACTCGAGGTAGCGACGTGTGGGCTTTGGATTCTATTGTATTTTAAATATTCGATTCTTTATCTGGTTAGGGTTGATAGTTGTTTACGGGTAATACAAGCTGTAATATAAAACAAATAAGTACCTACCTACCTGCATATAAATATACTCTGTTGAGCAAGTAAGCAAGACAGGGAACAATATATAAATGATATGAATCTGTCAACGTAAGTAAATTGTTTAAAATCTTATAGCGTTGCAAAATAAATTTACTGAACATTCGAGATGTCCCCTGCAAAGTTTTTTATAGATTCTGATTAGGCGACTCGGCAGTTATTAAAGAAGATTGATTTCTTTGTATGGGTGTATTGGACATAAGTGGAAGTTGTAGAAATCTCGTTGACCTAGCGTAATTGAACGTCCCACTTGAGGCTGCAGCCGGTGTTGGAGAAAATTCAATTTATTCTTCCCGCATATCTTTATATTATGGATCTATTTTGAGACGATCTATATTTTTGCTATTGGTATAGATATGTAGTTTAAAAACTAGAAGTTATTTTGCATCGTGAGGTCTGGATTTTAACTTGTGATTGTTAAGATTCTATGCGAGTTAATCAGAAAAGTTTTACATTGTCTGACATTGTTCAACAAAGCTATCCTACCCCGCTTTAAAAAATTGTTTGTGATGTCCCACATTGTTTGTCAACAGATTTCTCGTAATTAGTACGAGTTTATCAGTCGGGAAGGTGAGTCGAATGTGAGAACAATTGAGTGGCTCGTCAAATCGACATGCCATCGATAAACGAAGCAATTGCTACAAATTGGTGATGACAAGTCTGCAGGAGTCGACTGGTTTTACGTTCCCACACTAAATATATAATATGCTGATATTTCTTTTTATATCTTCAATTCACGTTTTGCCAATAACCTTTTGAAGATTGAAGGTCGTAAGTAGGTTTTCTGAGACAGAAAAGAAGCCAACGTTCTTAGCTAAAGGCTCATATAAGTATTTGCCAAAATTCATTAAAATTGCGTCAGAAGTTTTGCTGTTACGGAAAACGCAATAATAACACACACTTTAGTTTTCATAATATTAGTCAGGATATAGTTTGGTCTAATTTCGGTGTTTCATTCATAGTTAATCGATTGAATTTTGTTACTATTTATTTTAACTCAATGATAGATATAATCAGTTGATTACCTTCAATTATTTCTATTTCCAGGCGTTATGTTACACGGACGGTAAATGAATCGTAATACGCGTTTATTCAATAAGCAATTATTATCGTCTGAATAAGTAATCAGTAATCATAGAATATTCTGGGCAACAAATGCAGTAGGTTATACCATACCTACTGCATTTGTTGCCCAGAATATTCTATGATTAACAAGACAACAGTACTTTTTGTTATTTTTCAAAAGATACAGTAGGTATTGTGCAGTCTGCAGAGGTTAAATTTGAGCGTGGTGATTTATTGTGACGTCACAGCTATTCTGCGATTGTTGTCTATTGTTCTGAAAGTACTTATTATACGAATATTATTCCCCGTTCACTATAGTATGTTTGACTTTACTTTTCAAGATAAATATTGTAATACACATCTACTTTGAATTAATCGTTTAGTGAGTTTTGTAATTAGATTTGTATGTTGAATGTATTTATAAAGCTAATTATAATAGTAGGTGATTAAACAAAGGTTTCTCAATAATGCCGGTTTGCATTGTTTTCCTATTACTATGGAGTGTGTATCGGGTGGTCGCTAAACTCGTTTCATTTGGTAAATGAGGAATATTGATAAAATGATTATGAAATTCGTGTTGTTTACGTTTGAATTTATTTCAACAAGATTCATAACAATGGTTATTTACCTATTTCTTTGTAGGTCATCTTGCGTACTAAAAAAGTAGAGGTGGTCTCAAAGACGTTTCGGTTTTATGAATTTAGATAAAGCTTGTTTATTACGTCAATCTTCAAATCATGAGTACTTATTTCTTATCTTATAATTGTTATTTATTTATTAAGTATAACTGAGGTATAGTTGATCTTGATACCATATTTCAACCAATTCCATTCGGATGTTTACAATTGATAGACATATGATTCCACTATCACATAATAATTATAGTAGGTACGATAGGAAACCACATATTATCTCCAATATTAGATTACAATATCAACATTATTTTGTATTTAGTTCAAGGGCAAAATACAGAGCTTTATTTGCTATCAGACTAGACTTGCCTCGGAGCAATTAACAAGCCTGGAGAAGTAACAATTAATTGAACGTTTCTTATATAGTGGCTCTCTTTTATTCAATACCCTAATTAATGCGATAGAAAGAGACAACACACTGTTATTGGCTTGGCATTCAAATCCACATGTAGCCACTTTTTGTTCTAAAAAGGTAGTGCTTGCCACTTTATCGAATACTAAAATAATTTGGAAAATCCAAAAGTGCACGCCTCATCATTTTTTTTTAATAATTATTTATTAATTATTATTTTTGTTTATTTAATAACAATTAAACCACATCGAATCAGACCCTGAAAAATGAAAGGGTTCTATTCCTGAGCATACTCAAGCGTAAGAGAAAAAAAAAGACTCGATTAGTAAAGTATTTCGGTCGCTATCGTGTTAACAAGAAAATCCTCCGCACATACAGACACACGGACGTCCAAGACAGAACTTTTTTAATCTGTTTTTTAACTAGTTTAAATAACAAAAATGACATCAAAAATATCATGAATGTTAAAAATAGTGTTTTTTCTTAATATGTGTGTGTATGTATTATCTTACAAGTGCAATGTATGATACATAAAGACATTTTAAGTTTGAAAAATCAGATGTTTTGCGCGAAGTGACTGTAGTACCCACCTCAACGCTTCGCTTATGAGGCGTGCAATATCGATAAATAAAAAAAATTAAGTTATAAAATTGCTTGAAGATAATTTAAGATTCTTTTAATTTTCAATTATGGATAGGTAATTCCAAATTTTAAGATTTGTTTAATTTGGAATTATTCATTTACGATGCGTATTGACTGCCTTGCATTGTATGGTAGTGGTATTTATAAAAAAATATTATTAGGTATGTCGGTTTAGGTTGTTTTTTATGGTTTCGTAAAAAGGTACGTTTTTTTTCCTGTTTTCATAGATTCATTCATAGAATTATACGGAACCATTCGTGCGCGAATCTGACTTCCACCTGGTTGATCTTTTTACAAATCAATAATCGTATCCTACTAATACTATAAAAGCAAAAATATATAAGAATGGACATTTGATATTCTTTCACGAAAAAACTACTGAATGAGTTTTTATGGAACTTTACAATGATACATATTAAAGATTAAACATCAGAATAACATATAGGCTACAATTTACCGCGGGAAAATAACTCATTCCCACAGGAAAAAATTGGTAAAAGTTTAAAATAAATTGCTTCAAATAAAACAAATAAAATTTAAATTTTTTTTTACAACATTTTATTTCGATACTTAAGTAACAAATTACAATATTTATTATTTAAAATAGATGCCACCTTAAACTTGTGGCACAGCATCTCTGCAAAGCACTTTACTTTTCTTCCCGTCTGATTCGAAATGATTTGAACAAGGCCGAGAATGTTTTGAAAGCTTCCAATTTTCCCTGTGCCTCAAGCCAGAAACCTGCAAATAACAATAAAATCCATACTTAAATACCTTTTTTTTTCTCCTAACCTAAAGCAGTCATTATCAATGAAGTACTTCGTACCTACTCAAGTATCGATAATTGCACAACACTATGGAAGTTATATTTTGCATTTTTTCTAAGAACTAAGCTGATTATGATTTCATTTCAATGATTACGGTTAGATAAAACATAGATGATTATGAAAATAACGTAAATTAACTTATTTATAATACAATTAACAAAAAAATTGATCAAAACACTAACCTGTGAAAAGACAAATTCCAATCTTCATCCGATTTCCCAGTACTACGGCTTTTACAGCCGTGAACAACACAAGCCATGTAATCTTTAGTAAATTATCTTTTCAGAAAATAACATAAGAAACTAGAAAACACGTTTTTCACTTCAAAAACAATAATTAAAATCACCATGCGTTAGTGACCAGACTGGTCACTAAAACAAATTGAAATGGCTACATGTCATTTCAAACTGTCGAACTGACATATATCTGTCCTCTTTTTTCGCATGACATTTTGCCATAAGCCAAAAAGGCCAAACTAGTGCTTTATTGTTCAATTAATTGTTACTTCTCCAGGCTTGATAATTGCTCCGAGAGACTTGCTGTAATATTTATACGGACCTATATGTTAACACTAGCTGCGTCCCGCGGTTTTACCCGTACTGCTACGCTCCTATTGGTCTTAGGCCTTAGCGTGATGTTATACATATTGTCTATAGTTTTCCTCGATAAATGGGCTATCTAACATTGAAATAATTTTTCAAATCAGACCTATAGTTCCTGAGATTAGCGCTTTCAACCAGACAAACTTTTCTGCTATATAACATCACTTATGGATAATTCGATCATCTATCGAACATTACATAGTATTGGTTGTTCATTTGATGCGATGTTCCCGCACAGGCACATGGTTGCGGTTGACATCACTAATGATATGACAATAGATAATAACACACTGGTTACATTATGAGTAAATTTAACAACCATTACATGAAGAACGTTTGTCTGGTACATTTTATGATCGGTTGTGTTAAAGATTTGTAAATATTGCAGGAGAACAGCTGACAGTAAATATAAGGAGAAGAAGCTATAGGGCTTTTGCATAATGCACATTTGTTAGCTTATCAATTTTATATTAAAAGTGAAGCCCCATGTCCCTTAGTGGGGTAAGGGGCAGATGTAGAGGCGATTTTTTTTAAATTTTATATTAGGTGAGAATATTATTATGTCCTGGATATTTTGATAGATAAAACCAGAAGAAATGAAGAAGGTTGAAGTCCGAGACAGATGTAACTAAGGCCAGAAATATTTTATTAACATAAACATAAAAAACTAGGTACGAATTCAAGCCTCAAAATATTTCGAGGTGTTTATAAGAGAAAATATATGCTTTTAAATAATAATGGAAGGTTGCATAACAGCAGGTAAGGCGAGGAAAGTGAAAGTAATGAAATTTAATATTTCGTTTTACTGAAATTGTTCGTGCCGTTCAGTGCACCTTTCTTGCGCATTCTTTCTACGAAATTATATTTATACCAAACATATTTTATATAGGTAAAAGATGTAGATGTGACCTTAGTTTTTGGTCTTTAATTCCTTATCTGTTCATCTAACTAAGCTAGGTAGCTGGATGACTATTCAATAAAATTTGCATAAATGGAAATACAATATCTGGACATTAGAATATGCGCTCTAGTACACCCGACTAGCAAAAAATCAATAACTTTATATAATAGCTTTTCTCTCCGTTATTTGCATTTGGACTTTCGAATTTTGTTTCAGTATTATGTGACCACTACAGTTCTGTCCAAGTTCTAGGGTACAACCTAAGCGGCTAATATACCTACTATAATATACTTAAGTGGTTTAATTGTGTTTTCGCACAAAAGCAGGTGGATTGTGACGGCGGGTCAAGGTGGTCGCACTGGAGTGCAAACTGGCCTACTTGCGGACCGGCAATTTGTGCCGAGTGCCCGATACCGCGGAAACTTCACCTATTTTAATTGTTTGCCAAGCTATATATCACGCTCGAGCGGTACATGCGCTATTGGAAAGAGGGGAATTAAAATTGGCTGGGTTACCCTCATCAAATTTGTCGTCGATGGAATTAACAGCCTATCGTCTTGAAATGGGGGCAGGACGGTTCTCTTGTTCATTGTAATCACAATGTTAACGATTACGATATCTTGTTCTGTGGTTATTGTGATGTTACAGCTGATTGTATAGTCAATTTAAAGATGATATTATTATGAATAACATATCATATCGATAAATATTTGAAAGAATAAAATGCAATATCCTCAATGCAACATTTTCTTTTTATAAACTGTTATATAATCGTGAATGAAAAAAAAAAAAACACAGAATTTGGTCTTAAGTTGGGATTTTTGAAATTTTGACGATAAAAAATTCATATCTCCACCCTTTCTTGTCATTACCTACCAATAGATGTATAGTCTTCTGAAGAGAAGACGTCTTATAAGATTAATCACGTAACCATATTTTGTTGAATTCTAAAGTAAGGTGCGGCCCGGAAATTTATATTCTTGAGAGTAGTCATTGTAGACTTGTGGAAAACTCGGCTATTTTATGGCGATTTTATTGCTCCTGGTGACGTAACTATACTCATAAATGTTTCTCGGCGCCTTCTTGTTACTCGCTACATTTATTGCACGTTTTATTAATATCCTGTAAGAGGGAGGATCTTCATTTTGTTAATTTTGTGTAATATTTTATCTCAACATTAATTTTAACGATAGTAAATGGCCAACTGTATTTGCCAAGGATTTTGCACGGTTCCATCTCAGGTAAAGATCTAAGTGTAGGCTCCCTTCGTTCTCATAATATAAAGTGCATGAAGTCCCATTGTTGCGTCACGTCTTGTCATTTTTTTCTTATAAGGGTAAAAACATACTCAGCGGAATTCATCCGCTCCCACGATCGAGAGCTTTGAGGGAATTTTTGTATTTTATGTATAGTAGTGATAAGAATGTTGCAATTTGCGAAGTTGTTTAGCGTACAGACGCGTCGTTTGTGCGGATCATTGCAGTGATGCCTAATTAAAGCTCAAACTTGTGTGGGAATGTCGATGTTCTCACGGCGATAACAAAGGAGATTAGGTTAGTGATTTGCAACGTAATATTGTTTACGTGTCGCATAAATAGATCGGAATAGATAGCAACGTAACACCTTTCTAGAGCTATTTAAAACTATGTCATAGTAGTAGGGGAGCCCAAGAGGGGATTTTGGGATTTACTCGAGCGCGTCAGATTACTATAAGGGACGGTACCTTAGCTATTCATTAGTACCTCTAGTCAATATGAGGAGTTATGGTTGGTGGGTGCGCTCAGGGGCCCCGCTGGAAAATTTGAATAATCCATAATTCCCTAAGGTTGAGCTCGAATCGTCAGATTAGCGAAATGGGGACTTCTTATATTGTAATTAACCCCCCCCATATATTAATCTGACGCGCTCGAATAATATTACTTTAATTTTTTACCCTTTCTTCATAGCGATTAAATCGCCACTTAAATCGTCAGATTAACGTATACTTTTTTTCAGTGACGTCCTGTAATGCCTGGAGCATGCAAAATATCAATATCTAACGCGCTTGAGAATTTCCAAGCCAATTATTTTCTTTTTTAAATTAAAAAAAATCAAAAAACCCTTCCCCACCGCTAAAAGTGAAAACATTATAGGACCTTTTTTTCTCGCTATGGTCTAATCTACCAATTCTAATAGGTTCCCGTGACGCTCGAGTAAATCCACATTTAGCATCCTGGGCTCCCCTACTATAGAGGACGTTAAACCCTGTCTGCACTATAAGTATGTCAGAAGTAGGTGTGAATCTTTTATATTTAAATTACTCGACCATGAACCGTCTTTATCGATAAATTTATGAACAACAAAAACGTTACAGATAAAAACCAGCTGGTGCGTTGTTGTAGTTCATTTTATGAGAAGTTAAATATTAAACAAAGTGTTAAATTTCATAATCCAAAATTCTTCAACAATAAAAGAATTTTCCACCTTATTGAACTTCCATTTAGTAGGTCTTTTTGATGTTGTAGTATCAACGTTTTGCAGGAAACTAAGGATTACATAAAAGTGAGCATTTTGCGAAAGTTGGAGAGCGTTACATGAGGTGGCGAGTTGATACATTTAGCATTATTTATAGACGGTAAATAACGTCTGCTTTCGCGCTGTGTTCGCACCGCGCCGCCACGCTAACGTCCTCGCGTTTTATATTATTTAGAAGACGGTGAGCCCGTGAGCCCGTAATACCGCTGAGTTATAAGCAATTCCGACTGTATTTGCCAATTTGTGCGTATAATAACATCGAGACGGGAGTTCAAATTGCCAAAATTCATAAAGACAATGTTGTTTAGGCTTTCGCTTTACAGTACTTTACTGCTGGTTGTGGATGATGCAATTCGGAGTAAAGAATGAGGCATCTAAATTTATTTTTAGATTGAATTCTTTAAAGTAATTATGCAACATTAGCATTTCTATTACTTCTTTTAAATTAACCTTCATCTATTCTATGCTACTCTAAGTTTATTTCTATTAAGTATAACGTCTAGCAATATCTTCGCTCGTATGAAGCAAATATTACATAGAAGTAGACTTCATCAATCAAACACTTTCTGTTGTTTTGTTTACGCATTGTTTTGATTCTCATTTACATTGGCGCGTTTTAGAACCATTGTTGTGTTGCTTTCGGGAGATGGAACGATGCTTTTATATCGTTGAAATTATGTAGGTGGGCTATTATCGACGTAGTTGAAAGTTTTGTGTTTCCAGCGAACGTCAGAAAATTGCTTTCGATACATTTAAAAGGTGATAATAAGGCTATTTTAAAACAGGTGTTTCTTGGTTATTATAGTAGCGATTGTAGCAATTTAAAAGCGATTTTGTTAATGTACGTTTAATTGTTTGCTGGTAATTGTTTGCCAGCTCATTAGCATTATGTTTTGCTTGTGCGATGAGCAGCTTTGTGGAAATATTTCGTGAATCACGGATTGTGTCGCCGTAAAAATGGATCAGTGAAACAGATGTAAAAATGATACTGAGTTCATTATGAGCATTGCCAACTTTTTTACTTTAAATAAAATGGAGTCATTAACACTTTTAGAATGATATTGCGGAAATTATTTATATAACAAATTTCTCGGTATTGTTTTCTCATGTATTCTTAAAGAATTACTTTAAAAATGTAGTATACCTACTGCAATATTAGTTATTATTTGTACAATTACTTTTACTATACTGCCTTTTGATTTCACAGAATTTATAAACGTGATAAACTAGCTCTGTGATCACCTTACGATACATTATGATCAACACTAGACTCTAGAGAAATTGCCAACTAAATATGAAAAGCAGAACGGTTTTATCTAATCCCTATAATCCCGATGCAGGTGTACGCGTCGCCGAGCCGGCGCAAGATGGACACGAAGGGGGAGGGGGAGGAGATGACGTACCCGCACATTTGCTTCATGGTCGACAACTTTGACGAGGTACCCGCATTTTCCTTCATTTTATTGTGGTGATGTTTGAGCGATAGGCTAAGCATGGGTTATTAAAGTTTGACCAAGCAATTGGTGGCATTTAATTAAAGTAATGTGATCTTTGTTTTTGATATGTTCATTTTAAGTTCTTAATCTTTTTTCTTATTCTTAATTTTTGGGAATATGTATTGAATATAAATTGATTTTTGTTAAAAGCGTTAGACGTTGTTATTATTGATAAGTAGATAATTTGAAGACTACGTAAGTTGAATATTATGAATGAGCTAAGAAACTGGACAAGTCAGTATTTAGCTACAATAAATTCAAATTTTGTTGATTATTCTGTGAGCGTATACACTTTTGTTCATGAACATGTGCAAACAAACTTATGAGCAATTAAAAAGTTACAGTAAATATATTGAAAACGTCAGTTGGCGAAATTATTTAAACTCTCGTTTGGAACTCCGTGTGCTAATGTTTGTTTGAATTTATGCCAATATTGACAAAGGCTGTTTATTTTTCACTACACTACACCTACACCCGAGTTTTGTTCCAAAAATAATATATACTAAGACTTCCTTCCTGGATGCAATATTTTCTTACTTATACTGGTAGTTCGCGGATATACTTTATATTTAATTTATTAATATGTGTCAGTAAATACGTATAAATCGTTATCATTGCTTAACTTTCAAAAATTTGCCAAGATAAACATTCCTTAAATACAACTTGTTATTCTGGCTAAGCTTTGATGTATGGCTCGGTGAAGAAAAATCGGTTTATTCACTGAGTTAAAAGCTAATTGTAAACTATCGCATTATGGTGCATTTACTAAGTTTATTAACTCCTGGATCGTGCGGCTTTGAAGTTTTTAATACGGATTCTGCGGGTATTTCCCGGAACAATATGATTTTATAGGTACATTGAGCAGACGAGAGTAGCAAGATGTATGGGTGTAATTTATATGCACTTTATCTTTGAAAAGGAATTGGTGTGCACTTTATTTGTTCTTTAATGTTATGTATTTATTAGTAAGTAGGATTTATTGGTTAAAAAATTATACTACGTACCTACTTACGTAGGTACATATAAATTTTAAATGTTTCTTTGTTTAATATATCTCATTAAACAAGGAAATCCTCAGGAAATTATACTATGCTTTTAACGTTTCTTTGAAAATCATTATTATCAAAGTTACATAAGTAAAATGAAAATGCCTCTCAATTACGTTAAGGCGGCTTTCATAGATGCAGTGGAGTGTTTCAGAAGTGCCATTCATATAAAGTATCACTCTAATTAATTCTATTTTTAGAGGCAATTGATTCGAGGAACTAGATAAGTTTTGTACGTGGGCACAGTATGCGAGACGAATAGGGTCACGCTCGCAACGGGGTACTTGCAACCAAATTCTTACATTACCTATTTAATGATTTATAATTGAGTTAGTATGAATTTGTTTCGAATTATACCTTAGTTCTACTACCTTTCCGACCTCCAGAAAAGGACAGAACCCATACATAATTATTTTATGTTGGCGTCGTCGGTTTTGTTTATTTATTGGCGTATAATCACGAGGCATTTGATTTCCTTATTTCTCCTGCACTACCATAAAAAGAAACGTATAATCGAATAGAGAGGTGAAAACTTTACAACATGCATAAAGATCGATCTCAGATGTGATTGAAGTGCCGCTTTTTATTCCTGCGATCGCGAGTGCATTTCATAGATTAGAAACCCGGTGGCTTCGTGCCAACGTCGCGAAACGTTAGTTTCTCTAATCAAATTAAAAGTAATGTTAATAGGAGCAGCGTAATGAAGCCGTTTCTGTTGATTTTGGTATTGTTCAAGTATAATAGCTCTTTGTTCCTCGAATGCTATGGAGCTGCATAGACATTATTGTTTGCGCCAGTTCATTAAAACTTTATAGTCAAGTTGTTTTTCTCGTCTTAACTAAATCCAGTTAAATTATGTAAACTCTTAACTCTAATAATTTGCGTTTAAAAATTGCGAGCAATAATTTCTACAGTCACTTTCTGAATTCAGTTATCTGCAACTTGAGTTAAATATAATGCAAGAAATTTAAGCAATTCTTTATGTTTGGCAAATGCGGAAAATTCGCTTGGCATGGCTCAGGTAGTCAGAAGCACGAATGCAATATTCTTAATGGTATAAATTAAAACTTAGGTCCATTCGTTAAAATCACCCTTAGAAATATTGAAATAGGCATGACGAAAGATTTTGAAATCCTCTTCCATAATGTGTATACGTTTACTATACAAGAAAAACCCTATATTTCGGTAATATACTTAAATTTAACGAAGGTAAAAGCCATTTTTCAAAAAATATTTATTAACTGTGCCAAAACAGCTCGCAGGTGTCATGGCGTAGGCGTGACGTCACTCTTTAGTAAATACGTAATTATTTGTACGCATTGCGAAGAAAATTAAAAAAATATTTATTTAATATGTGTTATAGAAACGAATTTCAAAGTTTATAAGTGGTGTGCAGTATTGCAGTGTGAATCCACATAAAAATAATACTCAAAAATGTGTTAGTAATTATTTCAAGCGAGAAAATAATAAGAAACGATTGTATAAAGTTGGCGCGGAGAACCCCGAAACCACGTATTCGTGAATTCGCAATTATATTTCTGTTCTGAGTCGATAAAGCATACGTGAAACAATAGAAAATAAATAAAAATGCGTATTCTCAACATATTCATAACAACAAAATACATCTGACGTGAGTTGTTTACTTAAGCGTGACGTCACGCGTGTTTTAGTCAAAATGGCCAACTGCAGAATTTCAATGTTTTATTTTATTGATAATCTCATTAATCTTAATGTTTTTAAGATTTTTAAGTCACTATATTTAATTTATTTATTCTACATTTTCCCTTAAAAACACTAATACGATCATTTATGGATACTGTCGTCATGCCTATTGCGTCTTTGTCAAGTGTTTTGTGTGAAGAAAACGATACATTAGGCGTCGGAATAAATCTCATATGAAGCCGTCGTCTACACGTAAAGATAAATAATTTTGGAAAGCCGAGTTGGCTATACAAAACTGTTTGTTTACTTTGCAACTAGATTCGTATAAATCGTTTGTTTTTAGTATAATAAGAACAGTGTATTAGCTCTAGAAATATCGCGAGATGATATATGAGTGTATAAAATTTCACAAGACACAAAATGTTACATGCAACTGGAATTCTGCAATCGCTGTGCTGCAGGCGAATGTGGAACAGTTAAATAACGGTATGTGTGCGTATCTGATGCACTTTGGTGTCAAATGACAGTATGAAATACTAACATATTATTTACAAACTAATAAAGTCAAATAGATGTGGACATTGTTTGAAACTTTGTTGAAGTAAAAAATTCGTAAGTACATTGGAAATAAAGATAAAAACACGGTTAGAAAGAAAGTGTCATGCAATTCGTTTGGCCCAAAATTCAAATTTGCTTTCAAGATAACCCAAATTTTGGAGAAGAAATTAATGTGTTCAGTTTTCAATATTTCTATTATTTTGAACGAAATGCAACTGCTTTAATTTTATCTCTTTTATAATATTTCTGAATTTAAAATGTATTGAATTAAAGTAAACGCAGTATTGCAATAGAAAATCGAATACGAAGTCGTCGGTGCATTCAGATATATCATAAACGACGCGAGCTCAGTCTGGCCCAGTGGAGCGCGGCGCACGAACCAAAATGCTTTTACTGATATGCTTTTCTTTGCATTCATACCATCCATTCGCTTTATATGCAGTATAATATCATTGGATTTACATGAATTGAGATCAGATTTGTATAGATTATTATCAGGATTGAGAGCGAGGTCTTTAACTGAAACAATATAACATGGGCTTGCTGATAATTTAGTAGAAAGTGATAGCAGAAACTGACGCCTCTGGATACGCATAATATTGACAATGCTCTAGTTTTTTATAGTTAACGTATATATCTGTGTAATAGAACGGACTGTTTACGTTTTGCTATTGTTGTTGTTCATGTTAATCAACGTTTCTTGAAACTGAAAAAGAAAATCGTCAAGACTTAATAAAGCAAACGCCAACAGAAAGAAAAATAAATATCGTTCTCGTTCTTCAATTTAAATAAAAGAACTACGCAAAGAGTTTCTAGAAAATTGTTGATCAATCAATTAGATTTCCCAAGTTTCCAATGAACTCCATGAGTCTGGTTGTAGTCGGTACGGCTTCTCGACCACAATCCCATTAGCGAACTTCTTGAGCGCGGTCCGGTATTGCTTCCTCTATAATACGATAATGTGAATTAGCATCGTGTTTTAACTTTTATTTAACAGGATAAACGTTAATCTTATTTTACATCCGTATCGGGTTGATAAAAATTCGTACAAATAGTCGCTTATCAAAGTTGGGATACATGTCATGTCAGATTTGACATTCATTGATTTGAATTTTATGAGAGGAATTTTTGAGTTCACCCATGGTCCATACAATAGTTACCGAATTTCATGTTTTTTTTTTAAACAATCCAGAGCACTGCCTTTTGTCACATATTATGGTCACATATGTGACCTTCAATTTATTGTCAGTATGACAATAAATATTACGCAGTGTATTAATGCTACATGATCATTAATTTTATATACGACCACAGAACAGTAAAAACAAATAGAAGTGTGATGTGGGCGTGGCCCACGTGTCAATAATAAGTTTAGATCACCTAACTTGCTCTCAGTTGTGCGCAGAAAAATATTCGAGTCGGTTGTCAGCTGTCAAACCTTTTTTCCATATTTATTCATTAATTAGGACGTGTTGTTCGGTATTAGAGTGCAAAAATGATAGCAGACGAAATAATATCAGCAATGGAGGCATTTCATACCATCGGTAAGTCTTATTTTTATTTATTTTACATATATTTTATGTTATAACTTCGCTTGTCGTAATTTGTCAAAATTGTATACAAATATCTAGTCAAAATGAACCTTAATCCGTAAGAAATTAGTACTATTATAGATTGAACAGCAAACAAGACTTTCTGGAATATTATTGTAATAAACAAACGAATGTCGCTTTAGTGATGCTTGTGGCGCATATCGACAGTATCGATACTTTAGAAAAGACAAACATTATAAATATTAAATTTTATTTTATTTTTCCTTAGCTTTCATTTGTCCAATTTATTTATAGATTTCCCAAAGAGGCTAATTTAAAAGAGAAATGGATAAATGCAACGTGACGAGTTAACTGGATGCCGAACAGCACTAAGCAGTCTAACAAAGGCCACCGATACAGCAAACCTACGGCAGTTCTAAGATTTAAAATAATGCATATTTTCTGTTTGTATTTTGTAAATATAGATTAATACTATTTTATTCCGATTTTTATTTAATAATAATAATATAAAAAGACGTACTTAGTAATAATAAACATACTCCAAAATGTGACACATTATATTATACTCATATAATAGAAAGAAAAAAAATACACAAAAAATTTATTTGTGAATTATCGATAACAAGGCTGACATCCCTCAGGGCATAGCATCAGATACATATCAAGTTAATGTCATTAATAATAAGTGACACAAATTTCTACCTTATCTCTATGTGTTGAGGTTCAAAATTATATCTATCGAAAACTAACGCCCTCTGTTGTGGAGTAGCTGAATGTTTTCGAATTTGGAATTTCTGTGCAATGAGAAATAAAACAGCTAATATACCTAGGGATGTTATACTAAAATAAACCGTAACATGGTGCGTTAGGGTACATATTGAAATGCTGAATTTATAACCTAAGTCAGTTTTTACTCAAATTAAGCTGTCCAATCAAAGGCATAGTTTACTTGTAGTGTACTGTATAACTATCGGTTTAAATGTGTGGGTTTGGCGACACTGGTTTTCATACTAATTATGACATTTATAGCACTTCTATTTGTTTTTACTGTTCTGTGTATACGACGCTACGAAGCTTATAACCTTGAAAGATAGATAACATATAATAATATTTTGACTATCTTGATAATTAACATGTAATTACCACCGATAGCGACGAAAGAACAACGGTTTATTTAAAGCTTTTGATTTTGAAACCAAATTCCAAGTGTTAAAAGTAATGATATGATACTTGTAACGTTTTTAATTCTATTTTATCTTGTTTTGATAGTCTGTTTTCCATGTGACCGAATATATTATATTGGTTTATTTTGATAGTTGCAAATAATGCTAATTCTGATAGGAAATTGTTTTCTTCTGGGCAATCTTACGGGAATTGCTGTTGCACTGGAATTTTAGATTTATGCTCCAATCTAATTAGAACCTCTAATAATAATTAGTTTTACCTTACTTGCACTTTACTTTGCATCTTATCATTCTGAATAATTAAACATTGCGACCACAATTATATCACTTAGCATATCAAAATCCCTAATGCCAATCGAATAGAAAACGTAGGTTTAATTTGCTTTATCAAGATTAACATTCTGTGTTAGTCGAGTGGAAATCAATTTGTAAACATTTCAGTTGTGGTTGTACGCATTAGTCAGTGTTTTCCGTATTTCTTCTGTCTATTTTGAGATGATGTGACGCAACCGCATAAACATCCCAGTACATACCACGGAGCAAGTCATAGTTAACCAAACGTGTTTTATATTAATTGCTAGCTAGCTAGTATCTTCTCGGAACGAACATACCTAAGTAAGGGCCATTCTGTTCGGTATCTTCCTAGAATGCCTCTCGGCTGTTTTTTTAAAGTAACTAAATAAATGATAGAAATAAATAACTACTTTGAGTCGAGTTCGTATTTTCTCTGATTATTTTATATTCGTTGTTTTACCTGTTCATCTAATGTATTCCAATGATGGCCGTTTACATTTAGTTATTAATCTCGTATATATTACATAGGCACTTAGAAGGATTATTGTGGCACAACATGTTTCCAATGTCACCGCGCGGCGGCGCGTCGTCGACCGCTCGGCGGCCGGTGCGCGTGCACCGACGCTCCGCACTCTACCACAGAATAATAACTAGTAGTAGTAGCTAGCAAACTCTACTTGAGATTCGGAACTCGTACTAGCACTGCTCGTGTCGTGTGCTCTCATCACACGCTCGTATTGTAGTAAACCATCAATGAACTTCTATATGTTAAAAAGTACCGCTTCCTTGCACGATTGTATTACTGATCGTTGAATGTAAACAATTATGTTTCGATGTTTTCATATTTGGTATCGATGTGAAACCCTGCGATTGTAGTTACTCGTTTATTAATAAGAGTTTAAGGTCAAGTAGCGCAAACAAGTTTATGAATCTATCGGCTATTATCTATCGGCTATATCGGTGACTATTTTATGGCTGCGGCGTAAAGAATAACTGTTTAATATGGAAATGCAAACAGCAAGTTAAAACGTGAACTTAATTTTTTAATATTTTCTTGAAATAATATACTTTAAATGTCTTAGACTGATGTACTTTGACTTAATAAGTACCTACATTCAAAAGATACCGAAATCTGATAAGAAAGAGCGAATTATGAAAATTTATTCGTTAATTAACAATAGCAATAATGTATGTACAACGATAATAATAACACAATAAAATATCTGTAATTAATAAATAAATAATATCTTGTGAAAGATAATCCCAGAATGATAAAATTCCACTTCATAAGAGTACACAATGTAGTCCGTATTGATTATACTTTATGAATCGATTGATGTTAATATTAAAAAGTGATACAAGAACTACTTACTTAAAATAACCTTTTTGTATTTAAATACCTACCTATGTAACAAGTTTCATAATAAGAGCACGTGAACGTTGCGTGATTATTAAAAATTTCATGTTGAGTCAAAAAATGCTCGTGAATTTGTTAATTTAAAGTTTTTTAAAGTTTTTTTCATAATGATAGTATCCGAATGCTAAAACGTTAACAAATTTTATTTAAAAATAAAGCTTTTGAGGGTTTCAAAAATACTTGAATGTACTTCAAAGCGACACTGATAGCGTGAGCCTTAGCAGCGGCTTCAATGGAATCATTTTTGAGCATTCCACAAAAAGTCTTTTACGGTGGAAATATAATATTTTGTGCGAAATGTGACTTTCAATCATTGACACGGTGCCGGTGTGGAGTGTTGTTGGCGCAAATTTATTGTCGCGCGTCACGTGGCGACCAATGTGTAACCAATGGACCGGTCTGTCGCCCCCGAGCTTATCTTTTTGCTAATTATTTTGCAGATAGCACAATATATTTTTGCTTGTCGCATCTATTTCATATATGTATTTGTCATTCGTTTTTGTTTACGAGCCTATTGTAGTGTCATAATTTTTTTCTACTCTACAATCTTATAAAATAACTGATTGTTTAAATAGAAGTGAACTTTTAACATTTACTACTTATTCAATACGTTTTACAACGTATTGTTAAGTCGTATTTAAATTCTGCTACAATAGGATTATCGGTATTATCTTCATAGAGTCAGCAATAAATATTATTTACGACGCCTGTATTTATGATAAGAGTTTTATCAACTGCAAAATAATGATCATCCTTGATCAATTTCATTTCTTGGTAACATAGGGTGTTGTCTACGGGACTGTCTCGTAGTATTTCGTTCCACTTGGCAATAGCCGGCGCTTGGAGTAACTCCAGCCGGCCCACTACCCTTAATTGTAAATTGATCGTTTCAGTGTTTACACTTATAGGCCTCTAAATAGCGATCGTGGCCCGAATAGCCCTCTTAATGTTTTCTGGAAACTTGGATTTATCACCTTTTTACGCACATTTTTGGAGCATTTTTTTTTAAATAATAATCCAAGCTTAAATTAAAAACGTGGTTAAGTCATTAGTATAAATTTTAAGATGTGATTCTGTTTTGGGACTCGGAGGCTATTTTTGTTTAAAATTTATTACCTTTTTTTTTTTTATAGTGGGGAAATCTTCTTAGATACCCCCGGCTCCCGGGGATGGAGCCGTGGTTATGTCGGATTTCTACCGACTAAAACCCCACTCTGTTCCATCGCGCTGCTTTGGACGGAACTGCGGGAACGGTTACGACTCTACCGCGTGTCCCGCCCAGCAGATGCCCGTTTCCAGGCCCACCACTAGAACCCCCCCCGCTGGTGGCTGCAGGAACGAAGGCTTACGCCACCAACGCGCAGACAATGGATCTTTCCCCGCTCCATCATCCGCGTTCCCCCGAACCCCCGACCCCATCACCGTCCGGCCGGAGGGTGCACGCCGGAAGGTCCTCCGATGTGTGAAATACACGTCGGGGGACCCCCCGGCGTACTTTTATAGAGATTACCTCGCAGCCCCCACCTCACCAGAGGTGGCGGCCCTCGGTCCGGCCCCACGGACCGGATTACGAGTTGGCAGACGGCCGTTTTACAGCGGCCGCCGCCCCACACCTCTCTGCAGGAGTCTCCGCGCGTCATCACAATGACGTGTCGGGATCCCGCCCTCCGCTGCACGGCGTGGCTTGCTAAACCAGCGAGCCCGGCGCGCCGCGACCTCTGGCCGCCATCCACCGCCGCATAAAAGCCGGCTCCTCTCTGGCCCACAAACAGGACCTCTGCCGTCGGGTCAGTCGAGGCTTTCCAACCCCAACTGCCGTTCAGCGCCACCTTTGCCTAGTGGACACGGGGTCCGCCAAGCCACGACCTCTGGCTGCCATCCCACGCCGCACATAGCGGCCGCTGGGCCACATCTAGCCCTAGCCGTCGGGCCGGTCGAATCTCCCCGACTCTAAACCAGCCGTTCAGCCCCTCGCTGGTCCAATTTCGCTTCACTCAGAGGGCCATAACTCTGAGCTACTGAGCCCCTCCGCCGCGACAAGGCCTGGACCGTTGGGGGGAAAATTTATTACCTCGGTCAAACCCACGCACTTCTCACGAGTTGGTCTCAAAGCGTGGGCCGATTGGTTTGCTTTGTCGGGACATCTAATGGAATTGTTGTACTTTTGTTACAATTAAACAGTTCTTAATGTACATATGTAATTACATGTTCCATTGGTATCAAACATATTTCTGTAAAACAATTTATGCTCATTTAGATGGTGTGACATTACTTGGACATCTTCCTCTAGGAATTTTCTATGCATCATCGGTTTGAAATAGCATATATCCTTCATTATATATTGTTTACAAATCCATCGACAGTATTAACTCACAGCAATTCACAAAATATTCCGCTATATACGGGATTATGTAACTCAGTCTGGTCGAATATAATTATAAGCAACAGATAAGCATGTAGGTAAGGATGACTCAAATTACACAATAATTAGTAATATACGCCTTGAATGTCATTGATAGCTTGCATGATGATCGGGCCAGAGGGATTACTGAGTCGCTAATTAAAATTCACGTGACGTATTTCAACCAACTTTTATACCTAAGGACTTTGAAATTATCAATTTACAATGTGAATGCGAAATTTTTAATTAAAATTTTTAAATAATGTATTTTTCGGTGTTATGATACTGGCTTTCTAAGTAAATAAAACGTTTACCAATTAAGGGGATGATGAAATCAGTTTGATAATATCGAAGTGACTGATTATTATAATAATTGTAATGATTGTCTGTTAAATCAATAAAATGATTACTAAAAAAATATTTATTCAGTGGGACCAATTACTCTGATTCATTAGTGCTTTGTGTGTTCCTAAGCTGATTACAATTAGCGGACGCCGGAACACGAATTAAGGCCGATTAGCAATAACATTATCTCTGTTTGTCCACCAGCATCCATATCGTTAAATACAATTAGATATTAGTAATGAGTTTCCGGGAATCAGTGGACACTGCATAAGATGTAAGATGAATCACGTTGTGACGCAGACAGAGGGTAAAATTATATCCGTGACGCGGCGCGTTATCAGACGCTGCTATTGAAAACAAACAACGTTAATTGTGTTTGGATGTGTGCCCGGAGCGTGCATGTACCCGCATCGAGATTCGAGTAGTAAGCGATGTTTCGCGTGGTAGTGCATGGATTTGGGAATTTTTTTGCACGTTTTATTTGCGAATAATGTTCAGATTTTTTGCTAGTGTCATTGTTTTTGTATCTTTTTCATGATTATTATTCTTTTGGTTTCAAATCGTTACGAAATAATTTGTAATACATTCTTGTTTTGATTCAGAAGCATGTAGTCATTTGAATGAATCTCATACGATAATGTACGTTGAAAAGAACGACGTTTTCTCCACATATACATTCGACATTTCATACAGCAATGATAAATTGCGGCTAATCCCACTCGTAAGCGATTATTCTTCACGTCTTGACTATCTCGTGAGTCGTGACCCAGTTCTTCGCGATACCTCATGCGTCTCCCGAGCTATGGGGCGGATTGTAACTTTTATGTTTTGTAAGTACTACAGTTAACATTGGCAGAGTTAATAAATCAAACGTTTGTCATCTGTGATTCATTACCAACTATTGTGAGCATCCATTGAGCTGCGCTGTTATCTGCGAGGCAATCTTCCGCGTTACGTTACATGAGACCTTGTCTAGCTTTGTGCTGATAAAGGTAACTGGAAGAGTAATAAGTAAATAATTAGAATTAGGTATTATATCATGAATAGTATTTACAACGGATGTATGTGTAATACGATGCAGACTGCATTTGAGTCATAATGCGGCAGTAGATATATACCTAGTGTTTGTTATTTATTTTGCTCTGCTACCATAATACAATAACAATAGTTAAATACATCCCGAGTACATACCTGAAATCTCGTGCGCTGCTTCCATAAATATGTGGTGTGTCGGTCAGTCAATTAGTCAAAACAATAGGGTACCCTTTTTGGGGAGGAAAAACTATAATTACGGGAATAATTTAAATTACATAAGATAAAATAAAAAGAAAAGAGACAATTTAATGTATATAGTCACCACTTCTGCCAGGCACACTACGTCGCCATTAAAATTCTTCTCACATAAATAACTCGCGTCCGCGCGTGATTACTAATATCAATAAAAAGTACAATTAACAATTCCGCGGGCCGATTTACTAATTTACTACGTGGTCAGCACGTAAAACAATCGACGACACGCTCCGATGCGCGCGTAAATAACTTATAACCGATAACAACACTAAATACACGACTTCACACTAGCGGCGCGGTTAGCGCACTCCCATAGAATGCGACAATAACCGAATGCGAACCCCGCTCCGTCGCCAATTGAATACATCGCGTTTCCGCTATCAGTGTGACCATTTAATTATTTTATCTATTCCGAACATTCCCCCGTCCCAGTCAGGCAAAACCTGACTGAGTCCAAAACCAGAGGATAAGGATAGAACCTACATAACGGGCAGCCGCGACAAGCCCGCAACAGCTCTTTTAAGGACAGAATTTCCTACCAGGACCTCTGCAACTCGCGGAATACCGTCCGCGCCTAGGAATAGCCGCAAAATTCGACCACGTCTCCAAGACAGTGGGGGCATATTCGTCTCCTTAACTAGGACGAGGTCACCGACCTTTGGTGGATCCGTTTTATCTGTCCAGCGAACACGCTGCTGCAACAAATGAAGATATTCTAAATTAAACCGTTTCCAAAAACTCTGAGAAAGTTGTTGCAGCAGTTCAAAACGTGAGAGCCGATTAACCGGAGTATTCTCAAATGGATATTCAAGGAGCGCATTAAGTGGACCCCCAATCAAAAAATGTCCTGGAGTCAAAGCCTCCAAGTCATTTGGGTCCGATGAAATAGGACATAGTGGCCTGGAATTAAGTACAGCTTCAATTTACAAAATACCGAAGGTGAGAACCGTTTCACCTAACTCCCTATCTAAAGAACGAAACCGCATTAATAAAAATCTAAATTCTGTGCAGGCTCCCTTATAACCGAAAGGACCTTCAAACGCGGGAGAGACTCAAAAAGCTTAATAGAAGCTTGAGGGCAACAATTCTCTGGTTGGAGCAGCCAACCAGGACCCTACCACAACGAATGATTCAATAAAACTGGAGCCTCACAACCGCGAGATGCACAATCAGCGGGATCAATGTCCCCTGGCACATGTCTCCACTCTAAAACAGCAACCGATTGCTGAATTTGCGAAACCCGATTCGCAACAAAACTTCTAACGCATGAACTGATGCTTGCAACCATGCAAGAACAATCTGACTATCAGTCCAAGCAAAAATTCTTCTAATATTAATATTTTGACCTAACGTCGATTTAACGTGATTAAAAGGACTCGACCTAAGTCCATACGTATCTCTCCTGTCCTGTCTCTCGCCACAAAATCAACTGGTAACGACGATCCTCTGGATGAATAACAGTCTGCCTAAACATCATTTTAATATCCGCAACAAATACAACCTGATGCCTACGAAAATTTGTTAAAATATCACCAATATCCCGATGCAACTTAGGACCCGAATGCAAACATTGATTCAATGATACACCGTTAGAGCTGGGCGCAGAGCCATCAAAAACTACTCTTATTTTACCACCCTTAAACACCGCATGATGTGGAATAAAGTAGTGCTCCTGCGACCTCCAATCAAAATTAGAAATAGACATATGACCGAGCTCTAAATACTCTTGCATAAACTCAACATACTTGGTACGAGACGCCGAATCCCTCTTCATACGTCGCTCCATAGATGCTAATCCTTTTTCAGCTAGCATTCTAGACTGACCTAATGGAGGACGAGACGGTAGAAAAGGTAACCTCGTGACAAACCTACCCGAACAGAGACAACCTGTATTATTCTGGAAGAACAGCTCACATTCCAGATGCTCTGGGTTATCACGGCGTGCTGTAGGGGGCTCCTCAACTTCCCAAAAACGCTGAACCACTTCAGCGAGAGAGAGTCCTACAATCAAGTTACCGTCCTCTTCACTAAAAACACATAATGAAAATACAGGGCCCATGATGACATCACCAAGGTCTGTTGAGACAGCTACTAACCCATCACGTTGCAGATGAATGCATTTTCCAAACCGTAACATTCCCAAAACATCTGCACCGAGTAGCAAATCAACTGGACCTGGAATATTAAATTTGACATCAGCTAAATTCAATTGAGTTGCATGTTCAAATACCTCCGATGGCAATTTAACAAGTGGATGTTTTCCCGTTACATTATCTAAAACAACAGCAGACGTTGAAATACGAGGAAAAGAATATTTAAGAGGAGAGAAGGTGAGTGAGACCTGTCCCACTAAACCGGACACCTTAACTCCGCCTACACCAAAAATACTATTCGCGGCAGGAACAACACGCAACCGCAACCGCTCCACTAAACTTCTCGACACCAAACTCCCCTGTGCACCAGAATCCAAAATCGCTCGCGCCGCAACCTGCTCACCCGATGGGGAGGCGACGCAAACCTGAGCGGTCGGCAACAAAACAATAACAGGAGAGGTCGAAGACTTAGATGGAGACGGCGTGTGTTCTAGTTAATAATCTCGCTGAAATCCCCGCTGTCCTAAGCGAGGCCACTCCGAATACTGCAAAGGATTGATAAAATCAGATCGTTGCTGATCAGCAGCAACCCGAGATACATTGGGCCCCCCAGGGCCCCTAGGGCCCCGGGCCCTAAATGGTCGCGACACATCCGGTGCCCGATATACTTGACGTCTACTACTACCCCCGCCCATGGGGGGACGTGCCTGGCTCCGATAATTTGAATTATCCTTTCTGCCACCGCGCCTGTAAGTGTGACCAGAAACTCGAGGTCTATTAACCTGCACACCACCTGCCCATTGATTATCAACATTATTACCTTCCAATCGATTGTTAACAACAGCGTCCTGCGCCGGAGCAGCCGGCGGAGGCGTCCCGTTCCTGTTGCCACAAAGTAAAGAGTGGTGATTACCACCACACTGCTTGCACGGTCGAGAAGAATTGCATTGCGACACGAGGTGGGAGCCTAAGCAACCGTAACACCACCTGCGCTGTCGCACAATATTACGTCGCGCCTGAAAACGTAATGCCAAAAACTTATAACAATAAACTACACCGTGACCAGGGGCCCTACAATACGAGCAGCAATTGTCCGGCTGCTGGGCCGCAACTACATTGTACACTCGCTGGTCCGGGCGGCGCTCCGCGCGCACCGGCGGCGGCCGGGGCCTCGCGTGGGCCGGGGCCGGCGACGGCGAAGGGACGTTGTCCTGCCTGCGACACTCATCCTCCAAAAAACAAATAAAATCATCAAACGAAGGGAGATGAGTGGAAGAGTCCCCGCCGTATTCCTGTTCGAACCGGTTACGCATATCAACATTTAATTTTTGTAAAACAATATGCAATAAAATAAACGACCAACTGTCTATAGGTAAATTTAAACCTTTCAACGCATTAATCGCCACTAATAAAGGATTTAATAAGTGAGTCCGTAAATTACAATTTTTATTAATATGTGGCAAGTTTAAAATTACCGCAACATGATTATCCGCTAACCGGCGGATGTTTTGATACCGACGCATAAGTAAATCCCGCGCTATAGAATAATTATTATCAACGAGTTCCAAATGTTGGACCAAACCCTTAGCCTCACCGGTGAGACTAGCCAACATATAAGCTAATTTCTGAGCAGGTGTTAAATCACATCTATTATGAACCAAACTATCAAATAAATTAATAAAAGCAACCCATTGGCTTAAATCGCCACCGAAATGGGGTAAATCTAGTTTAGGCAACCGACCTATTATTCCACCGGACGTAAATAAAGTTTCTTTTAATTGTAGATCACCAACAGGCTGGACCGTGGACTTAATTTGTCCCACGGCTTGTCGTATTTGGTCCGCCAAATCCTCAGCCTGATCTACATCCGCACATATTCTATCCATAACCTCTGATTCCAAACCCAGTGCATGTAATGCCCGATAAGAATTGTATAAATCATTCATTTTTTCTTCCAAAACCTCTCCCCGGGACAAAAGGGCCTGAATGCGATCTTGACGCGATATATTCAATACGGCTGAACCTAGCCATCGCAAAACACCGGCTACCTACGCCTTGTGAGATGCAGCCATTTTTAATTAACAAAAACTTTCCGTAAACACAAATGAAAAACGCAAGTCAAAAAACAAATAACCGTATTCGAATAAACAAAGTATAACAAAACATCAAATGCACTTATTCGAATATAGAAAGTTCTATTTTTAGAACGTAAAACACAATTTAAAAAACCGTATTGAAATAAACAAACTATTACAAAAATATCAAATGTACCTATTCGAATATCGAATGTTCTATTTTTAGAACGCAATTAATCACTCAACACAATATGATGCAATACCCTTGACTTTGATATAACCTTATAATGACTTTGATATGACCTTATAACTTATAACGCAAATAATGTACCCAGGATCGAAATATTCAACTATTGTTTTACCCAAAAAACCCAGTGGTCGGTGATCAACCACGCTCTGCTACCAAAAATTATGGTTGTTATTTATTTTGCTCTGCTACCATAATACAATAACAATAGTTAAATACATCCCGAGTACATACCTGAAATCTCGTGCGCTGCTTCCATAAATATGTGGTGTGTCGGTCAGTCAATTAGTCAAAACAATAGGGTACCCTTTTTGGGGAGGAAAAACTATAATTACGGGAATAATTTAAATTACATAAGATAAAATAAAAAGAAAAGAGACAATTTAATGTATATAGTCACCACTTCTGCCAGGCACACTACGTCGCCATTAAAATTCTTCTCACATAAATAACTCGCGTCCGCGCGTGATTACTAATATCAATAAAAAGTACAATTAACAATTCCGCGGGCCGATTTACTAATTTACTACGTGGTCAGCACGTAAAACAATCGACGACACGCTCCGATGCGCGCGTAAATAACTTATAACCGATAACAACACTAAATACACGACTTCACACTAGCGGCGCGGTCAGCGGACTCCCATAGAATGCGACAATAACCGAATGCGAACCCCGCTCCGTCGCCAATTGAATACATCGCGTTTCCGCTATCAGTGTGACCATTTAATTATTTTATCTATTCCGAACACCTAGTCTTTGGATAGACCAGGCCTCCGTCACTCGCTCAAGGTCGCGCTATAAGTGCCTACCGCACAGTAGGTCGGTACCTTAGATTATCGGTACCGACCCAAGCGGCAGTTGGTTGGCACACGCGAGACTGCGCACCCGCGTCACGTTTCCCGCGCTCGCTACCAAGATGCCCGGTTATTGCGATGCAAAATGCGATGAAATTAAAGCACATATAATTTTTATCTGTATTGGTCTTGTGGCCGCAGATTCACCCGAATGAACCCTCTACCCGTGAACCCGTAAATCTCAGCCATATAGTCAGCAGCCCCCGAGCCACGCAGTAACAAAGAAACTCACAAACCTACCAGGCTACTTTTTATCCAGGAGACACATATAGCGGGTCCACGCGGGTGAAACCGAAGGAAACAACTACTATCAATAAGATTTCATTTTTTTTATTGTATAATGTAACAAATATAATTAACAATAAAAAATTAAGTGTTTCAGCAACTTTGTGTTTAATTTACGCGCTCGGTACAACCCTAAAGTTTTCGTTTGATGACGCAATCACGCGGCGTGCGCGGGAAACTCGCTTCTCGGTGCGTGTTCGTAGAGTACATTTCTTACTGCAGCCGAGTTGCGGCGCATTTTGTAGGTAAATATAGCGTAGGTATTTTAGCTTTTGTATGGGAGTGATGTATCTGTTACGAAGTAACTATTCTCTAATCTGTGGATAGACGAAAGTATAATCTTTAGTGTTAGTATTTTCTTCTACTAAGATTGTATTTTGTGTATATATTGTTTATGTCTGAGAGAGCAGAGTGCAAACATTTTCGCAAATTTTATCGCATTCGCTTTTTATTGCAATATGAAGTGGAAATATTTCGGCTTGGATGTTGCGCTGATAGAGAGCCTTATCTCGTTAAGATTGAGCGCGTGCACGTTGATAACAAGAGCACATATATGTTTTACATCTATTGTTACTATTTTGCAACGATACTTTGTATTTTTTTATACTCTTACCAAACGATTATAAAATCTACAATGCATCTAACGAACATTGAGGTTTTTCATGTACACATAAAGCAGTTGCGATTCTAGAACTTTCTATGTCTACGGTAAAACAACTCATCGCGTATCGTCTAACAAAGACAGTTTCATTGTAAATCAAATAGCTTCAATTTAAAATGATTGTGCCGTTGTAAGGTATCGCCGTACATCATCGTATGGCAGATACGTTTTGCCAAGTAATGTTAGGACGCGATCTGCCAACACCTCAATTTCATGCATACGCTTGGCATTTTGGCATGAAATTACATTTGTCTGAAAATTTAAGAATGTATGCTGTTTCGTATTATAAAGGAGTAGAATTGTTTCCTGGAAGTAGAGGAACGAAACTGTGCAGTTATTTATAACTTTCATGATACATATTTTAATGATGTTGTCTTTTATTTATGTTGACGCGCCTTTAAATGGTATCACACTGATCATTTTGATCATATTATAATGGAAATCGTAATACTTAATATAAGATTATGATATTTTTGTTGCTTTGTGCTGTTTACGTAAAACGAGCAAATTATTATAATATTGTTTTTGCTGATAATCTTTATACATTCGTAAAATTACGAGTCATCGTATGGTACTTAATTACATGCAATGTACATTTGTTTAGAATACAGTAAAAATGTAAATTACTGCATGTTTTCTTGGAAGCATTGTATTCAAACTTCAATGCAATCGTTTCGTTTTTAACACGAATTTATTTCATACATTATTTTCTCGTGACTGGAACTGTGAAAATCGACGACGACTTGTCTGCTCATAAAAGTTTCTCCTGTAATAATAAAAAAGACGTGTGGCACTCGGGGACTTCCGCGGTAAAGCTATTGCATGCTATGCCTTCAAGCCACACCTCCGCGCCCGTCGGAGTGGGGAGCGTGAGGTTTTTCGTTACGCAATTTCTGGATTCGGTCCCCGCGCTCAAGGCCCGCGATAGAAGCTATGCAATAGCTTAAAAACTTTAACAATAAAAAAAAAAACTGTTTAAGGAGTGGAAAACTGTGGGTGAAATTACCAGATCATTTCTATGGCATTTCACTTGACCATCTGTTAGGAGGAGATTACCTCAAGCACGTATCCTTAGTTCCTATATAATTGCTATGCTTGAGTGTGTCTTTACAGCAGATCTCAATGGTTTATGCCAAGTTTGAATGATCAAACTATGTGTTATATGGCTAGTATAATGTGTATATTAGATAAAGTGTGGTTTACACCAAGTTTGAGGGTTCAATATTTGGTATGTCCTTGCAGGTGTTCTGCGACATAGTGGTGCGCGACGGCGAGATGGTGTGCGTGGAACTGGTGGCGCGCGGGCGCGGGTGCGCCGCCCAGGCGGTCATCTTCCTCGGCTCCATACGGTACGACGCGCTCACCCGGGTGTACGACGCGAGGGTGAGTACACGACGAGGAGTTGCGTCATTACAGGGAGAAGACAGTCCTCCAGTACAAAGACATGCTTTGATATTGAAAAATTGCCGCGAACGCGAATTTAACTCAAATCGAAAATATGACATGACATGGTGCTCACTCGGCCGAAGTAGACTGACGTGTGCTGTCACTTTCCTGGGCCGAGCCACGTTGACGGAGCTGCTTCACGCAGCAATTGCTTCGCGTGGCTGCTTAATGATTATACACTATCTACAATATATTTTACATAGGATTCCTACTTGTTACTCTCGTTTAGATTAGTCTTATTTTTATATGTAATCTCTCGTTTCTGATCATAATCATTTGATCTGAAATACACGTGCAAAAAATATTTTTTTTCTTAAATTACTGCGTATTTGATACTATGACGCGATATTTGTTCCGCCATTTTGTACTAGTTTGTAAAATTTAAATAGCTACTTAGTACCTAGTGAGAAAAATAAATGATTGTAATTAAAATAGAATCGACTGCATTATCGGACTCAAGGACTCCGCGCTTGACTAGCGCTGGCGTGATTGTGCCGGCTTTCAGGCGAACGCTAGTTATTCTACACTTGTACATTGTACATTGTTCGATTGATTAAATAATTTCTCAAATGTATGTTTTGTATTGATTTATAAATCATGCAAGTATGTTTTTACTCGAATAAATTTTTTCTTCAAGTTATCGTACGTTTTCAACATGATGTGTTTCAAATATTTTAGATTTCCACCAAAATTAGTAGTTCGATAAATTTAAATATCGCATTGATGAACACTGCAGAATTTATATAAATTTTTCACAAATGACAAATATGTATTTTTTTGTTGATAAAAATGATAATTTCTCAAATGTTAAACCGGAACAATAAAACGCAAATAAGCATTTTCACAATCTATTGCGATTGTACTTTTGTTCCGTAGCTCGGTCGCGGTGTTCTCCGTTCCACTGTTTTCGTTTTAATATTTGCAATATTACTCGCACATTTTCTGACTTTTTTTATAATTACAGCCGCGAATCGTTCACATTGCAATGGTTTTGATATGCGAATTGTTGATGACCAAATCTTTAAATAAGTATTTGAGGAAAATATACACAAAAATGAAATTGCTAGATTATAAAATAAACATTTAGAAAACGTTGGTTTCATCATTGGATAATTTGCAATAAAATATCGTATAAATAAGTTGAGGATAAATTTGAGACTGTTGCTTGGAAAATTATTCATTCTGTAAAAAAAAATAATACCTAATGTTACAAAAGTGTATAGTTAACCATATTATGGTTACTTCTTTGAAAACGCACGTTTAACTGAAAACCAAGATAACATTCTTAAATTAGGCGCACCATAAAATCTATTTATTACCACAACAACATTATTTTGAAATACCATTACGTCAAGATGTAAATGTATGCAGTGCCGGTGTAAGGGCCACTGACACCCCGGGCGAAAATATTGTGGCGCCCACTTGAGGTGTTCTGAAGGTTTGTACCAGGAGAGGCAAGAGACTCCAACTTTAGACCTTGGCGCCCCCTAGAATTTGTCGCCCTGTGCCATCGCCCCCTCTCGCCCCCCCCTAACGCCGGCACTGAATGTATGGATAAACTGTGTTTCTTCACAAGGTTAAAATTAGTCGAAATAGGAAGGAAGTGACGCCTAATTGCAATGTACGGTGATACAAGGTAGCACTAGCCTTGTGCGCTAACTTGCAGAATACTTATTTGGAGTTTTTTTTGTCTTATTTGTTAAATGACTAAAACGTAGGTCGTAGTTCAAGTACGTAGTATCGAGGAGGGATCAAAACTTGGTAGATAAATTATTGCAATTTATTAGTAGTAGGTAATTTATTTAGCTACGTAAATGTCCAAATCCATTCTATTATAAAGTGATACTTAGATTCTAGCTTTGTCAGTATATTAACTCGAAGTAAAAGGTTGACATGGTACGTTCAGAGATATATCTTATCAAATATAATGTCTACTCATTGAACATTCCTTTATCAGACTGTAGCCAATTAAACATCAGTGAGCTCGGAGTAACTCACAATTAGCATTAAGATAGTGATCGCCTATCTTAAGTCGCAGAACCGCACAATTAGATTGCCAAGGCCACAATATAAGTTTTTGTGCAAATTTTACAAGGATATACCTATTGCGTGCTAATTAGGATATTTTTTGTCAAAAATTTTAGAAAAATAAAATACCTTAATGCTATTACTAACCAATTTCAATGACTTATTTTAAATATTTTCAAGGAGACTCGTAGTTTAACATGCCTTAGTAGCAATAGGAGTGCCACTAAAATACATTGAACTGAATTGTATTGAAAACAAATGTTTAAAGTCACCTTTGACTTAGGATTGGGTTAATGTAACTGGGTTAGTGCGGTGAGTGGTACACTGGGTGACGTCACCAGCCCACGTCGTGAGCGGTTAAATGTTAACGACACTATTTGTCCATCGAGTGCTTATGTGGGAGTTATGCTCTGGAGAGGTGTGAGATCTAAAGGCATGGCATTTTGGGACTTTATGACCCTTCGTCTAGTAGAGATTGCTTTCAAGATTAGTGACCAAAGATATGGGTCGCTGTATGTTCCTATTTCTGATGCTGGTTTAACGCCAATTTTCTGTAATAATATTTTTATTTAGACTAGCAAAACGAAGACGCCATAAGATTTGGATTGCAAGAATTTAATATTTAAATTTATGATTATATTATATCCCTAATTCAAGTCTTGTCTATGTGTTATCGTGGCGACATATAGATAAAGTCGAGTCTGTAAATAAATTTAGAATATGATAACTTCTATAAACTTGTATGTTATTTAATATTTTACTACTAACGCCATCTACCAAGAATTATAGAATTCATAAAATATATTTTTCAGTTAGGAAAGGAAACTTCGTGAACTATTTTTCTGGTGGAACTTTTTAAAAGATTTATAGTAATTTTTGCATTCCTGATTAATATAATGCTTAGTGGAAGCTAAAGTAACTTCAGAAACTCTTTTACCCAGAAATCGACATATTATTTTCTTCTAGACACATAGTCATTTAGTTAAAAGTAAACTTAGCCCCAGCATTAAAACGCAATTTGCATAAAAATATACTTAAAGGAAGGTCTACCAAGTAATGTCATTGAAGCCACGCAAGTGAACATTTCAAATAGAAATGTTTCAGTTGCAATGGCTGCATTTATATTGTCTCCAGCATCTGACTAATATTTGCACTGTCAAGAAAGTGTGTTTAAGGAGACAAGTGGGTCGTGACTTGGCAAATGTTTTATCTCCACAACGTTTGCGAATTGTGGCACAATAGAAAGCATGACTGGGTAACTTATTGAACTATGGTGGATACAATGGGTAAGGTTCAGGAAGGTCATATATTATATGAAATTCGTAGATATTACTTTTTCCTCTTGATTGTCAATTTTAAGGAATTTTCTTAATGCAATTGATAGTTTTCTTTGATGCATGTTCCTACCATTATTTTCAATCTATATCGAAGTTTTATTTAGTTTGCTATTTTGCAATAGAAAACCGGCACACTTTTGTTTATCATTTGTTTTGAGTTCATCAGAAATGAACGAGTTACATGCGGGCAGCTGACTGTATTGTGCATTTCCAGTAATTGGAAAGTGAAACGTTGCCACCATTAATTGTTCTGGCCGTCATGTGTGCAATCCAAACATACATTAGCCTAGGCTTTGATTGAAAGCGGTGCTTGATCAGAGTGTTATTGATTATGAAGCAATGTAAGCGAGTCCGGCACGAGGAGCTGGGGTGGTGACAGGGGGAGGGCTGGATATCAACAAGTCGCGACGCCGCGTCGCCGCGTAATGGATGGAGACGCAATTATGAGCGCACCACTGACTACGCGTACTATACGCGTTTTATTTAGATCCGATGTTAAGGTCACATTTAAGATACTGCATAAAGAAAGTCGTGCAGTTTTAATGGGTGCACTTGAATCTTAATGATGTTACAATGACGTCGTGTCGTTCTATATTCATAAGTTTGGTTGTTCCGATTAACAATTTATTAATGTATGTTACAGTTTTTCATTTTTAATGTACCTATAATTTGCATTTTCTCGAAAATTTTATGGCGCAAACTATGTATATTCAACAAACAATTGAAAAATATAGTAGCAGTTAAAATGTACACGTGTAATTTGATTTCTATTGAATTCACGCTGAATTCTGGTTAAAGCGTGTAGACTGGTTAAGTGGAAAGCATTGGGTTGGAAGTAATTACAACACCCGCAACAACACAAGCCGATAGAGTGGTGTGACGGCGAGGTTAGTGGAAGGGCTCTCAATCATAGTCGTTAGCTCGGCTTGACTCTTGAGGAGTGAAATGTGCCCGTCACGGAGGGTTGTCGCTCCAAATTCGTGTCTTTGACTCGGCGCTCAATTCGACACTTTTTTCTTTGAAATGTCTGTGCCTTTTTCTTTTCACTGGAGTCGCTATTTGAATATTCTTTTTGTGCTGAAGCGTTTGTGAAGGATTGTATGAAATTATTAATTTTGACTATTGTTGTTCTGACGGCTTAGAATTAGTTCTCTTTTTTGGGTAAATTCATTTGGATATTGCAGGAATTGATGAATCATGAAAATTAATAATACTAAGCTTAATTGTATTTTCTGCGGGTTTGGGTATAAATCGGTTAAGCGTGTTATATGCGTTTACTCCCATTGTTTAGTCACTTTTTAATTGGCAAAATTATAATATGTCCAAAACAAAGCGTGTGTGATTGAACTCGGTAGTAACACAATAATTTATAGGACATTGAACAGATGTTGTTATGTTTACACAGTGACTACAGCGTAAGGTGCGCGATGTGGCTGGCTCACTATTGTTTACTACGGTGACACGTACCGGCATTGTATAAAAATATAAACAAACCCTCTCTTTGCTTCTATGAGATGCAGGACTACACGTGGTCTATATATTAAGTTTCCTTTGTTTTGGTTGTTGGACAGAAAATTGGACATAAATAATGCTTATTACAGTGTACTCTATTGTTTAGTAATAACGTTAATGGATAAGTGGCAAATATGCAAAAATATACAGTTGTAGATTTAACCTATATGAAGTATTCTACTAGCTTTCTTTCGCTCTAAAAATAATATGATAAGGTAATCCTTATTTTATTATTTTCCATACTGGTTTCTATTTCTATACTTTTATGCACTGCCTAGTATGTTTCGTATGCTAATAGTATTTCCATGTTTTGTCGACAGCAATCGTCATTGTCGACAAAGGTGGCGCAGCGCATGTCGTTCGGGCTGCTGGGCGCGCGCGGTGCGGGCGCGACGCGCTGCGAGTTCGTGCGCATGAAGGGGCCGGGGGGCAAGGGCCATGCGGAGGTACGTAAATGTTATTGGGAATTGAGGAAAATTAAGATTTTATGTTAGAAGTGTAAGAAGTAAAATCAGTAGGTAGTATAGTTTCTTATAAATACCTATCAGTTTAATTTTGAATTTAGATATTACTTATAAGTTTTTAGGATTCTTTTTACGATTTTTACGATCACCAGCGTTTAAGTTTATTAAGTCAGTTAAATTCGATTGTCTTTGAATTCAGTTTATTTCGTGGTTAATTGCGCGGATGAGTCAGAATTTTCTTTTAAACTCTGTAAAGTGATGTTGCTCTAATGCGTACAGCACTATTAGCACATTGCATTGTTTTATTATTAGTATTAGCTCACTAAAAGCTCGTATTGTATAACAGTCGAGCTTGTATGTTTTAACCACGTTATTACCTCAATCAACGGATGTTATTGGGTTGTATGTACACATAGAATATGAATAAACTTTAATTGGCCTATATTGCACCAGGGTGGCCACAAGCATGTTACCACTCGTTTCAAACTCGAAGTCAAAAATTTATATATGTAATGACCTGGAAAAAAATCGTTCTAAAGCAACATTCTTGACTATTGCCATGCAAATTAGCCTATCGATTTTGTCTAGCAATTCGTGCCTGAAAAAATATCATCAGATAGAAAGAAACGTTGTTGCTCCATATATCACAAAGCATACACAGGGTCTATTTCTTGCAATTGGAAGTGGTCTAAAAAGTCTCGACTCCAAGTCCTAAAATGTAACTTTTGAGTACCTCTTCATAGGTGGAAGTGGTCTAGAAACTCAACATGTCCCTGTACATAACAGGTTGGCTTGTGTTTGCAGGTGGCAGTGTCCCGGCCGCGCGGGTCGGGGCTGCACACGCCCAGCTCGGAGCCGGGGCTGACGGCCGCCGAGCTGTGGGACAGCGACTGGGAGGACGACCCCGACGACATGTTCATATACCGCCACCAGGTGGGTGCAGACCATGTGACTACTTACATGGTTGGGGTGGGAGTTATGTACCGCCACCAGGTGGGTGCAGACCATGTGACTACTTACATGGTTGGGGTGGGAGTTATGTACCGCCACCAGGTGGGTGCAGACCATGTGACTACTTACATGGTTGGGGTGGGAGTTATGTACCGCCACCAGGTGGGTGCAGACCATGTGACTACTTACATGGTTGGGGTGGGAGTTATGTACCGCCACCAGGTGGGTGCAGACCATGTGACTACTTACATGGTTGGGGTGGGAGTTATGTACCGCCACCAGGTGGGTGCAGACCATGTGACTACTTACATGGTTGGGGTGGGAGTTATGTACCGCCACCAGGTGGGTGCAGACCATGTGACTACTTACATGGTTGGGGTGGGAGTTATGTACCGCCACCAGGTGGGTGCAGACCATGTGACTACTTACATGGTTGGGGTGGGAGTTATGTACCGCCACCAGGTGGGTGCAGACCATGTGACTACTTACATGGTTGGGGTGGGAGTTATGTACCGCCACCAGGTGGGTGCAGACCATGTGACTACTTACATGGTTGGGGTGGGAGTTATGTACCGCCACCAGGTGGGTGCAGACCATGTGACTACTTACATGGTTGGGGTGGGAGTTATGTACCGCCACCAGGTGGGTGCAGACCATGTGACTACTTACATGGTTGGGGTGGGAGTTATGTACCGCCACCAGGTGGGTGCAGACCATGTGACTACTTACATGGTTGGGGTGGGAGTTATGTACCGCCACCAGGTGGGTGCAGACCATGTGACTACTTACATGGTTGGGGTGGGAGTTATGTACCGCCTCCAGGTGGGTGCAGACCATGTGACTACTTACATGGTTGGGGTGGGAGTTATGTACCGCCACCAGGTGGGTGCAGACCATGTGACTACTTACATGGTTGGGGTGGGAGTTATGTACCGCCACCAGGTGGGTGCAGACCATGTGACTACTTACATGGTTGGGGTGGGAGTTATGTACCGCCACCAGGTGGGTGCAGACCATGTGACTACTTACATGGTTAGGGTGGGAGTTATGTACCGCCATCAGGTACGCACATCGAGGTGTTGGGACTGTTCTTACGTGGTTGGGGTGGGAGTTATGTACGCTGTGGTGATTGTTCATATATGTATGTAGTAACATGGGAGGGAGTAAGGGTCGGTTCATATCTAACGGAATATGCGTCGCGTATTATCGGTCGCGTAACGCCGGAACTGATAAATGTATAGAAAAACACTTGACCATTCACACTCGCTGTACGCTCGACGCACTAACGTATCACCGGTTGAGTTTGAACGGTCGAGTGTTTTTCTATACATTTGTCAGTTCTGACGTTACGCGACCGATAATACGCGACGCATATTCCGTTAGATATGAACCGACCCTTATACGTCCATATTCTATGTACAGTCACAAGCAATAATATATGCCTAGGGGGCGATGTGCAAAAATATCTGTCACTAGAACAAATTCAATAATATCTGTCTGCCCGTATACAGCAAAAATATCTGACATTAGTAGGCAGCAAAATAAAGTGGCATCAAAATTATGTGACGAAAATGTACAGCAAATAATTGTGACAACCTCTCACGGCATAAATATGTGACATCAACTAGGTGGCAATAATAACTGACACAATTTCATATTTCTGTATTTTGCATCGATTCCTCACACAAAACATAAATATGTGACACCAACTAGGTGGCAATAATATCTGACACAATTTCATATTTCTGTATTTTGCATCGATTCCTCACACAAAGCATAAATATGTGACATCAACTAGGAAGCAATAATATCTGACACAATTTCATATTTCTGTATTTTGCTTCGATTCCTCACACAAAGCATAAATATGTGACACCAAAGGTGGCAATAATATCTGACACAATTTCATATTTCTGTATTTTGCATCGATTCCTCACACAAAGCATAAATATGTGACACCAACTAGGTGGCAATAATATCTGACACAATTTTATATTTCTGTATTTTGCGTTGATTCCACACAAAAAGCATAAATATGTGACATCAACTAGGAAGCAATCATATCTGACACAATTTCATATTTCTGTATTTTGCATCGATTCCTCACACAAAGCATAAATATGTGACATCAACTAGGAAGCAATAATATCTGACACAATTTTATTTTCAATTTAATATTGAATTAATATAAAATAAATAAATTTTATTTTAACTACGTTGTTTTAAAACATTATTACCATATTAATTAATATGTGCCGTCGTTGTATACTACATATTGTATGTATGTATGTAGATATTATATCCTACTAGCTTAACACCCGCGGCTTCGCCCGCGTTTTCAAAGAAAAACCCGCATAGTTTCCGTTCCTGTGGGATTTCCAGGATAAAAGCTCTCATAAGCGTTAATCCAAGTTACCTTCTATGTGTGTGCCAAATTCCATTGTTTTGTCTTTTATTTGTGTGAAAGAGTAACAAACATCCTTACATGATACTCACGAACTTTCGCATTTATAATATTAGAAGGATAATATCATATCATGACAAAATTAAAGTATTCATCTTAATATATATAAATCTCGTGTCACAAATCACAATGTTTGTCCTCAATGGACTCCTAAACCACTTAACCGATTATAATAAAATTCGCACACCATGTGCAGTTCGATCCAACTTGAGAGAATAGGATAGTTTAAACATGTAGGTACCACGGGCGAAGCCGGGGCGGACCGCTAGTATACTTATATGAATACCCACTTGGGTAGATCTATTTTATTTGAAGGTTCAGTGTAACCTTCGTGTATTATTTAGAAATTGTTTTGTTATATTTGACGTTAGCGGCGTTTGACACGATTGCTCCGTTATTCATTTTCATTTACCTATAATATTGCTATTATTTTATTAGACTGGGGTAGAAGCCTTTAAAAATAATAAAAAGATAAAAAAAATCGCAGTCGGATGAAACCCATTAGAAAAGGAGGGGAATATGATGAAAATAAAAGGAAAAATAAATTACGGTCAATCCGAGTTCGGGAAGTGGGAGGGGGGAGCTTTTAAGAGAAAAAAATGGTTTCTCTTTATTTCCGACAAAACTACAAGTCCTAAGGAAAAAAGTTCAATGGCAAAGTTGTAGGTAATTAAAAGTTCTACAACTTTTGTGTTCACAATTTTTTCACATAACCTCAAAATTTAGGTGAAAAATTCAAAAAACCAAGTTTTTGGTCTTTTGTTTTTATCTACTTCAAAATTTATTTTTTTTCTACGAAATTTGGTGGAAACTTAGTTTATTATGTCCCAAATACACTGTAATTTATTTGATTGAAAATATTTATTTTTTCGCCTTATTTTGAATTAATACCAAAAAAACAACCTAATTTTCAATCGAAAAGTCACCCGTCAAAACATCAGCTTTTTTCAAAAACTTGGGGAGCCTTTTATTCATTGAAATCTCTACTTTCATATGGTGTAAAAAAAAATAAACACCACCATAGTAAATGTTCTCAGGAAATGCATACAAACAGTGTGAAAATGAGCTTTTACTAAATCAGGCACACTTCTCGAACTCTATATCTTCTCTTGTATCGGCTTTTCGGTAATATTTCAAAAGAAAAAAAATTATCTGTTCTAAGTATAATATTTTACAGCATATTCAAAAGTAAAATGATGTCGATAAAAACATTTCAGGTAGTTTGAGAAGTGTGCCTGATTTAGTAAATTTCACCTAAATTTTGAGGTTATGTGAAAAAATTGTAAATACAAAAGTTGTAGATCTTTTTATTACCTACAACTTTGCCATTGAACTTATTTCCGTAGGACTTGTAGTTTTGTCGGAAATCGAGAGAGACCATTCTTTTCTCTTAAAAGCTCCCCCCTCCCACTTCCCGAACTCGGATTGACCGTAATTTATTTTTCCTTTTGTTTTCATCATATTCCCCTCCTTTTCTAATGGGTTTCATCCGATTGCGATTTTTTTTTGTTTCAAAAATTATCTACTCTAGTCTATATTGAGTATCAAAAATTATGGCAAGTTATCATATTATCGTAATTTCATTTAAATAAAAAAAAAATGGTTGTTTGTAAAGTAGGTTTACGATCGAGATGTTTACGTGATAACGTCTTATAATTGGTGGCAGCGCTCGAGATGAGACGGGAGATCGGTCCGTCTCTCTCTCGTTATACCTGCGATCGCGCTCGTGAGGTTTTGGTGTGACACAAGTTTCTGAACATGTCACCCGACTAAAACGATTTTAAAAACGTTATCACGTTCAAAATATTTACAAAATATAATGTGTCTTTTGTTCATATTCTTACCCCAGCAAAATACTAACTCTAATTCAATAAAAAAACATTTGGCCTTTTTAAAATCCTATCCTATCTTATCCTACTAGTCCTACTATAATCCTACTTCCTATCCTACTAATCTAGTATTATAAATGCGAAAGATTGTGAAGATGTGTATGTGTGTGTTTGTTACTCTTTCACGCAAATACTACTGAACCGATTTCAATGAAATTTAGCAGACATATAAAGGGTAACTTGGGTTAACACATAGGATAGGTTTTATCCCAAAATTCCCACGGGAACGGGAACTATGCGGTATTTCTGTGAAACCGCAGGCGAAGCCGCGGGCGGAAAGCTAGTGTCACATATTTATGCTTTTTGTGAGGAATCAATTATATTTTACAATACAGAAATATAAAATTGTGTAAGATATTATTGCCTCCTAGGTGACGTCACATATTTATGCTTCGAGAGGTTATCACAATTATTTGCTGTAACATTTTCGTCACATAATTTTGATGCCACTTTATTATGCTGCCTACTAATGTCAGATATTTTTGCTGTATACGGGCAGACAGATATTATTGAACCCGTTTTTATGACAGATATTTTTGCTAATCTGCAAATGGTAATATATTTATGCTTCTGACTGTACATAATTCCACATAGCGCGTATTAGTTTATGGTGTTATTGTCATAATAAGAGCAGAAATGTACGCAACATAATTCTCAGTGTCAAAGAAAATTATTGGTCGAAAAATTATTGACTGCGGTTCAGTAATATTGTCATAAAATGATGACGACATAATTTAGTTTTTTTTTCATATCATAGTTCTAGTACTTTAATTTTGGCAATTACATCAATAGAATAAATAATATTGTAATTGTATGTGAATAAATAGGTGGATTCGTAAAATATACGCTTACTTATCGAGGACACATAGGAATTGTTTTTAAAGTGTTTCCCCAATAGCTTCGCGAAACTATTATCCTTATACATAAATATATAATATGATGTTCCTATTTCCATTCTAATGCGACAAAACAACCCGTGTATAGTATCGCGTGGAAACAGACGATAACTAGTTGAGCACGCGACGTCGTCTGCCTTGATCAGTATTCAAGTGGTTATTATTTCGCCGAGGGTGGGTTATGGCGAGCGAATTATGCGATATTAAGTGATTACTGGGACAACGAATACGTTTATGTAATAGACATTTGTTTGGAGTTGGATTGATAGAGATGACATGGGAAGTGTTTACGTTTTAGATTTATAATTATTCCCTAAAAATATTTGGAACGAACTTTTAGGAGCTTTTTTAATCAAATCTCACGAAATAACAAAAAAAAAATGGTTGCCTGTAAAGTCGGTTTTACGGGCGAAGATTTTACGTGACAACGTCTTTTTCTCGGTAGAATATTTATGTGCTGCGCGCGCGGCAGACCGCGGGCCTCTCTCTCGTTCGGTGACTCATCGTAACGTTACCGAGCGTTACACTTTTTCATAAGTGACTCCCAGCCGCAACCTAATTTAAGACGTTGTCACGTCAAAAAAAACAATGTTTACAATTTTGACATTATCATTGATTGCTTTCACCTAAATTTACAAAGACTAGCAGAAGGAGACCAGAATTAGGGTCGTTTTTATCATTACACTTTTGATAGTTTCTTTAACGCTCTACACTGTCATTTTATCTGATATAGATACTGCTTTCCGAATCGGTGGTAAATGTTAAAAAATGTAATGACGATTCAAAATTTTAGAGTTAAGTATCATATCTCATAAGTAGTTGATTTTAATTTTTAAATGAGTTTATAGATTATAGAGCACATTCAAAAGCTGTGAAACCGAACATTAGTCTTAATATATATAAATCTCGTGTCACAATGTTTGTCCTCAATGGAATCCTAAACCACTTAACCGATTATAATAAAATTCGCACACCATGTGCAGTTCGATCCAACTTGAGAGATAGGATAGCTTAAACATGTAGGTACCACGGGCGAAGCCGGGGCGGACCACTAGTATATTATACATATAGATTGATTGTGGTGTTTGCAGCGTCGCTTGAGCGACCCGAGCGCGAACATAGCGTCGTTCGTGCGCGGCGGGTGGCGCGCGCGGGACAAGGAGCGCGACCCGCGGGACAAGAGCCGCTCCGAGAACGAGGGGCTCGATGCGCTCGGGGACGGGCTGGCTGAGGTCGAGGCGGGCGACCTGCGCGACGGTACGTGCAGCGTGACACGTGACGTGTGACGCGTGCCATGTGACGTGTGATGCGTGCCATGTGACGTGTGACACGGGCCATGTGACGTGTGACGCGTGCCATGTGACGTGTGACACGTCGTGTGATGCGTGACACGTGCCATGTGACATGTGTTACATGTAATGTGGCACGTGACACGTTCTATTACACGTGACTAGTCACAAGACACGTCCTATGAAACTTCTTATGACACCTTACATGTCCAATGGCACGTATATGCAACATTGCACGTCTGTGACACATGACATGTTACATGGCACGTCTTATCGCACATGACACGTCCTCTAACACGTATATCAAACACGACACGTCCTATGCCACATGACACGTCTTATGACACGTATAATTAATTTTTAACACATAAATATCTTATGTCACATCTACATACATATTGATAACATATAAATATGCGGTATGCCAGTGTGAACCTTGCTCAGTTAATATATGCATAAGTTAAACGACAACAGCTATTAATTATCTTTTCCTTCTGCAATTTAGGTGCTTTTTATGATTAATGTGTTAGTTAATAAACTTAATGATACAGTACATGAGCTTCTGATGCTTATCACTGCATATTTTAAACACCACAACACACTGCACACATTTTTGACCTTTGCTTCCAATAAAACATACCGTTTGTATAGTAGTGATAGTAAACTTACTGTAGTAATATTACATTGTAAGCTAATTATGTGCCATGGGTTTAAGTCCCATGCTCCTATCTCCTAGTTTAAAACCTTACACTGATTATTTCAAACAATATTTCATCTGTATACTGCACTATGTGTCACTTAAAAAAGTCATAAATAACAACTTAATTTGAAAATCAATATTTTCAATTTCTTTTAAGTACCTACTAATTATTGGTGAATGTATTAGTGCGCGTAACATTGTTATGTTTGGTTCAATTAAAAGTAATTTATGAAATTGGTGTATGTATTCATTAATTTAAAATGAGTGTAAAAGTTTAAAGACCGAGTAATGCTTAAGCAGCGCCATCTAGTTTAAAACTGTGGTGAAAAATTTTCACGCATGCATTTTTTATTCTTTTTTTAATAGTGAATTGGCTAATATTTAAAAAAAAATTATGCATGTACTATTCGACTATTTCTGCTTTGCATGCTATAATATATTGTTGTCTGTCCGTATGCTCGTAGCGTACGTATATAGCCGGCCGCCGCGCGCCCGCCCGCCGTCGACTCGACCTCGCACCACATGTCACACGATATATACTATTTATTGTGATTCTATCGCGGGGGGCGCTCTTCTTGTGATGTCTGATTAATCATTATAATGTGCAGACTTCGATTTAAATACCTTTCTTAAAGCTTACTATCAATTACAAAATGAATTCAAAAGTAGAGCTAATCACGCCGAAGTCTGAAACGAACGTGATGCATGTTAACATTGCACGTTCGCACATATCGAGCAGCCCCACTGTAGCATTTAATAGAATAAAGCGCCATCTACGTTTCGATCGCGGACTGGACGTTACGTGAAATCGTTCTAATTGAGTCAGTCGATTTAGCGATTTTATGTGATGTTTGGTCGGGATCGGTACGTGGGGAGCGTATTCGCGATAGTTGATCGGTGTGTCTGGTCCGTAGGTCGGCGGGGGTCGGGCGCGCGCTGGCGCTGCTGCGCGGCGCGGCCGGTGCCCGCACTGGACAGCCTCGCGTACCGGCCCGCGCCGCAGTCGCCCGCCTGCCTGCACACGCTGTCGCCGCGCCGCCCCCCCGCGCCCCCCCCGCAGCGCACCCCGCCGCCGCTGCGCCACGCACCCTCCCCCCGCACCGCACACTCGCAGGACGAGTGCGAAATGGCCTACGACGCCGTCTCGCTCGATGAAAACGCGCTCGTCGCTTCCATCTCTAGAATCCGCGCCACCGAAGCAACTGACAAGGCTCGGACGGTGCGCGGCCGCGAGGAGCTGCCCTGCGACGTCAACGATAACAGGACGCGACAAAGCTGGCACTGCGAGCATAACACTTGCGAGAGCAAAGCCCGCGAGTGCGACAACAGAGCGGGACAGAATCGGAATACTACTAGAGGACAGAGCGAAGACGGATGCAAACATATTGTGGATAAGGAAGAAAACTGTAAAAATAACACGGAAGGCAGTGTTGGGGGTGGTAGTGAGGGCGGTGGTGGTGGTGCGGGCCGGTGGAGCGGCTCGGCGCGCGCGTACGTGACGCTGCCGCGGCGGCGCGGCGCGGCGGCGGCGCTGTACCGCGCGGGCCGCCTGCCGCCGCGCCGCACCACGCCCGACGGCACCGACATATACTACTGGTGCGACCTGCCCAAGCGCAAGCGAGGCGGTACGGGCTGAACTAGCTCTTGCATGCTTCGCTATCTCACAACTCTCCAAACAGTATAACATACGCATACAATACGCTTTTTCTTTAAGTTTGTATATTTGATAATGGCGATACATTAAAACTATCCCACCGCGCGCGGTGTGTCCCTTAGACACTTAAAATTTAAAGAGTAGAATAAATTCGATCATTCTGGCGGGTGGCCAAATTGATCAGATGTCCGCCCCGGATGGTGGAAACGCGAGTTCTAATCCCGTCTCGTGATCGAATTTTTTCTATTGTTTTAAAATGTATTCCTACCATAGGAAAATCAGTCTTTAATGATAATTAATATACGAATATGTGGACAGAGCTGGATGACGGCGCGTACAACCCGCTGTGGGCGATGCGCGGCTTCACGCAGACGTTCCACCTGTGGAAGGAGGGCAAGCGGCAGCAGAGCGCGCCGCTCTCCGCCTTCCTCACATACGTCACGCTGCCCTGGTGGAGCATCGCTAAAGGTGACACACCACACACACACACACACCACACACACACACACCACCTGTGGAAGGAGGGCAAGCGGCAGCAGAGCGCGCCGCTCTCCGCCTTCCTCACATACGTCACGCTGCCCTGGTGGAGCATCGCTAAAGGTGACACACCACACACACACACACACCACACACACACACACCACCTGTGGAAGGAGGGCAAGCGGCAGCAGAGCGCGCCGCTCTCCGCCTTCCTCACATACGTCACGCTGCCCTGGTGGAGCATCGCTAAAGGTGACACACCACACACACACACACACCACACACACACACACCACCTGTGGAAGGAGGGCAAGCGGCAGCAGAGCGCGCCGCTCTCCGCCTTCCTCACATACGTCACGCTGCCCTGGTGGAGCATCGCTAAAGGTGACACACCACACACACACACACACCACACACACACACACCACCTGTGGAAGGAGGGCAAGCGGCAGCAGAGCGCGCCGCTCTCCGCCTTCCTCACATACGTCACGCTGCCCTGGTGGAGCATCGCTAAAGGTGACACACCACACACACACACACACACGCACACACTCAGACACACACACACGCACATATAATATGCATTAGTACACAATTACAAACATATATTATCCGGCTCGAAGGACCAAATGTAAGGGAACCACTCCCGTCGCGATGCTTCAGGTTGGAGTTGAATTAAAAAAAAATTGGTTGTTTGTAAAGTAGGTTTACGATCGAGATGTTTACGTGATAACGTCTTATTGGTGGCAGCGCTCGAGATGAGACGGGAGATCGGTCCGTCTCTCTCTCGTTATACCTGCGATCGCGCTCGTGAGGTTTTGGTGTGACACAAGTTTCTGAACATGTCACCCGACTAAAACGATTTTAAAAACGTTATCACGTTAAAAGCCAAGTGATTCTAATACTGCGTATATTTGATTCGAGTTATGTACAAAGTAGTGTGCCTTCACTTCACCAGTACTATAATATAAAGTTACCCACATTCTCTGAGCTGCTAAGCTGTACATATGTATGAGTACAGCCAGAAATCGCTGGCATCACGCGCCGCGCTTCAAGGCGCTAGATAAAAACTGTATAAACCGGTATAAGCCAATCAAATAATGCTCTGCACACACGCTATCTATGTAACTCACATAAATGAAAAACTCGGGTACCTAATTTAAAATTACCTATATTCGTAAATGCATTTAGATTTCAAACTCGAACTCAAAACTCAAAGTTACATTCGCATTTGGATTTGCTTTTGCCACATTTATATTTGCATACACTAATGTATAGTCAAATTGTTGACGTAGGAATTGCGTAAAAGAACGTTCAATGTCAATTTTATGTCATTATGTTTTTTTTTTAAACCTAAAAGTAATTTTTTCTACCACAAAAAATGTAATATTGCAAAAAGGGTTATTGTTTCCAGTTTATAGAAAAAACGATTATAATATTCATATCATATTTTTGTTTATTGATATTTTCGTTAAATGTTTCGAAATACAACATTTTTATATTGCATTACAACTATAATTAATGTAATTTAATTATATTATTTTTAATTTCAGATATTCTGGATCATCGTGAAGAACCTATTCTGACCTTCTGAGAACGAATCTCGTGGACCGACGGTCTGTTTATACGTTATGTATTATACATATGTAGCTATTTACAGTGATTTTCTAGTCATTCCATTTTATGAAAATTATACTAAACACAATTTTGTAACGATTGTTGTATGATTTTAATCGAAAAATACGAATATTAAGAAAATGTTAACTGTCATTTTGTTACATGTAATCCATTGTGTCAATATAAGTCTACAACGAGACAACAAAGTTAAATCTTAAAGTGTATGTTTCATCGCGAAAGTATACTTTTCATTTTGTTTTATAAAAAAGTATAATATGAGAATTTCAGTACATTGTTTACGAAAACTTATCATAAGTTTTATAATTTATTTTATGTTACAAATTACGTTTCACAAATCCTCTTCATTCATTTCTCTCTACTCGTTTTGTATGACAAATGAGATTTTATCTTGTACTTATGCATACTACATGCCAATTTAATTATCCTTCAGCATTGAGTTACATGTACTACGTACTAGAGAGGACATCGGTACTACACTATTTTTAACACGAGTTAGAGTCAATCGTCTCAAACTCAATTTTTTTTGTTACATTGATTGGTTTTAATTTATAAATAATAAGAGGCAGAATATCTACAAAGTGTACGACTCACTAGCCGCCCCGCGCCGCCTCGCTTGTCGCACAGATTTTGTTCGTGGTGCCCTCTCTAGTAATAATACCTCAATGTCCTTCAGGAACATTTTAGGAGGATATTTTTTATCAATGTGTAACTGGTCATTATTAAACTTAATTAATAAAAAACAATGTATTTATTTTCTAACAAAATATCTTTAGCATTAATTTCGAATCTAGTCACAGCGCCATCTATGATCGTTTATACGAACCATTATGTGTTAATATTTCCATATACTGCCAATAGATGGCGTTCTTAAGAATATTTTAGAGACATACGTAAAAGAAACAATGTCTGCTATACAAAGGATATCTAGTCAGTTTGCGTTTCTAGAATGTATTTAAATATTACTTGTTTTAAGCGTTTTGTTTATTTTGCTGCTTCTCTGATGTCAATGTACGATAAAGGTCGAGATAATAAGTTTTATACACACGCGGTTCACTAATAGCTTGCATCGTTATTTTATGTATATGTCACTTTAATTTAGATTTGCATAGTAGCCATTTTGGTCAGTTTAAAAATCTCTATAATCTCTAGAACTGACAGTATATTATGATCTAAGTAGTTTATGAACCTATTTCTTCTTTTCATAGGTACATATTAAAATGGCTTCTTTAAAATATAGAATCTTTCCTTTTAAATTATTATTTTTTTTTATTTGAAGTATATTAAATAACACTTTATCATAAGCATTATTTTTTTAGGACACCATAATCGTAAAAAGTAAAAACAATATATTTTATGTTTGCTTATCTTCGTAACGGTGTTCTAATTGATTAAAAGATAAGCGAGAAGTAATTAACGGTTAAATTACTTGTAAAAACAACTTTTTTAAATAAATAAAAAGTGAGGCAATGTTGATATCCGTAAACCTATAGCCCTTTGGAAGGGCTTATTGATGTTAACCTTTTTATCAGTGTGAGGTGTCACCTTGCTTTTAGTGGTTTAACGTTATTCAACTGAGTTTTATTTTATTTTTACCGCAATTTTACAAAAATTACTCAATGTGGGAAATATTATTATAATCTCAAGGAATTCAGGTATTTCTATATGCATAGATATGGGTAGAAGTGAACAGAATATGGGTCGCATTTTCATTCATTATTATATTATTTTTTTAATGTATTCACCATTGCCAGGATTTGTAATAAATATAATAATGATGCTTGCTTAGTAACGTTATACCTATCTTGAACAATCAGAATTTCATTTAGTAGATGGGTATATCATGCAATAGTTTAAATACTCACGCATTGTAATCTGTATTTAAATGCCGGAGACGTAATCAAGAAATAAAAATATTCTGGCATTGCGCTAAACGAAAAATTAGTTAACTGCGTACCGTAAATGAATAAACAGTAGGTAAAGTTAAAAAAATATTAAATGAATGTAACATCCTACTATTTCCTCGTAAGTACAATACCATCAGGAATATCATAAAGATCTATATTTATTCAATAACTCCATAACTTTGTGAATAAAGTTACTCCATACGAAAAATATTTTTATAAAAGCATTCCATTGTCATAAACATTCCAATAACGAATCTGTAATTAGCAATATAAAGAATTAGGTATATTATGTAACATGTATACAATGTGCGGTGAATATCCTATAATACTGCCTTATGTAGTTTGTGTTATGTAGCACTGGTGAAGTTTTAGCACTGGTGATATGAAATTTGAGTGATGAAAAATTGTCAAGAAATTTTAATTTTTAAACATAATGCGGTATCACATGGTTTCCTGTGAAAAGTAACTAAAAAATCGTAATTATTTGATATTATAATATACAAATTACCAAGTTGAATGTCATATTTAAACTTCATCAGTGCAACTTGTATGTGTATTTGTTTGTAAAATGCTCTAGTCGACGATGATCTACAAATGTGTGCTAATTTATTTTTATTATTTCGTGAAATAAAATATTTCGTATAGTGTGTTGTTTTATTTGAAAGAAAGAAAGAAAGAAAATACGTTTATTCGGCAATCAGTAAGACACAATCGTCATTAAACATTAATAAAAGCAAAACAAAAACATACAAAAAAGAAATGGAAAACAATAATAAAAAAAAAAACAAAAAATAAATCAATGTAATATGAAAGTGCCCCCGTATCGCCAAAAAGGATCAAGTTCAGCATGTGCCAGGCATATTATGCCTGGCGCTGGTTTTCAACAAGATCCCTTTAAGATCCGACTCACGGACGTGAGACGACGCAATGATAATAATAATTTAGTGCAATCATGGGCAGGCTGCGGCTGGTAAGCCTTCCAAAGATCCGAGTACTGTCCTTCTGGTGGTACCCGAGTATTATGGAAATTAAAATAGTGTTTATAATAATAGAGCAGGCTCCAAGGAGATGTTCGTTTGCAAAAATCGCGGACCTAAATCTGACTTCTGATATATATTGTATAGATCCCAGACATCCTATAGACAGATGTTGCCAACCAGTTTTGTGGTCCCCCTGCCCGCACCCCGGTAATTAAATATGGCATACAAAGAAAAAAATAAAAATTTCCAAAACATGCCGTGTGGGGTATCAAATGAAAGAGCTTATTGAGTAGATCACGAATATATAGCATACTATATACATTTCTTACACTTTCTCTAAGATTTTTTAGAAAATTTACGAAAATGGTCCATTTTTGAGTTAACTTTAAACCACTATAGATTGAAAACTCATGAATATATTTTTTAAATTATTATTTTAAATAATTAACAATAGTCCATTGTTTATGATTCAATAGTTCGTAATATAATATAAGTGAGCTATGTGGTGGATTTGATGAAAATAACTATATACTATATGAACTTGAAAATATACTCGCCATCTTTGAATGCTCCCCCCACTCCCCCATGCAACTATTTCACTGTACGAAATATTGAATCGTAAACAATGGACTATTGTTAATTATTTAAAATAATAATTTAAAAAATATATTCATGAGTTTTCAATCTATAGTGGTTTAAAGTTAACTCAAAAATGGACCATTTTCGTAAATTTTCTAAAAAATCTTAGAGAAAGTGTAAGAAATGTATATAGTATGCTATATATTCGTGATCTACTCAATAAGCTCTTTCATTTGATACCCCACACGGCATGTTTTGGAAATTTTTATTTTTTTCTTTGTATGCCATATTTAATTACCGGGGTGCGGGCAGGGGGACCACAAAACTGGTTGGCAACATCTGTCTATAGGATGTCTGGGATCTATACAATATATATCAGAAGTCAGATTTAGGTCCGCGATTTTTGCAAACGAAACTCCACTGAGAGTCCGGTCTATAAGTAGGTAATGCATTTTGAGTGTATGAAAATCATATATATAAATATCACAAATAATTATAAAATAATATAAGAAAATAATACAATAAAACAGATATACATATGGTGATTATACAAAAATGGGGTACAAATTTAAACAAAGTCTTATTATATTTTATTCAAATAACAATATATTTTAAAACAATGAAGCGTCCTTTATTTGGTCACTCAATTTCACTTCTTTATTTAAAATACAAATGAATAAAAAAAATAAATGAATACCTCAAACGTCAGTACTTTGGCATGTCACAACTCCGAAAACCAACAATCAAGTGACTATCGTTTAAACATTATCATCGATTTAAGAAAACTTACTAATTCACTACAATCTTTGATGTACATAGTATTATATACTACAACTTTCATAACGCAATGTTTTCCATTTTATTTAAAAAATAAAATTAAACTTTGTCATCGTTTTCACTAGTCAGTCCGTTGTGTGTTTTTTAAATTTGAAATTCTCGCTAAATATCACCAAGTCGAGGTCAAATCCCTGTCTAAGTATTAATGTTGGTAATGAAGTAACTTGTGCACCGCATATTTTGACGGCCATCATTACTGTACCAGCGCTTGGGTTGTGTTTGTCCTCTAAACTCGTGCTGGGCCAGTCAAAATTTCAGTCCTATGGTGAGTCGTTATTTTATTGTTAATCTGATTTTTATTTTCATTTATAAATGGTTAACTATGATTTGTAAAAATATAGTTTATTGATTTTAGAAATTAGGCAAAAAAACATAATTTGTGATTATAACCTCATATTAAGTCCCTTTTCATCAATCCGCTGGCATCAGTCCTTTGTCAGATATCTCGCCAGAGGACTGACGCGACCCCATAGTACTGATGATTCTATCGTTTTTGAGAACTTTTATCTTGATTGCTATTGGTATAAGCATTTCTATTTTATATTTCAGTTTAAAACACCATGCGCCACGCTAAAAGAAACTGAATTTGACTAGGGAAGAAACATTTAAAAAAGAGTAGCAAAGAAAAGAGCTATTGAAACAAACTACTAATAATTTTATTAAAAAGATCTTATTTTATTTTAATTATTGATTTTGATGCTTTCAGGGCATAGCTTTTTATATTTATCAGATAAATACGTATATATATTATATATATAATACTGTGAAGTAAAATTACCTCAAAATAACATAAAAGTTAATTAATATGCCTAATAACATTATAAAAATGTCAAGGGGCTCTTATGAAAACTCAGATGAGACTTTCATTCGAGCCTTTGGTTTTTAATTTTATTATAATTAGTCCTTTAACATAAATATTGTTAGATTTTTAGGGCTCCGAACCTCAAAAGGAAAATACAGAACCCTTATAGGATCACTTTGTTGTCCGTTTGTCTGTTAAGACGTTTTTTTTTGGAACGCGTGGAGGTATCAATCTGAAATTTATATTGGATACTCAAGATTAAGAACCCTTGGGGCTGTAAAAAACTCAAACTTATAACGCAACGCAATCAAAAGATACCTACATCCGTTAATACTGCAAATTTCCGCAAAATTAAATATTCGCATGGGAATAAAAAACACACAGAATGCTTGCCGTGTATACAGTCAACTATAAACTATATAGTCTACTTGGTAAATAGCAACGTCTTATAACACATACAAAGGTAAATTGCTAAAAGTGTAAATTTTAAGTTACAAACATAATAAAAAATAGGTTTGTTAGGAGTCCAACTCGCACTTGGCCGTTTTTTGTTTCTATTGTTTGTGAATTACTTGAAATATTAAGTAAAACTAAGTCAAAGTAGTAAAAGTTAAGTAAGAGAGTAAGAATATTCACGTTGCGTTAAATGTCAGAAGGCTGTTTTGAAAATTGAGACATTGTTATTTCCCAGTATCACATATTATTAATTATCATTTTTAAACGTAACTAAGTGATTTTAATACTTAAAAGACATGTGCCAACTGAGAGATTTGTAGTAATATTCATTGAATTTCTTTAAGAATATTACAATATTGTGTTTTTATCAGTACCGTGTTAGCCTCGTCAGTCCCCTGGAGGCCAAATCCAGAAAATTTCAAATATCTCACAATCTACTTAAAAAAGTGGCTGGCCCGATTTGGTACAATATATTCATTAGATTAGCTATCATATAAACCCTAATTTGTAACAATCTGATATAAAAAATATAGTAAACAAAATATCCTCAAAAGTTACCCCATTTTTGTATAATCACCCATATATACATTACATTATACATCATATTAAATTACACGCAGGCCTAAAATAATAAAATTCAGTGAAAGAACAGAACACGAAAACAGAAACAGAAACTAGACACTAGCTTATCCTACGCTGCTCATCGATCGTTCGTTTTTAAGGTGTTTCTTGAACGTGTTAATATTAACCAATAACCTAATCGGTGGGGGCAAGTCGTTCCATATTTTTGATGCTGCATAGCGGAAGCTGCCTCTAAAAGTAGTCGATCTATGCTGAGGAATAATAAGTGGCTGAGCGCAACTTCTGCATGCAACATCCCGACTATTGGTTGTCCAGTTTAACTTTTCATAAAGGACAGCGCTAGTCGTCCGCTAAACGGATGAATAAAATAAATTAGTCGTCCGATTACTGGATGAATAAAATAATTTAATCGTCCGATAACATCTATTTATCTATATAGTTAGGTTAACGGGGTTTCTTTAGAGAACTGCCGCACGTATTATAGGTTTTTTGTGGGGGGAGGAGAGGGGGGAGGAGGGCTCACGTAGGTATTTGATTTTTTTTTTGCGCGTCGACGGAGCCCCGCTTCGCGGGGCTCCTATTTCTGTGTAGTTTTTTTTTAAGAAACCTAACCTAACCTAACGGCTAACCTAACCTAAACTTGATTTTTTTGCGCGACGACGGAGCCCCGCTTAGCGGGGCTCCTATTTCTGTGTAGTTTTTTTTTTAAGAAACCTAACCTAACCTAACCTAACGGCTAACCTAACCTAAACTTGATTTTTTTTGCGCGTCGACGGAGCCCCGCTTTGCGGGGCTCCTATTTCTGTGTAGTTTTTTTTTTAAGAAACCTAACCTAACCTAACGGCTAACCTAACCTAACTTGATTTTTTTTTGCGCGTCGACGGAGCCCCGCTTTGCGGGGCTCCTATTTCTGTGTAGTTTTTTTTTTTAAGAAACCTAACCTAACCTAACCTAACGGCTAACCTAACCTAAACTTGATTTTTTTTTGCGCGTCGACGGAGCCCCGCTTCGCGGGGCTCCTATTTCTGTGTAGTTTTTTTTTTAAGAAACCTAACCTAACCTAACCTAACCTAACGGCTAACCTAACCTAAACTTGATTTTTTTTTGCGCGTCGACGGAGCCCCGCTTCGCGGGGCTCCTATTTCTGTGTAGTTTTTTTTTTAAGAAACCTAACCTAACCTAACCTAAAGGCTAACCTAACCTAAACCTAACCTAACGAATTGAGGGCGAATATCTCGGCCATTTTTGATTTTAGAGAAAAGTTGTTCCTATAAAACATGCTTATTAGCGTAATCTTTACGATAAAACAATAATAAATAGGTGTTATAATGACACCAACTCCATCAAAAATCAAAGTCCTGCGCCCCCTTTGCTTTAGTCCAACCCAACTAGCTTTAGTGTTAAAAGGTTATCTAGAAATCCGAATAATCGGACGATTAAATTATTTTATTCATCCGGTAATCGGACGATTAAATTATTTTATTCATCCGGTAATCGGACGACTAATTTATTTTATTCATCCGTTTAGCGGACGACTAGACACTTCGAAAGGTAAATGGGCGTACGGGTCTTGATAATCCCAAACATAAGAGACGCCAGCTGCAATTGGCGCCTTGCCTTTAGCTTGAGAATTCCATGCTTATTTAAGAATGGCGTGACGTGACTACGTGGTGGAATTGTGTAACAGTAGCGCGTACACGCATTCTGTACTCTTTGTACGAGCCTTTCGGTTCTGGCCAGGAGACGTGGACCGTAGACAGTATCACCGTAATTAAGTTTAGATAGAACCAAAGATTCTATCAAACGCACTCGAAGGTCCTCCGACAGGTATGGACGCACTCTATACAAAGTTTTTAAAGGGAAAAAGCAATTACTAACTGTGTTAGTGATATGTTTCTCATATCTTAGTGAGCTATCTACATAAAGACCTAGATTGCGCGCCTCGTAAACTCTCTGGATTGTCTTACCTACGATTTTAACATCAAAAGGTGGCATAGATGTGATATACTTTTTTGCACCGAATAACATATACATACTTTGTCTTATCAGGATTTAACACCAAAGCATTTGTGTCAGCCCAATCTGCAATACGTGAAAGGTCATCATTCAAGTGTTTTATAGCATTATCAAAATCATTCGGAAAGAAAGAAATATAAACCTGAGTATCATCGGCATAAATGTGGAACTTACACTTTTTTATTGAATTAACTATATCGGCCGAGTATAAAATAAATAGGATGGGGCCCAAAATAGAGCCTTGGGAGTTGGGGCACACCTCTATCAAGAAGACCAAAATCTGAAAATACGGAGCTACCATCATCCAATCTAATTTCGACACTCTGCTGACGGTTGTATAAATAACTGTGAAACCAGTGTACTGTGCTGTGGCTAAAGCCATAGTAACGCAGTTTCGACAGAAGCAAAGGAATATTTATACAATCAAATGCTCGGGAAAAATCAAGCAGCACAAGGATGGTACACATACCCTTATCCTGAGCGGCCAATACATTGTCCGTTACGTCCAACAGAGTTGTTGTGGTACTATGGCATTTCCTAAAACCAGACTGAAATACGGGAAGTAAGTTATTGTTTTCAATAAATTCCGTAAGTTGCTTACAAACAACCCTTTCCAATATTTTTGACATGCATGGCAAAATACTTATCGGCCTTAAGTCTTTGAATGAAATAGGGTTATGATTTTTAGGCAGAGGCCGAACCAATGCTTTTTTCCATAAATCGGGAAATGTTGACGTTAAAATGGAGCTATTAATAATTTGAGTTATGGGTTTTAAAGTGTGAGGAAGAGTAAGTAGCAACATATTTAAATTTATTTTATCATAACCCTCAGCGTTCGACGCGAGTTTTAGTAAATATTTAGATACAGTGTCTTCAGAAACAGTTGTTAATTCAAAAACCGCCTCGCTGTGCAGATGGGAGTCGAAGAACATTAAGGACGTTGAATCCACAATAGCACTGCCTGGGACTTGTAAAAAATGCTGATTTATTTGATTGGGGCAGGACAGATGTGGTGGGAGCTCATTTAATTGTTTGCGAGGTAAAACATTAGATTTTATATTTTTCCAAAGCACCTGAGGTTCATTTATTTTATTATTTATACTAAAACGAAAATAAGCTACTTTTTCATTATGCAAAGAGGACACGACGAGAGATTTCAATTGATGGTAGTAATCCTTTTTAGAATCTGTCTTAGATTTCCGATATTTAGATAAAGCGTCATCGCGTAACTTCATCATGGTTTTTATAGTGTCAGTAATCCAGGGATGTGAGGGCTCTTTGAAAACGATTGTCCTAATGGGTGCATGTAAATCAAACAGCGCAATAATGCACTTTGAGAAAGCCTCAACCATTGCATTTACTGAGTCCAGATGCATGAAATTATTCCAATCTATTTTACTCAGGTCTTTATTTAAACTTTCTCGACAAATACATTTAAGAGGACGGAATTTAGTTACGTAAGGTTTTAATCTATTTCTTTTTATGTTGAACTCACACATAACGACAGAATGACCAAGACTAGATCTGTATGGTTCGACTGTAACGTTCCTAGCATGCAAATCCGTGCAAACTAAATCGATTAGAGTTTGACTGCCTTCAGTAAAGTGGGTAGGAGCAGAAACAAGCTGTGAAAGGCTCAAGGAAGAAAGAAATTCATTTATTTTCAAAGATTTAGAATCATTACAATTTATCATATTTACATTGAAATCCCCCAACAATACACAATGATCAACTTTATCAAGTGCACTTATTGTGTCAGTCAAAGTATCCAGAAACAAATCCAGATTAAGCCACGGCGGACGATAGGCTGTTCCCACCGCAATATGTTTACCGTTGACCACTAACCTCAGCCACATTTGTTCAACCGATTCACAGTTTGGATTAATTGGGATGGTTATCGTTTTAACCTTTAAACCACACTTGACATAAAAACCTACCCCGCCACCACGGCCCGAGCGCACCGTCGCAGGCCGCGGGACATGCCGCAGTCGGTATCCGGGAACAACAGGAGCGCGACCGTCATCTTCTGCCCGTAACCACGTTTCATTGATGGCGAAAATGTCAAAATTATATCGCACTACCATCGCAATAAAGTCATCATGAAATGTGCCCAGTGAACCCACATTATGCAATCCAACTATAAGGTTATTCAACACCATTGCTAATATTACTCACTAAAAATTAGAGATGCGCCGAATAGTGGTTTCACCGAATAACCGAATACCGAATACTATTCGGTTAAAACCTTACCGAACCGTATATTCGGCCGAATTATTCGGTTCAATGTTTTGACGTGTTTTGATGCGTAAACCGGTTCTAACGGGTCGCAAGTAGCTGCTGGCTCGGTGGCGAGCGAGCCTTACCTCACCGCCCGCCACCCGCGTATATCGCCCGCGCACTCCGTGCTGTCTCAGCTGTGTTGAAACATCGCACAAATACGTTACAAATTAAAACAAAAAAATATTAAATTTTTTATATAGTTTAAAAGTTTTATATTTTTACTTTAAGTTAGTGTTTGCAATATGAGCGGACGTAAAAGATCGCGAGCTTGGGACTTTTTTGATGAAATGCAAGATGACAAAACAAAAGTTAAGTGTAATTTGTGTGATTGTGTTATTTCTCGTGGTGGAGTAGGGCGTAGTGCCAGTGATTGTTTAAAAAAATAATGTCATATTCTATTGGGACTAAAAGCATTGTCTTCAGACTTCAGGATTTAAAGTACATATAATAAATATTAAATACTGACTAAGTGCTAATAATAAACATGATTAAATTATGTTGATGTAAATTTTAGAAAATAAACGTTGATTTGAAATGTAATGATTGTTTTATTTTATATACCTTAGGTTCGACACATTTTTCATAGGATTTCTTTCACTTGTGTATAGTATGACATAAATCATTCATAATATGAAGTTATTTATTTAGTTCTATAGCCAAGAAAGTAGAAATACTCATACCGAATATATTCGGCACCTAAACCGAATAATTCGGCCGAATACGAATAGTGAAAAAGATGCCGAATATGCCGAATACCGAATATGTATTCGGTATTCGGCGCATCCCTACTAAAAATAATAATAATAATAACATCAAATTAAATAAATATAATAAAAAACGATAATAAATATAATAAAAAGTTAAATGTTGTATATAAAACGATAACATGGCAATAGAAATATATATTATGTATAAAAGTATGTATAAATATTCATTTAAATTGTAACTTCTCAATATCATTAATTGCACCACAATAATAAAAACAGGTGTTAAAAAATAAAGGTTCAGTTTGTGGCGGAAAGTGTAATATGTAACATCTATACCAATGCACTTATGCGATACAAAACGTTTATACAATATAATATTATCTGTTATTCATAATTCAACAATGATATAATATATTAGGATAATACCAATTCACAACAATATTAAACATAACAATACAATAAAAGTACATTGAGACAAATAAAAAAGGATGATCGTTAAGATACTCCATAATATAATGTTTTAATAACAATAACAAAAAATATTTTAATTCCTTATAAAATGAGTAGTTCAAAAGTGGTTACAAGTAATAAATAAACAAACCAATTAACAATGAATAAATGAAAATAGACTGACAATATTATTAAGTAGTAAATAAACATTTCTACAGCCGCGCAACACAATATACCTAAGGCACAAACAAACATTATAGGAATTATCGCATGAACAATTATGGTAACGTTTTATATAGATATATGTATAAAAAAGTAATTTTATAGTAGGCAAGGCACTGCGGGGTACACATATTATTAATACTGTTTCCATTAAGATAATAATAATCTGAAGGTATATAAGCAATAACAAGTATAATATGATAATATAACAAGAATACAATACGAATATTACAGAGTAACGGTTAAAAAAAAGGTGAAACGTAAAATTCTATTTCCATTTATAACTCTAGTATTTAATGAAATATATAAAGTCGACATTACTGAGTTCAACAAGCCCAGAGGAGATTAGAAATTATAATCAAAATGGACCAATTTAACCATATTAAAATGCCATTAGACTTAGATTTAGAGAAATTTTATTCAACGAATTCACTGATTCTAATATTATACAATGTAATGAGTAACTTCATATTTATTAATCTTTTTCGATCGTCTTCGAATTTCGATGGCGTTTGAAATCATGATTGGTAGATAAGCGCCTACAGATGTGTTGCCAACATCTATTGCGATGTGATCTGGATGTCTTCTTACCTATTTTGCTTTACCTTTAGCAACTGCGATATTTTTTTTTTATAAATAGATGTCCAGTTACATGGTTTTCTCGTAGGTATGGTATAATTACCTGAAACAAGAAAAAAACGTATATTATTATTATCACTTTGTATTAAAAAAAATCAGAAAAAGTGTGTACTGTCTCATGAATATTCTTTGAAAATAAATGTTCAGCATTTAAATAAAAAAAAAAATCGGTACTAAATAAATATCGAGGCATTCAATACATGGAAAAATAAAGCCAAACATTTACGCTGGTACGCACTACGCATCAATCAAGGCAAAATACTTGTAAAGATGTCAGTCACGCATTCAGGAAGTGAAGTCAAGGACTCAAGGGTAGTAGAAACTCAGCCAAGGTCGGAGATAGTATAAACCTTTTGTGATTTTGAATGACGTGCTAACGATTTGGTAATGAATTAATAATGTTGGTACAGTTGGTGTTCTGATAACAATCAGCTGCTACCGTTTGATGAGAATTTTGTTTAATATACCTACGAAATTTTTATTAAATATTTTTGGGTGTCCTTCATTCAAAGCACTAATCTCAGGTTGTCTAAGAACGAAAATTTCTTTATTACGACTACATTTATTTGACATAAATTCGCCTTAGGTAACTAACTACCTAGGTATTTAGTTATAATATTTCGAGACAAACATAACGTGATTATAAGGGCTAAAAGAAATAACTAAAATGAATAGTTTTTATATAAACAGAAAACAGTACTGAGTACTCTCAAGAAACCAAAGAATTAAGAAAGAATTCTCTTCCGTATTGCACAATAATTAAACCTCGTCCTCATTTCAATTACCCTACTATCTCTAGTTAAAGCATGACGTCACCAACGTCTTTCCAGCATTCCTAGCCGTAACGAAATGAAAATATCCTGTAGTGATGCGTGGGCGCGGCTGCCGGCGGGCGGCACGCGCGGGTAAGGTCCGACTGCACTAGGCTACGCGGCAGCGTAGCGTAGCGGTGCGACACAGCTTAGTGTCCTTTCTATGAAATTGTATGAAGTAAAACGCAATAACTACGCGTGTCGTCCAAAGGATATGTTCAAAAATATAATATGAACCAAAAACCAAAATCGACAGGTATGAAATGTGTACCAATGGATTGGCAACTGGGCACTCTGAAATCGCTATATTCATATTAAGCTACAACATGACGTAGATAAACTTATTTTTTAATTTTTTAAACGAATTTTTTACTTATTTTGTTTTGTCCCTAGCTCCTATACTATAACGATTTTAGGGTGACCGCTTTAGCTGCAGTATATTATATTTAATTATCAATCCATTGGTACACATTTCATTCTGTCGATTCTGAGTAGATTTTTGGATATCTCCTTTGACCAATCGTCAAATATGTCGCACCGCAACGCGTCGCCTAGTTACGCCTAGTGCGGTCGGACCTTTGCTAAGGAGGCGGAAGTCGGCACTTGGGCGATGACATGACTTCTTTCGTAAAACGGACCTCATTATAAAGGCGCCAACTACGGTTCTTACTTCTTTAGATCTTTATGTGGTGTATGATGTATTGAAGTTTATTAATTACTTTTAAATGGATCATTGCCTAATCAAATGTAAATATTAAGTCATATAATAAAAAAATAATGATCGGTTTTACTCCGGGTTACAAAATACTTGGATAAAATTATTCTTAACACAATGAATATACACAATGCAACTAAACATTCACAAGGTCTACATATGTTTTTGTGTATAGAGACACGTGTTGATTTGATTCAATTTTAAAAGCGCGCTGTTTTCCTAAGATTGGTTCAAACTAATTCTACTTTAAATTATAGACATGTTATTACATCTTTATAATTTTCTTAGTATAATAATTATGGTTATTTGCTGTCTGCAAATTTAATGTTTGTTTTTTTTCGGCTGTTCTATTTTTTATATTATTCTCCGAGTGAACAAGAGAAGTATAGAGCAAGAATATTAAGAGCTCAAATGTATTTTCAATAAAATGCAAGATTCTTTTAGGTACCTATATTTAAAAACTGTCTCTATACTATTTGAAGATTTAAAGTAGAGACTAGAGATCAATTATATGTAGTTACTTTAAATCTTCAAATTAACTTCATAAACATATAAGAAAAACAGAAAAGTGATAATCATAAATTTAGCAAGTTAGCCCAGATACGCGTGGCTCTGCCTCGACATTTGACCTGTTATCTCTCGCCGCGTTCCCGTATCGCACTCCGCTCCACATCCCGACACTATACACACATTGTGGTGAGTCTTTTTCATTTTTTCCTCATTTATTCAAAGAATATCTATTTCATAATTTATTAAAAAAAAAAACAAAAAAAAAGTAATACCTATGATAAAAGTTCCGTCATTGAAAGTCTCCGTTTTATCTGAATTATCGCAAAATTTGATACCTACAACTTCGGAAATCTTTGAGACTACGAACGGTCAAAATCAAGTGATTTGAGCAGATTGTTTGAAGCTGTTTTAACAATCATCTGTATTAATATTGCAACGTCCGTTTGTCGCAATTACGAGATGTTCTTAAAAGCACGTAACCTACATATATTTAGTTTTATTATTAACAATGTTTGTGTAATGTTGCGTTTAATTTTAAATTGTTTCAGACATGAGACACAGTTATTAAAAAAAAAATACGAAATGAATAGAAAATTTTCATACTCGACGCTCTTTTAAAGGTTAAAACAATGAAAATGAAGACGTAATGTTAAATGTAAATAAAACCAAAATTTAACGATGTTGAATAGGTTTAATGTAATCAATTTCACAGTATGAGCAGTTTCTATACAATGTTGGGAGCGTGGTTTGTGACACTATGCGTGGCTTCGGTGCTGGGGTGCGAGCTGACCCCACCTGACGATCCGTCCCCGAAGTCCCCTGGGGACAACTTCTACCGCCTCATCATTAATGGAGAGGTCGAGCGGTATGCTCCCGACCAGAGATATGTTGGTAAGTGAAAAGTGACAGAAAACTCGAAAATTATTTATAACACTGGAGCTACCTAATTTAAACCAGCTTAGGTATTCAGAAATTCGATTCTAGTTCAATATGAATGTTTTTTTGGCGAAAAATGATATATAAAAACACACAGCTGTAGCAGAGTATTGATTTTTTTACAAGATTGCGAAAAAATAATAAATTTCTAAGTAAGTATATAGGTAGGTACCTAGGTAACTATTCCTTTTGAAAGCTGACCAAGTTGTGTGGGTGAGATAATAAGATACTTTTTTTATGGAGGAATTTCTGAACTGAAATGAATTACTAATCTTCTTCTATATTTAATATACTTTTAAATAATATTATAATGCTGAAGAGTTTGTTTGTTTAAATGCGCTAATCTCGGGAACTGCTAGTCCGATTTGAAAAATTCTTTCGGTGTTAGATAGCCCATTTATCGCGGAAGGCTATAAGCTATAATATATCATCACGCTAAGACTAACAGGAGTGGCGCAACCCAAGTGAAACCGCGGAGCACAGCTAGTAAAATAAAAACGTTCGTGAATCGTGATCTATTTTTCTTTATGAATGCATTTTTTTGTTTGTTATTATTGGTAAAGATAAAATAATAATTAATAATATTCCCTCTGTTGCAAGTCGTTTCCGTTCACAAGTATTCGCGATAATTTACGAGGAAGTTTATCATGTGTTTATAAAACATTGTTTTTTTTTTTATGTTATCACAAAAATTACAACGATTATTATTTGTATAACTAATAATATTAATTCACTTTTATACATATAAAAAGGAAATTTTCAATAACAATAACGAATTCAGTTCGATTGAATAACGGTCCCAAAATATATATTTTTGAAATATTATTCTTAAGTAAAATAGGACTGTAAGTTGAAATTTCCAGTTTCCACAAGGACAACATATTTAAGTAATGTTTTGCTACAGGAATTCATACAAAGCTTCTCTAACAAACATAACACATATTATTTAATTTGACTCTACATTTTTTACTTCTATACAACAAAACTATGTCAGCCTCGAAACCATCTCTATAAAGGCATTTCCATTTATCCCAGTGACGCTAGTCGGATCCCGGACGCACGATGTGGTGCAACAGTTCACCAAGTTCCAGATCAAGATCGATCCTCTGGACCCAGCACAGCCCCGCAGCACCCGCAAGCAAGGCCAGTTCCAGCTGTTCGCAGACACGCTCACCAAGTTCGATGAAGAGTGCATCAACTCTGTGGTGGAAGCTGATGATCTGCCGAAGACTGAAGTGCAGGTCATGTGGAAGGCACCGCCCGCGGGCTCTGGATGCGTTTTGTTGAAGTAAGTTTGTGGTTTGGTACGCGCATTCTAAAGCCAGGGATTTTTTTTACATTTAACTTGTTGTTTGTTTATTGTTAAATAAAGCAGCAAACTTTCAATCATTGTTTATATAGAACCGGTGCAGACGAATGGTTTAATTGAAGTATGTACCAATGTTGTACATCATCACTAGGTAGATACATGGTGTAAACAAAAATCTTTAAAACTGCGCAACGGATTTTGATGCGGTTTTTTTATATATTTATTTATTATTTATATATATATAATTATATATATATAAATATATATATATATATATATAGATATATATATATATATATATATATATATATATATATATATATATATATATATATATATATATATATATATAGATAGAGGAAAAGGAAGGAAAGGAAGGTTTTAGTGATAGACTACAAGCCGGTATAGGAAAAAAATATGGGTCAATTGAACCACCAGGGGACATATCTAGAACGATAGAAGAGCATAAAATAATAAGATTCATCACTATGCCGTCACTTGTAAGCTGTCCAACTGAGTGCAGATGAGAATTCAAAAGTACAGGTAGACTCGGTAAATTTTGGTCATATATTTTTGTACGGCATTCTTAACCATCGATAGATCCATTAAAAATAATAACAAACCGCTCAGTGCCGTACAAAAATGGTGGTCCACAAAGTCGGAATTTTTATTTAATTTCCGAGAGTTACCGGGGGTAAATTTGGTCATTTGACCATGTACGGCATCTGTGTCATACTATTTCTATACTGCTTTTAATCCATTATTCCGCAACGCCGTACAAAAATCATGGGGACAAGGGGAAAAAATCGAGAGTTGCAATCCCCTCTCTTTCACCACTCCAGAAGGTCATTTGACACAACACGAAATAAATTTATTTTTAAAGTATTTTATGCATAGATAATATTTTTTCATGTGCCGTACATTTTCGTTGGTTCAAAGGGGAAAAATCTGAAAAAGAAAAAAATCCATATAACGAAATGTTTGCTTTATATTTTGATAATAAAATATAAATATACATTAATATTAAGAAGCTCGAGGTGGTTAATTATCACCTTGGAAAGTCGGAGTCAGGTGGAATGGACACCGTTAAATTGATGAACTAATAAAGAAGCTATGAACGAAAAGATGTGAATTATATGCAATCAGCCCATGAATACATATAATAGGAAAAGTCACAAGCAAATGCTAGTAATATATAAATATTCAAAATGTACAAGTAAAGCGCTTTCAAATGATACCAAACACGGCATATTTATCTTAACTTAATTTTTTTACTCTGTATGTTTTGTCCGCTAGAGGGCGCCACATTAGATTTTGTGAAACCCCATATAGCCTTTAGCTAGCTGGTCGCTGGTTATCCAGTGAACAATTCAGACGCTTCTAATGATATGCCATTTGTCGAATTCTGATAAGTAGTTTAGAAGTTACGAGGGAATAGATGAACATACATATATGACCTGTCAAAATCATAACCCTCCTTTTGCTTTGCCGTAGTCGGGTAAAAATATGTTAATGCCGTACTGTATCAGATGGCCATAAAGCACCCTTAAAATTGTAGCTTTCGTCGCTTTCATCAGCCTAAAAGATGTGGTCTGCACAAAAATGTACGGCATCGTTTTTCCCTAATTTATCTATGTTAATACTATTTAAAACAACGAATAAAGTGTAGGTAACTCTCGGAAATTAAATAAAAATTCCGACTTTGTGGACCACCATTTTTGTACGGCACTGAGCGGTTTCTTATTATTTTTAATGGATCTATCGATGGTTAAGAATGCCGTATAAAAATATATGACCAAAATATACCGAGTCTACCTGTACTTTTGAATTCTCATCTGCACTCAGTTGGACAGCTTACAAGTGACGGCATAGTGATGAATCTTATTATTTTATGCTCTTCTATCGTTCTAGATATGTCCCCTGGTGGTTCAATTGACCCATATTTTTTTCCTATACCGGCTTGTAGTCTATGATTGATAAGGTTAAAGACAAATCGGGCGAAGCCGCGGGCGGAAGGCTAGTGTTTAATATTTTCTATTTCACCACATAGGGCCATGGTATATGAGAATGTCAGCAAATGGTACGCAGAAGATGGTCAGCTGACCAAGCGGGTGTGCGAGGACACCTCCGTCACCGCGTCCGACTGCTGCGCCTGCGACGATGCTAAATACAAGGTGAGATTGCAGCAAAACAAAAGAAAAGTATTTGTATGATTTTTTTTAATAGAAATAATTCAATCACGGTGCGGGATTCCAGCCCACGTCTTTCGATTTGTATAATATGGAATTTACTTTAATTTACTTAAAATTCTGCCATCTTTCCAATCTACTAATTTTCACTTTATTAATTTGTACAAAATAAATGCAGGACTTGTTGAATGCACAGCTGTAGTATTCATTTAAATATTTTAAACATATGTGATCTAGTGGATGGTAGTTTTTATCCATGGTTTTATCCGTGTGTAGCCTAGGGGAACAGCTAGTTAAAAAGTATTTCTGTTAACAGATTTTTCGTTTAAGACTTCAATTCTCCATTGAAAATGCATGTTACAGATGGTGTTCGAAGGTCTGTGGTCCTCACAGACGCACCCGAAGGACTTCCCCGTGCAGGCTCTGTGGCTGACCCACTTCTCTGACGTCATTGGCGCAACGCATCCCAAGAACTTCAGCTTTTGGGGCGAAGGCCAGCTCGCTACTGATGGTTTTAGGTGAATTTTAAGGAATTATCATTCTGATAAATATCATCACAATGTAATAGTATCATCGCAATAAATAATCATCATTATAATAAATAATGACGCAAAATTGTTGGTAGCGCAAATAATTGCGCAAAAAAAAAAAAACAATTTCTCACCACTTTAGCGATTACAGTATTTGTTTTAAACGTTTAAATTTTAAACAATTGTTTAAATTTCCGCAATCTTCTGGAAAACGGAAACATTGGTTGCCTTTAACAATAATTGAAACACACTGTAAAATAATTTTCTCTATAATATTAGTTAACTCATTTTCATCTCGCACTATGAATGGAACGTTCGCCCTTTCTAGTTACAAAAAAAAAAAAAAAATTCTACCATTGCAGATCGTTAGCGGAGTGGGGTTCCGTGGGTCTGCTAGAGCGCGAGCTGCGGCAGCAAGGCGGTAAGCTGCGCTCCATCGTGAAGGCGCAGGGGCTGTGGTACCCGAAGGTCAACTCCAACACCAGCGCTGCTTTCACGGTCGACCGGAAGAGGCACCTCCTCTCAGTTGCGTCTATGTTCGGTATGATGCTTTACTAATTTGTTGTTTGTAATTAGGTATAAGGGTTTCGCAAAATTATTTTTTACGTTAGGTATACGACCTATATAAACTACAATACGTCTGTATCTTATAATTCCGAGTGTGGTAGGGGTTCTTATATTGTATGTATCACATTATTTTGGAATATAAAATTATTGAATTAAGTACAGTCAGTCATCGAAAATATTAAGTCGTTTGATTATGTCGATCGAGGATGGTTTGTAAGTTGTTACGAAGTAACTTCTTCTATGTTAAGAAATAATCCCTTTCTACCAGGTCCATCCCCCGACTGGGTGGTGGGTGTGAACGGGCTGGAGCTGTGCAACAAGGACTGCTCGTGGGCGGAGTCCAAGATCGTGGACCTGTTCCCGTATGACGCCGGCACTGATAATGGTATCTCTTATATGGTACGTAGCTTTTAACCCTTAATTTGGCAAAGAATAAAATGTAATAAAATCAATTTTATTTTTATAAAAATTTATTGTAGACATTTATAGGTGTTACAAAAAAATAGTAAAAAAAATATAGGAACTTCAGATTTCCTGAAAAACAGTGTATGTCACAGCATACATTGCCAAGTGCCCATAAAAACATTGAGGAAATGTGTTGTATGCCGGGACATACACTGCTAATTACAGTACAAAAGGATAATAATAATACCAGAATGTTACTTTCCCACTGCTGGGCAAAGGCCTCTACTAGAATGAAAAAGAAAAACAAGGTGACAACGCCTAGAAATGGCCAACTTTACTAAACCCGCACATGGTAGTCTAATCGACAATTCCTAGGACATTTTCCAGTTACAAAGCACAGACGGACTTGGCATTTTATACATAACACTGACGTTAGCTTTGAACATAGCCTACAACGACCTTGGCTGGTCATTGCCATAAAATAGCCAACATTGTCATAGCGTATTGTTATCAACAAAATGCAAATGACGACGGATTTGTTGATACCGTTTTAGAGACATCAAATCGGCTATGGGATCGTATTTGTACCGCAAACTCCAGTAATCGGTGTACGATGGCAAACTAACAACACCCATTATAATATGAATTGCTAAAAAATCTCGCAATTCATCTTCGGTCAAGCCAAGAGAACGCCCAGTTTTAAATACTGCGTATGAGTTTGTTTGCTCTACGATGTCTACTAAAGCGTCAGGGGAAAATAATTTATAGAAATAACCGAGTGAAGTTTCGTTTAATATGTCGGTGTGATCTGAGTCTTCTTCTACAGTTGCCTTGTGTCGAAAAACCGTTTTTTTCCACTGATAGTTCAGAGTGAACTTGGTGATTCGTTTAGGTCGTCTAACAGCAGAAACAGTGGGCCGTTGCGATCTGGTATTTCTGGGACGCGACTTGGAAGAAACCCTTATGCGAGCTGCAACTAAGCCAGTTATGGAGCCACTTGCTGTTGGTTCAGGCGGTGCGGGGGCTTCAGGAAGTGCAGGGGTTGCTGGGGTTGCAGGAGAAGCGGAAGTTAATGGGAGTGACGGAATGTCACTCAGGATTGAAACTTTTTTACAATTTGGTTCTAGGGACGGGCTTGAATACACGCTTCGAAAAATTGGTGTGAGTCGAACATTCTGGTCGGGGGGGGGGTCTTCATCATCATCTAAAAAATTGAGCCTTTCCATTGAGCTATCTATAGAAGGTGCAGAAGAAGATGTCGCAGAAAGCGGGGTGCGCACACGTAATTCATCGTCAGAACTTTCGCTACCGTCAGAGAGTGCATGCTCAGCAGGCACAAGCGTTAAAATTCTACCACCACGAGTTAGAAATTTTTGCTGCCGACAAAGAAAATATAGCGTGCTATAAAACCAAGTAAATAAAAAAAGCATCCCCAAATTGGCAATGTATGCCGTGACATACAAACAAAATGGCGGGTGTTTCGTTACAAACTTGGCAGTGTATGTCACGTCATACATCATGTTAGTGATCAAAATAGAACCATTCAATGTAATAGATACATCACAATTATTATCACACTTATTCCATTACACAATAAAGCATACATTTTAGTCATTACACCTGTCCTAAACTAAGTAATATTCATAACAATAGAATAAATACCTTGGACAATACAGTTGACGTCCGCCGGGTAGTCATTTTTTTCAATTTATGTCAAAATAAATGTTGCTACATGTGTGTTTATTTTTTCCACCCAATAACAGTTAGTGTTGCAACATAATAATGTTAATTTTCCACACGGAAGATGTAATTATTTTAACAATTTTTTTTTTCAAGTTCATGTATGACGGTACATACAGTGCCAAATTAAGGGTTAAAAATAGACATTGAACTTTTTTTTAGTATTGCAGAAGTAAATTAAGTTAAGAAACGGCAACATTGTTGAAATTTTTTTTATAGATGAAAAGTACAAAGAAATAAGAGTCATACAAGTAACGATAACTTTATGTTTTAAGTATCTGCATAATATCATAATTAATTTGTTAATTCTGTAAAAAAAAACCTTATAATAATAACAAAATTGTGTGAAAGTATAGATAAATCTATCATGGGTCAATGATTTCCAGTCGCCAAACTCGGAGTCAGTGCCCCGTGAGCGCATGTACCGCATCACGACCATGTACCCCGAGGACCCTCGGGCTCCCTTCTACAACCCGGAGCAGAAGGAGATGCAGCCCATGGCCCGGCTGTACCTCACGCGGGAGAAGCTCATCTCCAGGGGCTGTGATGAGGAGACGCTGCAGAGCTTCGTGGCGGAGGAGGCGGAGAACAGCCAGTCTGTGGATCGGCGTGAGTTGATAATCTTTCTTATATATAAAAATGAATCGCAAAATGTGTTGGTAAGCGCATAACTCGAGAACGGCTGAACCGATTTCGATAATTCTTTTTTTATTATATTCCTTGAAGTACGAGGATGGTTGTTATGTAGAGAAAACGTAAACATGTACCACGGGCGAAGCCGGGGCGGACCGCTAGTATACTATATAGATAGATTTAAAGGATACTTAAAAAAGTGTTTTTTACGATGTGAATTTGATTAGTGGACGAAGATGAATTTTCAGTTTAAGTTACCTAGATAAAATAATTTAACTTATTTTCGCTGGGTAAAATAAACATGAAAACACAAATAAATCAAGAGGTGGTTGTATATACAATATTCTCCTTTACGCTAGTTTGCGACTCAGTAAATATATGTGCTTGTAAATTGTAATCACATACAATTTTTCAAGTTTTATTCGTTTCTTCTGTAACTTATAAGCCATAACATAACTTGTTAGAAAGTATTACTATAATGATAACAATTTAACACACTATTGCTCATTTAACTACATAATATAATATGTAATATGTATGTATTTGTAGCGGAGTGCGCGGTGACAGAGTGGAGCGCGTGGTCCGCGTGCTCGGTGACGTGCGGCAAGGGGCTGCGCATGCGCACGCGCGAGTACCGCATGCCGCAGAAGGCGCAGATGTTCGCGTGCGACCGCCAGCTCGTCTCCAAGGAGATGTGCGTCGCCGCTGTGCCGGAGTGCGAGTTAGTATTCCATTTATAAGGGAACAGCTTAGAAAATCATGGCAATTCAGGTTTAGAGGCTTATTTAAAGTGCCAAGTTTTGACTTGATTTTTTTAAGCTTTTCCTTATTGTAGACGGCATACAGTATGCCCTAAAGTTAAAGCAGAACTATACATTTAATTACTATATAAAGGAAACATAGTATTATGGATAGGAAAACTCGTAGTTAACTGCGTAAAAAACTGCTTTACAACGCTATTTTTCTAAAATCTGTTCAACATATTTAAATGACCCATTCCGAAAAAAATTAAAACTTACTGTACCCTTTTTTGAACAAATTGACCAGACTATAATATTATAACGATAAATAAGATAGATATAAGAGTGGACCTACTCAAGCGATATTCACGACTTGACATGGCTAAAAATTGATTTTCGTTAGAGGGGACAACAACGCAGACGAAGAGGAGAACGAGTTTAATGCTCCCACAGAGGACGTGGAGGGAATCTGCAAGACGTCGGAGTGGAGCGAGTGGAGCGAGTGCTCCGTCACGTGCGGCGTCGGCATGTCCACCCGCAGGAGGCACTTCCTCAACCACATGGGCATTAAGAAGTGTCCTTTGGTGCAAGTCGGTAAGTTGACCTCTTCTTTCAAATGGATTTGTATGCAAATTTTATTATTATGTTATTTTGTAGCGCTACAAATTTTGGCTAAATAAAAAAAAATGTAATCCATTTTTTAATGAATTTGTGCTTTGCACGTAAATGTATAGTAGTATAGTTTAACGATAAGAGTTAACTAAATTACTTTGTTTCATAAATAGATCTAAGTATAAGCTGAATTGCTAATCTTTGGTTGCGTTTATAATCCGATCAACGTCGCCTCTCTTCTGATAGGATGCGTTCTTCAGAAACCATAATATGTTACTCTTGCAGAGGACAGCCGCAAGTGCATGCAGCCGCAGTGCACGGAGCAGGAGCAGGACATCTCGGACCCCACGTGCCCCACGAGCGAGTGGTCGGCGTGGTCCCCGTGCTCGGCGTCGTGCGGGCGCGGCGTGCGCTTCCGCACGCGGCTGCTGCTCGTGCCGGCCGACCTGCAGCGCGACTGCTCCGCGCGCGTCGAGCTGCTGCAGCAGCGGCCCTGCCAGGAGCGCGCCGACTGCGCGCTCGACATGCCCACCGCCAAACGTGAGACATACACAAAGCTATTTGTAATCTTTCGATAAGTCAAACCTAGTTCAAACCTAGTAGTAACCTACAAGTTTTAATTACGAATACCTGCTGTTCAACTCGTTCAACCAGGAATTTTTTTGCCGTATGAGTTCCTCTTAACTTTTTTCTGTCTAAAGCTTTATTTGCGTTGTATCAGTATAAAATTAGCACGATGGTTGTAGTTTGGCTAAAGCTACGCTACCAAAAAATTAAAATGTCTTTCAATAATAAATTAACTCGTAACACAACATAATCACATATGGCGTGATCAGTCGGGCCTAATAAATATTATTTATCTTGTATTTACCAAGCGTGTCCATTTAATTTATCCGGATGCATCTCGATAAACGATAGTTAATAAGATAGTGTTTATCATCTGTTATTATCCTCTTCTAGAAAACAAACATTTATACTGTTAATTCTCGGTATCACTTACAAATAAATTTGCTCAAATAATTTATAGTTAGGTAGAATTGTAAATGTAAATATTTTGGAATAGATTCATACTCCTGGAATAGATTTAAGATAGGCTGAATTCCTATTCGTGACTTTATTTTGATAAAATTGCGAAATTGATATATACATAGTGTTTAGACTTAAAGGTCCAAATTATTTGCATCAATATTAGTGAACCTTGTGGATACTTTTTCATATATGTATTAGTTTTGGCTAAAAAATGCTTCTCTTCTTGTAAAACATCTGCATGTAAAGATGAATAATTTCCGTGCAGGCATATGCATGGAGGCAGCGGAGACGGGCCCGTGCCGCGGGGTGTACCAGCGCTGGGCGTTCGTCGCCATGAAGGGCATGTGCATTCCCTTCACCTACGGCGGTTGCCGTGGCAACCAGAACAACTTCCTCACGCAGGAGGAGTGTATGGATACCTGCAAAGTTCTAATGGGTAAGTATTTCTTAGTTCTTACCCGTAAACTGTGCCGATTAAAACGTTCTTATGCTGTTCTTATAACGTGAATAGAGCCTTGTTTCCTAACAATAATTATCAATAACGTTCAAAATTTCCATGAGGCTTATACTAAATCCCCTTGTTTGTAAGTTTTTGTAACAAGCACGCGCTAACAACTGTACGGAGAATAATCAGTGTAAAGTAATCTAATTGTCAGATAGAAAAATATTACTTCACTCTAATTACAGAAACATTTTCCATTAATTGTAACAACGCTGTAATTGAATATCAACTTCATATGAATTCTTTGAATGCTCACTGTAATTGATTGTAACTTTGACTTTTTGGTGTACAGAGGCTGGGGTCTTCAAATTAAATACTGTATGTTCTGAACTACTTTATTATATTTATACATCTATACTTTATTAACGTTAGCTTAGTTAGGCGAGTGGCAGACGACTGGCTCTCGCAGGAGTGTCGTCATTCGCCACGCTACAAACCGCTGAATTTACGATATTTGATTACTGTGAATACACACATTACTGTGACACACACTACATACACCCCCTTCTAAAAAAAAAAAAAAAAAAAAAAAATGATTTACATAACTGACAAATAAAAAAAAAAAAATATATATATATTAGCAAACATTAACATTTGGGAGTCTATGCTGTGGCGTGATTCGCTCCGTTTTGAGCGATAACAATTTCTTCATCTTTCTTTTCAACCGAATATGTTTTTCCCATTTTGTTAAATATTGTTTGATGCTGATAACTTTAAAGTTTAACTTTGTGAAATGAGCCGACACTCAAATTTATATATTATTAATATAATTAACTGGTTGAGCCGAGATTTGAAATAAAATGAATACAAATATTCCTAACAACTACTTATAACATTAATATGTGCTGAGATGACATTACGCAACCTTCGCGTGCCTTCTTGCTTACAAAAATGCCAATGCACCATTAACCTAGTTACAGTCCAAAAATCTTACAGGTCTTTTAATTATTCTGCCACTACGTGATTTCTGTAAAGGCGTGCACACATTAGCCTCTCTATGCTGATCTAATCTACTGTCATGTCTAACTTCATTTTCTTCTAAAATATATGCAGGCTTAAGTCTATCAATCGACACATTACACTCTCTATTATCAATTAATATTTTAAAAACTTTACTATTTCTTTCTAAAACTTTATATGGTCCGCTGTACGGAGGCGTTAGCGGTCTCCGTACCGCGTCCACTCTTAGAAAAACATGTGAACAGGAATTTAGATCAGCATGCACAAAAGTACTATTACTATTTTTACATGCCCTTTTTATGGGCTTAATTTTGTTCAAAGTGTCTCTTAATTTAGTTATAAATGAATGTGGATTATCAATTTTCGTACTTTTATCCGAACAAAATTCTCCCGGCAACCTTAAACAATGACCCAGAGCAAATTCCGCCGCGCTGATATTATCAGTGTCCGCTTGACAAGCTGCTCTCAATCCTAACATGACCGTAGGTAGTTCTACTAACCATGATAGATTATTGTTCAATCTAGCCACCAGAGCCGACTTCAAGGACCTATGCCACCTTTCTATCTTACCGTTACACTGCGGGTGGTACGGGGTAGTTCTCGTTTTTTGAATACCTAATAATTTCATTAAATCTGTAAACAATTCGCTTTCAAACTGTCTACCTTGATCGGTGGTAATAACTTTAGGACAACCGAAGCGACAAATCCATCCTTCATAAACTGCTCTAGCTACCGACTCCGCAGTCATGTCCTTCACAGGGCAAATCTCAGGCCACCGCGTTAATCTGTCGATCATAGTGACGCAATAACGGAAACCGTGCTCGGTTTCCGGTAAAGGTCCTATCAGATCCACGTGCAAATGTTCAAAACGCTCGCTATTGTTAAAATCGCTAAGTTTTGAAACAGTGTGCCTAAAAACCTTACTTCTCTGACACCTAACGCACGTCCTGGTCCAGGTCCCCACGTCCTTATTCATGCCTGGCCAAAAAACTTTTTTACTAACTAACGCACGCGATGCTCTAACTCCGGGATGAGAAACGTCATGAAATTTATTAAAAATACTTTTCCTAAACTGTGCTGGTATATACGGCCTAATATTCTGAGCTGATGTTTCACAATATATTTTAATATCGTCATTATTATCGAGCGCTAACTGTTTCCATTGCAATCTATCATTTGTTTTCATTAAATCCGCGAGCTCAGCGTCTGTCGCCTGTGCTCTCGCAACCTCCACGTATTCACTCGAACTAGGACATACGATACTCTCGATTCTCGATAACGCGTCGGCCACTTGATTTTCAGTGCCTTGAATATGTTGTATGTCGCTTGTAAATTCGCTGATATACAACAATTGACGCGCTCGCCTAGGTAACTCTTTATTAGAACTTAATTTACTTAAAGCAAAAGTGAGAGGTTTATGGTCCGTGTAAACTGTTAAATTTCTACCTTCGATTAAATCCCTAAAGTAAACTATTCCTGAATAAATCGCTAAAAGCTCTTTGTCATATGTGGAGTACTTCTTTTGCGGTTCCGATAATCTTTTTGAAAAATATCCTAAAGGTTTCCAAGAATTTCCTTCCCACTGATTTAACACTGCCCCTATACTAAAATCTGACGCGTCGGTCATTAACCCTAATTTGGCACTAGATATTGGATGCGAAATAGTAACGGCATTTTTTAAATTTTCTTTACACACTTCAAATGCACTATTCGCCTCGTCTGTCCAATCTATACGCGTCTTATCTCGTTTTTTAGCCCCGTGTAAATACCTATCTAAAACTCCCTGAACTCGGGCAGCGTTAGGAATATGATTTCTGTAGAAATTTAACATGCCCAAAAATCTACGTAATTGTTCTACTGTCTCTGGTTTCGGATATGACTCGATAGCTTTTACTTTTTCCGGCATCGGACTTATGCCTTTTTCTGAAACTAAATAGCCTAAAAATTCTATAGAGGGCTGTCCAAAAACACATTTACTTAAATTAATAGACATTTTATATTTACTCAACCTCTCAAATATTAATCGTAAATGTTCTCTGTGTATATCGGGGTTATCCGATCCTATGATGACGTCATCTATGTAACCGAACACGACTGACTGACCTTTGCCCCCTGTATAGTCGCTGCCATAATTCAATTGTTCTATGCCTGATAAAACTGTATTATTGATAAATCTTTGAAATGTTTGTGCCGCGTTACGCAGGCCAAACGTCATTCTTGGGAATTCAAAAAGCCCAAATGGCGTAATAATGGCTGTTTTTTTAATGTCGTCTGGATTAATACCTATAAAATGATACGCTCTACAAATATCTAACTTTGAAAAAAAATTCTTATTATGTAACCCATACGTAAAATCTTGTACCCTAGGTATCGGATAACGATCTGGCTTTGTAATTGCGTTTAACATCCTGTAGTCCCCGCAGGGTCGGATACCACCATCCTTTTTAGGTACAATATGTAAAGGACTGGCCCACTCACTATTTGAAGGTCTACATATGCCTAGCTCTTGCATCAATTGGAATTCCTTTTTGACCCTATCGTACCTGTCGGCCGGTAACCTCCTGGCACGCGCGTGCACAGGTGGTCCAGTAGTCTCGATGTGATGATACACGGAATGCTCTGGGACATCCTTGAAGGCTGGCGGGCGCGTGATGTCCTGAAATTGTTCCAGTAAATCCGCGTAAGGATGGTTGCTATTTATACTTTTAATAGTGCCGAAAAAATGTGTACTTTTAATTCCACAGACATTTAAACTGGTAACTGAATCGATTAACTTATTATTATACAAATCTACATTTAATTTAAAATTCTTCAAAAAATCGGCACCTATAATCGGCTGTTTTACATCACATACGACAAAAGGCCATTTAAATGACCGTCTTAGGCCTAACGATAACTCTAAATTACATATTCCATAACATTTAATTTCGCTGTCATTTGCAGCATACAACTTTAGATCGACTTTTTCGATAGGCTTTCTAACACACCACTTTGGAATGACGGAAATGTTAGCGCCTGTATCGATCAAAAAACTATATTTCGTTAAATTATCTCTGATTAATACACGATGGCTTTTGGTTACCTGACCTTGAGTACATCCGTCCACCGCGCCCGCATGTACTCCGTCTAGTTTCCCGACTGCTTGGCTCGCCACGCGCAGGGTTGCTCGCAGCGGCTAGCTCTCGATCTGTACCGAAAGTGAAAACGGCACAGCCAGTCCGGGTCTCCAGGTGCTCTTCTCGGCCGCGATGTCGATCTTCTCCTGAAGTCGGTCCGTCTGTCGTTGCTCCTAGAGCGCCCGCGACCCCTCAGTTCGGCGCGGAGCGCTGCAACCTCCAGCTCCAATCTGCTCATCTTCTCGTCCGGCTGCTCATCTGTTTCCTTCTTGCATGACACGGCTGCCACATCCCCGACGTTGGTGTATTCGGTAATCTTGTCTGCCATGGCCGCCAGCTTGTCCAGAGACTGATCTTCACAAACCGCCATGACTGCTCGAACTGATGACGGCATTTTCGACAACCACAGGCTCTTGAGTGTGTTGTCTGCAATTTGTGCGCTTCGACCCAGATCCTTCATGTACCTTAAAAACTGGGAGGGTCTTTGTGAACCCAACTCCAGCTCCGACACCAACTTATGCATTTGTCTTTCGGCACTCTCTTCATAAACCTGCAGCAGCCTCTCCTTAAGCGCCGTATACCTGTCCTGGGCGGGTGGTGACATCACGAGGTCACTGACCTGCTGAATGGCCTCTTTTCCGAGTTTCGATATGACCAGGTTGAATTTGGTCTCTTCCCCCTGCTTCTGTGGGGCCATCACAGACTCGAACTGTGCGAACCATAACCTTGGCAAGTCTGTCCAAAATTCCGGTAGCTTGGTGGACACGCTTATCGATGCCAACGCCGCGCCTGACGCCCCTTCCTTGATCTCCGTGTCTGATGCTGCTGTTTCATTCATTTTGATTGCCGATGAGCTGATGAGCCGCCTGCCGCTGTAGTCGCCACGTGTCACGCGTACTCTTCGATTGCGTCACGCTAACTTCCTGTCGCCGTGCCGCGTGGAATTTGATCTCGAACAAAAACTTGCCCCACAGCCAATGTCACTATTTACGCCGATTTTTGATCACGTCGGGGTCACCAGTTTGGTGTACAGAGGCTGGGGTCTTCAAATTAAATACTGTATGTTCTGAACTACTTTATTATATTTATACATCTATACTTTATTAACGTTAGCTTAGTTAGGCGAGTGGCAGACGACTGGCTCTCGCAGGAGTGTCGTCATTCGCCACGCTACAAACCGCTGAATTTACGATATTTGATTACTGTGAATACACACATTACTGTGACACACACTACACTTTAGTCACAGATAATATCAACTTATGACGACCCAGTGATGTCATACTTATCACGTGAGCTCTGATTTACTTTTGAGCCTTAGTCACAGAATAATAACTAGAAGCCAGCTACCTTAGTTTTGAGCTAAAGGTCAGTAATTATATACCTAGTATGATGTAAGCAGTAATTATACTACGATTTAATGAAAAGCACTACTTAATGCAGTTTCTATTTACAACTCAATCATTAGGGCTTTATTGTAGGTAGGTACACTTCACCTTTTGTTTACCTTCCTATACCTATTATTTGATGTCATTAAAAATAATTCTAAAGGGGAAAACCACCGAATGCAAACGGAAAAACAGAATAATAGATGTGCTTGCCTCTACTTTAATTATTGTAGATAAGCTAAACCTGGATTAAGATTTAAGGTATAGGTTAATACAAAAGGGGAAAAACGTAAATAACATTTAAGCACAGAAGACTCCATAATTTTATTATAAGCCTCATATAATATTAAAAAAATAGTAATTAAAGTAATATACCTAACTTTTCCATAATCTGGTAATGACCACAACATTCTTATAGTAATTAACGCATTATCCTTTTGTCCGTAAAGTTAATAAACGATCTGCTTCTGCTAAAAAGGGGAATTTAACCCGAATATTCTCACAGGCGGCGGTGCCCCCGGTGCAGTGGTGCCCCCCAGCCAGGTCGTTCCCGGAGTGAGCAGCAACTCCATTGGGCCTGTCCCACCAGCAGTTAGCGGTAAGAATGTACATTTAAACAATCTTTAAGCACAGCTCAGAAATATAGTTGGCCATATTTACGAACGAACATGGGTTTAGTGGGTCTAGATAAGATTAAAGCGCGTCACACTCGGTGTCAATGACCAAATGACCCACAAAATTTCGGGTTATTTGTAACAGGATGGCGGTTCTACAGGGGTCTTAGTACGCAATGACAAAAAGAAAAATGATGGTCAGAATGCTGATACCGGATACCTTAAGATACTGTAATATAAAATATTACAGTATCTTAAGATAAAATATTATAGTATCGTCACCGTGTGTGACGCGCTTAATTCAGAAATACCTATATTGCCTTGAACTGTAGATACTAACCTAACTTTCAAAGTTACTTAGGTTATTACCACATAAGTTTTTTTTTCGATATAATATAACATTTGTAAGTACAACTGTCCAATAACACAACCAATATTATGGTTCAGTTTATGACTATTTTTCTGGAGTAGGTACCGACTATATTGCAGTTTAATAATAAATATGTATATGTAAAAGGTTTGCAAACGAACGACTGCCAGCTGAGCCCGTGGAGCGAGTGGAGCCGCTGCAGCGTGTCCTGCGGCATCGGCTACCAGGAGCGCACTAGGACCATTTTGGTAAGAAAGATTAACAATATATTAACACTTCACTTTTTTGTTACCATTTAATATAGTTTTTATGTGGTTTCAAATCTTCGTAACTAGTCTAGACGAAATATCAAATACCAAACCTTATACCATATTTTAACGCATGACCAAAATAGGTACATATTTACTTGGCAAATATTGTTTTTATAGACTTTCGATATTTCAGGACATGGAGCAAATATTAAATTTATTTGTGTTTATTATTACGTAAAAATATAATAGTTAGGAATATTATTGGGGCTTCCTACTACATAAAATATGCTCTACATTGTTTCTTGTGTATTTAGAATTCGCAAGAATGTTTTGATTTGCTGTTTTTTCGTGGATCGCGTAAACAAATGTTTGGGAAACATCATTCTACACGGAGGTAATCAAGTGAGCGAAGTCTGTTGATTTGTTGTGTATTTAAGAAAGAAGAAAGAAAGAAGAAAGAAAAACATTTATTTGACAACACAGCGTGACACATCAAAAAGTAGACAATAAAGAAAAGAATACATACAAACAAGAAGCTTATATCTTATTTCAAGAAACTTGTCGGCGCCTATCAGCGCTTATAAGCGCATGTTCATATATTTTCCTGCGCGGGTTACCAGCGCTTATAAGCGCCGATAAGCGCTTATAAGCGCTTATAAGTTTCAAGCTTTCTTTCTGAATACGCCCTTATACACTGGAGATTTCGGTATGAACATTTGACGTGTAACAAGAAAATATTGCCCAGTTGTTGTGTTTTATCACTTTCACACCTAACTTGGTATTGCCACTGTTAATACGAAGTTTTCCCAAGGCTACTATGTATGCTGTAATATTCTGTGCAAAAGGTTAGTTTTGTACATGAGTTTGTTGATAAATTGCCAACAACGTCATTCAGAAGCATTGTTGGATGAGACAATTATTATTTATGCTAAATAAAATAAGTATCTGAACCAATTATTAAAAAGCGATACTCCCTGATTATGGGTAGTTACCATAATAAAATTGTAGCAACTCTCACTTTGACAATATGGCATAAGTGTCAAAAAAATTGCGTCGCTTCGAATATATAAGTTAATATTGTTGCATATTTACTAAATATTTTCCGAATATAAATAATGTATTGCATTGTGAAAAATTGCAGAAGTTTTTGGACACCAAATTCTGGCATAAAATTTCACAGGCAAGTGTATATTTACGCTATTTACAATATTCCTCAATTATATTGTTTAGAATCATTTTCATGGCAAAAATCGTCAATTTTATCATCATTTTAGTAATCAATCATGCTAAATATCTTCTATCTATCTTCTTTTCCTAATAATTTCATCATTTTTCAATAAACCAATTTAACAAGTAAGGTAACCATGATGACGAGTTTTTACGGATAGCGAAGAGAAAATATTGTAATAGTTAACAAAATTATGATGAACATTTAGAACACCATTTCAAAGATTTTTATACTAGTAATGAAACAACGCACGACATCGATATTGCACTCACATGTGGTTTTATGTTTGTTCTTCTTTAACATAGAAATTAATAGTTCTTTTAACTTACCAATTTTTTTTTGTTTTACTTATTTCAGCTTTCCAAAAAATGAAATAAAAAGAAATAAATGGCTGTCCATAGTGCCTATCAAGGGTAAAAAAAAGGGTATAAAAATCGTAGTATGAGATCAAAAGTTATCAAGCGTTATTTAAAACTATCATTCTCTACCAATTAAAATGGTATGTACCTATAAAGATGATAATTATTCATGTAAGTTGACCAGTAATATTATAATAATATAAATACTGTTAAAAATATATGACGTTATTATTTATAGACCATGATTTTTAGTTTTTTCTATTTCGAAAAATCCTGAATATACAAACCAGTGTGGTCACCCACAGAAAGAGACAAAAAACAACACTGACGTCATTCAAGGTTATATTTTCTTGTGACAAGTTAATGGTCATAGTGCAATCTCCAGTGTATTAGATATAAGCTTCTTGCATACAAATAACACAAAAAATTCAACAAGAAAAGAGAGAAAAAAAAATATTAAAACAAATTGTGCCCGCAGTACCGCCAAAAAGGACCTAGTTCAGCTTATGCCAGGCATGAGCCTAGCGCTGGTTTTCAACTAGAACCTAGTTTCGACTCACGGATGTGAAGCGACGCAATAATAATAATAAATTTCATCCAAAAAGCACGCAATAATAATAATAAATTAAAAATAATGTGATAAACACAATATTACATACATATATATTATATCGTGAAAAACGTAGGTCCACATAAATATCCGAACAAAAAGTTCTATAAAATAAATAGACTTAAGATAGGATTGACCCATACTAATAGATAAAATAAATAGTAAAAAACAAAAACGAAAAAATAATAATTTAGAAGTTAGTGAGGTACGCTATACTACTACTACGCTATACAATTAATCAATCTGTTGGGTAGGTAATGAATGTTTAACTTCTGTACACAAGTATGTCAGTTCTAGATATTTTAACGACGTAGCTCATAACGAGCGTCTACATTTTCTTTATATTCCGTAAACCGTGTACTGTGTTCATGATGACTTGTATATTGTGTTTTAATTATTTACGGAGTTGAAAATGTTTTCATGCAAATAAACTTGAAAATAGTTACATGTTTGTATTTTAATGATATTTTTCAGTTAGGGCCGATTCAGTGCGACGCGGATGACCTACGCGGACGTCTGCGACGGACGGTCAAATGTATGAAACCTTTACAGCGCGTTCAGGAGCTGTCCGCGTCGCGGAGAGCTATCCGCGCGCGGTCGAAATCGCTCCGCGCCGCTCCTCCGCGCCGCGGATGTCCGCGGGCGGACGGTGCTTGGTTCTAATGTATTTGTTCAGTGCTCGGCGGACAACAGTCACGCGGAGCGGATGTAAAGTACTGTCGTTGTCATGGAGGCTGCGTCAAATGTGCAAACCGAGAGGGTTACAGTCGATCCCGATCCGCATCGCACTGAACGACAAAATCATCCGCGACGGACGCAAAACCTAGTCCGCGTGCGGACGGTCCGCGTCGCACTGAATCGGGCCTTAGAGTTTGAGTCAGGAATTTTGGTCGCTGCAAAATGATGTATGTTATATAATTATGATACCTCGAATGCTGTTGCCAAAGAATGTAGTTCTTGTATTGTAATAAATGTTTTTAAGTTTCGAGTGGGCGAACAGACGGCCCTTGAGCGCTGAACACTTTGGCTATAAAACTATTTCTGAAGCCTAGCTTGTTTAACGGCAGTGGAGTTTACATTTTAATATTATAAACGGAAAATATGCTTTGATGTATTTATCGTTGTATACCTACAGTTCTCCCAAACTGATAATGCGCATAGAAAAATTCGTCACTGTTCGGCAACTGTCATATTCCCCGAGCCTTCGAAGACGATATGTATATAGAGTGGTTAAATGTATTTTCTTCATGCATAGTTTATTTTAATTATGAGTTTTATTGTGATTTTATGACAAAAGAGATAAGTAACGAAATTTGTTTCGATAATTCAATGTAAGTTAATAGGGAGGATAAGCCACACGATTGCGAATATATATTTGTTGTATTGATTTACTTGGAAAATTCTATACTTAGAACTATTAAAGTGTCTTCCTGAAGCTGGCGTAATGATGGATGTATGGAAGGTTAAAATAAAACAAAGTTTATATTTAAAAAAAATATTTTCAAACACTGGTTTACATATTTTAAATTGTAGAAATCTAATCATTAAAATCTCAATCCAAAGGATTTACAGAATCAGGGATTATTTCTATTTCTGATATCGTAGAATGATCAGAACTTTCATTATGCTCTTATTAATTTTCACTTTCCCCAGCTATCTGCTACCCGTGTAAATAATCATTTTATCGGAAAATTCAACTTTAAAACAAAACTAAGAAGGGTATGTAACAGCAGCTCTATATAATTCCATACAGAGATAATACGTGCGGTCACCACCAATATATAAAGACGACTGACGGATTTTTGAATTTTTTGACTGACAGGCTACCGTCACCTACCGCCCGAATTGTTTTCGATTGTGTATGACTCTGAATTGACTCCTATTTCTTTCGAACAAGGTGCAAGATGCAAGTGCATTGTTTAGGGCACTTACGATTCAATGATTAGGGGTGATTCGGGTTTTTCTGGAAATACGATAATTAGCGAAGACCTGCATGCGCATTATTAATTTTGGAGTACTGTACTCGCTGTCACAAGAAGGTTCAATGTTTACGTTCAGCGAAACTTATTTTTTTAATAAATTCATGCCAAAAATTAAAGACTTAGTGATGAATGAGTGATCTCAAATTGAAGGATGTATATTGTGCGTATATTTATTTGATTTAAAATAATTTACCGTCTGATTGATGTCGGGTTTGAAGTTGTTCTATATTATTAGGTAAGTAATACCCGCCCAAATTGTTTTCAAAATTTGTAGAGGCTTTTAAAAGTAATGGAATACGAAATAATTATACGATATAACTTCATGAAGCTAACAGGTAGTTTAACTTTTAACTTTTTGTTGAGTTGTTGAACTATAAAAACGATATCAAATAGGGTCAATGCAGGTCAAAAAAATCGATGTTACCACGCCGCAGTATGTCGCTAATCCATTTTAGCTATGGGAATTTATTATATTTTTTTTCTATTTTATATTTGCTAATCCAATACCATTTCTAAGAACCTAATCTCAAGTAATCTTGTCAGGAAATATAGGAAGATGAGTCCGCTTTATAAAAAATGTGAATATCATTTCATAGAAATGAGATATAGAGTTTTCTCTACATGTATCTGATATGTGGACTATAATAATTAGTGTAATGAGTATAAAAATAGAAAGCTTCTAGATTAAAGTACTTATATTCAATTATTTTAAAGCAATAAAAATGACATTAATTTTATTGTTGTTATTTGTCATCACAATGTCGCACGCGGACGTCAGACCCATTCGGTTATAACATGAAATACGATTGTTTATTATATTGAAAGCTTCTATTTTAAATATGCAGTTAGGCTTGTACTTGTATACATAAATTTCTATTACCTAATCACTTAGAAGGGAAAAAGAAGAAAATCCAGTTTAAACTCAAAGTCAAACAAAAACACAATGACATGGTCTACATCTACCATAATTAGTAATTACTTACTATCCATTACTAGCATTTAGATTATCGTATGTTTTTACGAATAATGTACATAATATTCTTTTCAAGGATGGGCATTGGGCAATTTGTGTAGGTGCCTTATGCCTACAACAAAACTTTAAATAGGTGGTGCAGCGACCCGTCTAGTCAATAATATATTCTAATGTATATTTTCGGATTAGATCCACTGGAATATTTAATTGATTGTTGTTCTTATTTTTGTTTCAGGCACAGCCAGGTCCAGGAGGCGCGCCATGTCCTTCGCGTCTAGCTCGGCGAAGAAGGTGCACAAAACATTGTTAAAAACATACTTTTTAGTAAAGGTGTTAGTTAAGCTTGCTCGAAGATATTATATTGTATTTTTTAATAAAGGCTTACACTTATTTTTGTGTTTCAATTTTAATTAAGATTTCCTAAAGAAGGAGAAAAAAAGCAAGTAATTATTCGTTTTTATAAGATTTTGGTTGGTGTGCATAAAGCATGCAAAAATTAAAAAGGCTACTGTTATTTGAAACAAAAATATGGAATAATATAAAAAATATGTTTAATTATAAAAAATGAAACATAGCTACATAATACATATGTTAAATAATTTTAAAAACATCTGAATACCACCCAAGTTTATAGGTAATTTCAGGTCATAAAATCTAGAAAATTCTATAAAATTATACCTAATTGCCGTCCGCTGGTCGACTTTATAGGCATGTATGTTAACGAGGTAATCAGGATTTTTATTGTAGATAAACTAAATTTCTTGAGTGAATACACTGTATTAGAATTAACAGCCAAACAAATACGAATTTATTTGACCATTCCGGGAAGATTTATCAAAACAAACTGACTGATCATAATTATTCTAATCACACTGTATTTTGTTAAATCGTGAAGTACAAACATTGCTTATTATGAACTGAATGTGCGAAGATTGAAATAAGATGTTTTGTTGGTTTCTTAAATATGCAGATCGCGTCTTATGAACAAAAGTCAACATTCAACGCAGATTTAAGTCACTCAAGGATTAGCAATTACCTACATATAATCTTATTTAAGTTCCCTCTTTATAGAGATTAAATTTGTTCTTTGTTCACGTTTTAATACTTTTTCAGCTTCATTTAAAAATATTTTATACGTGAAAAACTTCCTGGTATCAAATAAAAAGATTTTTTACTTTGTGATAATGAGTGGTGGTGATCGCCTCAGGTGACCCGCTTGCTTGGTCTTCCACTCCTTTTAAAAAAATATATATTTGGCCATGTAGATACCAAATAACATTATATTGAGTAGGTTAATTATGATTATAAATTTATAATATTTATACGGTTGGTTGGTCGTTTATGTATTGTGCTTATAAAATGGTGATACCTACACACAATACAAACCGATCTAATATTTTTACAAATATGTAGCGCTCTACATTTAAAGATAAACTCATCAATTGGGCACTGCAATAAGTTTCGTCAAGCGTAGAAGACAACATAATAATAAACCTTTTGAGGCCTTATCACCAAACGATAAATGGTAAATGCCTTAAGTATTTAGGTCTTGTTGGTAAGGTCGAAATTTTCCAAGTTACGAACTAACCTTCGTAAATAAAACAAACTTAGTAATTAGTAATTTTTCAAGGTTTTTTTTATATTATTTTGATATTTTTCGCGAAAAATTGGAAGAAAGAAAAACAAAGTATGATTAGAGGTAGAATGTTATTCCTTGTTAATTTCCTCTATGCAATTATTTTTAGTTGTTATTGCTTGCCTTTTTTCAATATGTCCTTATATATATAAACATATGGAAACGTACAATGTGTTAATGTTGGTTGTAATCTGAATTATGTTTATAGGTTTGATGATTTCTTTTATTTTTCATATACATACTTCCATTGTTATTTAAATTTAAATACTCGATAAATGGAAACACAAAGAAGGATCGATCCCACATCTTTTGACGTGAACACCGCGGAACCTAGCTACTTATTATTTAGAATAATCTCGCTAAAGCCTATCAAACGGAAATTTATGACACCGTAAGTGTAGAAAATAATCGATTTGTGGAATAAAAACGATAATTTTTTATTAGTATTTTCCGTTCATTTCTTCCTGTAATCAGGCAGACTTGCAGGCGATTTAACGTCGATAAATTGTAAAAAAATAATAGATATTATCTAGATTAGCGGAAAATACATCCTTAGCAATCTCAAGAAAATCGTTAGGTACTAATGAACACAGCTTCATAGTTCATAGGTACTTACCTACTATCGCTTTAGAAATAGAGCCATTTTGAAAATCATAAATTAAAAAGAAAAAGGCAAGCAATTGTTTTAAAATCTGAATTGTAAATTCTAAATATTACAATATTATTCTCTATTTTAAAGATTATTATTCTAAACCGCAATTAAAAATTTTAAACACGCAAATCAGATAATATAAATCTTTTTAAATATACGAATATATACGGCACGAGCCGCAGAATAAAACTAAGGTCATTGAACAATACTTATCTCAAACAAAAACATTTCCGCGTTACAAACGAGTTTAAAATTACTTTTAAAATTTGTAAATTCCGCCATTAAATATGATAGCATAATATTGTACGTAGTATATTATTATTAGTCTGTGGTTATAAGATATTCCTGTCAAAAATTATTTTAATAATCATACAGGCAAGTTTTAGAATATTTATTTAATGCCTTAGAGATATTTTAATTCTATTTTGTGTATTTTAAATTTTTCATTGAATTGTTAACATCTCTGTAGGTATACCGTGTTTTTTGGCAAATAAATGAAATGAAATGATATTTCTTTGGTTCTGAAGGATCTACTTTCCCTTCACAAAAAAAATGCAGCAGAGGAGAGGAAAAAATCTTTACTTTATTATAGAAATAAAATTACACACAATATTATGTCTTTCTATTTAATTGACAATCTGCGAAGTCGCTTTGAATATTAAACGACTTGCGGCATCTTACAAAGAATATCACTTTCAAGTAATCAATACGGAACACCCAACCTATACCGTAACAGTCTGGGAGCAGCCTCCGCCAGCTTGACCTAGGGAGCGCGACCTTGATCTCTGACGTCACCGTCCGCAGGTGACGTCACAACGTGTGACATCATCTACGCTTTATCTGGGATTTGGTTGCCAAGCTATCTCCATTTGTAAAAGGATTAACTTACTTGATGCTCATCTTGATGAGATTTCGTTTGGACGTACCATGAAATAAGTAAAAAATGTTTACAATCAGCAGTGTCTTTCTCGTTTAAAAAAAATTAATGTATTTTTAATATTTTGCCTATAAGTAATTCTATAACATTGCTGTCAATACTCGTTGGAGAATAAATGCAAGGTGACTGGATAAGTAATGAAAGAATTAAGGGCATTAAAAATTTAAAATGCTCATCTTAATCTTGTTATTTTTAAATGATAGACTTCATAGATGTAAATGAGGTTAATTCGGTAGATATTAATGAATCAATCGATTGAATGGTTAATAGAATGTCACGGTCAGTGACCACAGTTGGGACTTGGGGGGATTACATAGGTTTTACTTAATGATCTAAGCATAGGTTACATGCTCTGCTGACAACACTAATAAAGATCGACGAACGTTATTTTGTATATGAACTTCCGCGTATAAGAGATATGATCGCAGGAATTACGGAAGTGGAAAAGTATGTGATAATATTATGATACGGTATCATTAAAATTATGAGTGATGTTTCCTCATCGATTAAATGAAGTTGGTCGGCTTAGTAGTTAGCAATCAGCAGGTAGGTAAGATAATAGGAATCTTGAAGAGCAAGAAGTCGCGGATGGAAACATCAGAGATAACAAAGTAGGTAAATAATACGTAAAATGCTGCAACAATCCTGTAACAACCTATTTTGCAAATGATTTCCTAAGATGCTGAACTTCCTTGACTTTGTTAAGAAATAACACAGAAGACATATCAATGGCACATCACTTAAGCAACACCTTGTTGAGTAAATAATTGTTCAATAAATTGTACAAACAGCATCGCGTGAGCAGATATGTATACACGGACTGCTAACTGCTTTATTTTACTGAATGTTTCCATGTTTTGTTACGACACGGTATGATGAATCGCCTTGATATTATTTTAACTAAAGTGCGACATCATGCATGCAGTAGCATCATGCATTATAAAGAAAAGCAGTAAAGAGTACTAGCTAAGGATCCAGCTTTATAGGATAAGCTATAGATCGCTTCTGTCGTTTAAATCTTTATGGAATTATTCCACGAATAGGAGTGGTAGGTTTTGTTCACAACAAGCTATTAGATTGTTTTAGCAAAATTGGTGCCGAATATTAATGCGAAATACAGTCCTACCTAATATTACAATTGTTAAAACTATGGTTTGAGAATAGAAGATTTATTGTATCAATAAACTTACGATAAGAAGGGATATTATTAGTAGGCCCTTTTCTGTTGCAGCATTTTTCAAATTGTGATTGAAGTAAATTAAAGACAGGTTATAGGTTCAACTAAGATATGGGAATGAACTAAGTAGGCATACGTATTCCAATGGAAACAATATACAGGTGGCCAGGTCACATATTTTCCTGTGTCCATCTGTGTCCAGTAAATATTGACCTCCAATTGTTTAACTTCACTCAGCCACTGGCATTGGCCATCTTTAGGTTCGGTTACAGTATGTTATATTGCATTGTTACAAATAAGTTATTGTTTTGGTACACACACTATTATGATTATGTCTATGTCGTGGCCATATCGTAGATTTGCTCATTTCATGATATGATCGATCATTTCGTGAAATGGTCGCATTTCATGAAATGATCGAATGTCTATTGGCCACATCATGATGTGGTTTGAGCAGATCAATGATAAGAAATCGTTTCTCGATATGGCCAACTAAACGCGCGGTTTTTTCATGAAATGATCAAAATTATTTGATCATATCGTAAAATAGTTACATTAATTATTGGTAGAGGCGCTGCAAGCTCTGTGTTTATGTGATAAGATGGCGGCCGCTGGCGAAAATTTAATTATTCGCAGTTAAAAACTTCATAATTCGTTTAATAACAATATGAAGAAAGTCATAGCAAAGAATTTACGACGAATAGGTTCGAGTACTATGGAAAATGTGGATATCTTATATGTATTGAAGAAAAAATGCGTCGTAGATAAAATAATTTAAGACGCATTTTTTCTTTTAGGATATATATTTAAATATATCCTAATATATTATTATAATTGTTTGTTTTTTAAAAAGCGATCCGCTTCTGGCACTCGCCGGCCGCTGCCGCGGCACGCTCGCTTTGCTCGCTCGGCTCGTGCGTTGTTTATCAAAGTCTAACCTAACCTAACCTAACTGTTTTCTATTGCAAAACGATTCGCTTCTGGCATTCGCCGGCCGCTGCCGCGGCACTAACTTAAATGACATTAAACAAGTTCTTAGAATATTCTGAATTTTTTTAATATTTTATCCACATTTGGCCAGATCGTATAAAATATAGAGAATTTTATACGATCTGGCCAAATGTGGATGACCAAATCGTGAAACGTTGACGATTTAACGATCTGATCAAACTATGTTGGCCATTTCATGAAATGCGACCATTTCGTGAAATGATCAATCATATCATGAAATGAGCAAATCTACGATATGGCCACGACATCTACATTCTATTGAATGTTAAGAAAGCAAAATATTGTCAATTTCGCGTTTTAGGTATAATTTTTAGAAATATAGTAATTCGACTGGCGGTTGGCTTGGTTGGTAGTGGCCCTGCCTTCCAAGCCAGAGGTCGTGGGTTCGATTCCCACCCGGGGCAAATATTTGTGTGATGAACATAGATGTTTGCTCTGTGTCTGGGTGTTGATTATCTATATAAGTATTTATTTAAAATAATCATATATGTATGTTTATCAGCCATCTGGTTTCTATAACACAAGCGAAAGCTTAGTATGGGATCAGATTGTGCCGTGTGTGAAAATTATCCTGAATATTTATTTATTTAGTAATTTACTACTTACAATATTAAAGCTCACAGCTATTAAATAAATAAATAAATAAATAAATAAATCATTTATTTGCAAGTAAACATGGTATACATAGGTGTTAAGAATAAGATACATTATTTCAGCATGTTTAGCCGTTATTCAACGGCATGCAAATACATTTTTCATTAGATACATTACATTAGATTAGATTAGATTACATTAGATATTACATTTTATATTATGTCTTCTTAATTTTATTTTATTAAAATCAATTCATTTGTTATTCATTCACATTATTATAATTAATATTTCACAATTCATTCATATTCATTACAAAAATTACATACATTATTACAAAATTAATATTAAGACGCAAGTAGACAATGTTAATTACGAGTTTAGGTATTCTTTAACACTATAAAAACATTTCTGTTGAAGCCATTTATAAAGTTCTTTAAAAAATAATTTAGTATCTAAGTTTTTTAATTTAGTTGGCACTTTATTATATATTATTACACTCATACAAAGACAGTTTTTATTATATTTTTTTAATCTAGGATTATCTTTTAAAATTAGTTTACTTGGATCTCTGCGACTACGGCTATTTAAATCACTTGCCTTTTTATAAAGATACATATGCTTAGTCACAAACACGCACATATCATAAATGTAAAGAGATGGCAATGGCAGCAGACAAAGTTTTTTAAATATCGGCTTACAGGACTGATCCGATCTCATACCACATAAGGCCCGTATACATCTCTTTTGAGCCAGAAATGCTCTTGTTATATCGGTACTATTGCCCCAGATAACAAGTCCATAACGCAAAACAGATTCCACGTAAGCGTAATAAGAAGTAAGTGCGGTTTTTAAGTTTGTAACTCTTCTTACTTGCCTTAATGCAAAAACAAATTTATTTAATCTACTACACACATTTTCTATATGTAGTTTCCAGTCTATATTTGTATCTATTGTCACACCTAGAAACTTTATTTCATTTTTTGCTTGTATTTTAGGAATGTCAAAGTTAAATTTATTAAATTGTAAAAATTTTGTTTTGTCCAAATTTATTTTCAAATCATTAATGTCAAGCCATTTTATTATGTTGTCAATACTATAATTAATGTCATTTATGTGGTCATCTATATTATTTTTGTCAGAACTTACAATTAAAGAAATGTCGTCAGCAAATAAGATGCACTTGTGATTTGTTATATTAACTATGTCATTTACATATAATACAAAAAGAATTGGACCAAGTACACTGCCTTGCGGTACGCCATATTTTATTATTTTGTAGTCAGAAAAATAATGCGTTATTTCATCGTTTTTATTTACTTCAGAAATTGTTACACACTGCTGCCTATTTTGAAGGTAAGATCTTATCCAGTGAAGCGTTTGCCCTCTTATACCGTACGATTCTAGTTTTTTTAATAGTTTATAGTGTGACACGAAGTCGAACGCTTTGGAAAGGTCAAAGAAAAGAGTTGTAGTTAATTTGTTTTGATTAATGCTGCCTAAAACTTTATCCATCAGGGAATATATAGCCAATGTGGTTGATTTATTTTTCTGAAACGCATACTGATCTTTAGCAATAATATTAAATTTATCACAAAAATTTACTAGTCTTTTATGCATACACTTTTCAAAGATTTTTGATAGAATGGGTACCAAAGTAATAGGTCGATAGTTATTTACGTCATGTTTGTTGCCTTTTTTAAATAACGGCTTTACTATAGATTTCTTTAACGCTTCTGGAAAAATTCCCAATGAAAAGGAGACGTTTATAAGATAGGTAAGAACATCTAGAATTTCATCGATACATGACTTTATCACTTTAGTAGTCAATCCATCATAACCTACAGAGCTAGTCGTCTTCAAAGAGTTTACTATCATCTTTACTTCATTAGTCGTCATGGGATTAAGAAACATAGTGTTTGTATTTAAACTAATATTACTTTCATATACCATAAAATTGCGATTTGTCAGGGTCGTAATTGAATCTATATAATGTGTATTAAATGTATTAGCAATATGTGTAGGGTCTGTAATTGTACTATTATTGTATGTAATTGTATCTATGAAATCTATGTTATTTTGATCCGCAACTTCATTTTTTATTACTTTCCAAACTGCTTTAGTAGTATTAGATATTTACTCAATACTGTCTTAATATATAATATGTAGAGGGTTTTCACTTTTCGTAATTTGGTCCTAGATTGAGAACAGCTGGAACTATTTGAAAGCACTTATTTTGTACTTCTGTGTTTTAATCTTACTAAAATATTAAAGGTATATTTTAAATAACTACTACGACATTTCAAGTTTTTAAGCATCCTTAATTAAAATATGATGTCATACGTTGTAGTTATTTTGTGTAAAAAGTGAATGTTTTTCCGCAGTACCCTTGGCCCGGATATCTCGTATTTGTGTATATTGAGTCAGTGCGAGTTATGATCGACTTTATTTAGCACTAAATAACAGTTAACTCAGTCAATCATCGTTATAACACACATCGTTTGAACAGTAAAAGCTTTGTAAGAATTCTTATGCTCATGAATATTTCATTGGCTATTAGTCATGAATGTCTGGGATTTATAGGAAACTCTAGACAATGTTTATCCAAAATAATGTTTTTTGTCAGAGAAAAATATTGCTACAGTATTTGCATTTATAATAAATTGACGTAACGAACATTTTATAAATACAAACCTACTCGGTCGGTGTTTATATCAGCGACATAATCCTAATAATCCTATAACTGCTAAGCTGAAATAAAGAGAAACTAATAAAATCCTGTTACAAAACTGGTAAATTGCTTATGTAATACTTGGGAAAAATAAACAATTTGTGTAACAAACAGCTTATGGCATTAAATGCTCGTTAGATCGGTGATCCGATTAGATTGAGAAGAAGCCCTACGTCATAAAATGCAGCTACATTTTTGCTTGTGTCGTAATTTATACAGTGCAATAAATTACTATTTAAAGTTATAAATGGTTTGTTAGATAATAATCGACTATATATACTTATTACATTAATTATTATTAGTGGAAAGGACTTTGCAAAAAATATAAATCGAAATAAAAAGTAAGTTTGAAATAAATTATTTGGTTAAATTATGAAAATATGGTTTCAACGGCATCAGTAAAGGAATAAGAATTGCTTCTTTTCTCTACCACAAAATTCGCAAGTCACCTTGATAAAATGAAATCTCGTATTAAAATATTCCCATAATTAATATACAAGCGATAGCATTGGCCTATCGTGGCTAATTAGCCAAATTAAACGCATTCATGAATTAACTATGACATAACAATGTTGCGTGAAAAAAGGCAATATTCTGTGATAAAATCGCGCCTGGGAGTGCCCTGACGCGGGCGAAATGATTTATAGCTGTACCCAAGTATTCTCTCCAATTATAAGCGAATTAATGCTGAAATGAATGAATATTCGACATTTTTGAGCTTACGTAAATTCACTCACTCAAGTAAATATTTAGAAACAGATTTTGAGGTACATTGTCGTAATTTAATAAAAAGGAAAGAAGTTGTAGTTTGATTCGATTTTATAAATTACTAGCGGTCCGCCCCGGCTTCACCCGTGGTACATATTTCGCAATAAAAGGTAGCCTATGTTCTTTCTCAGGGTCTAAATTTATTTATTATTATTATTATTATCTGTGCCAAATTTCATCAAAATCGGTCCAGTAGTTTATGCGTGAAAACCATACATACATACATACAAACTTTTCCTCTTTATAATATTAGTATAGATAACTACGAATTATAAAAAGAGTAACTTAGTACCTAGGTACTAATTATTATCTATGTAAAGATGATATTAATATTATGGGTACCTACCTCCAAACCAATAAAATATCATTGGAATATCTATCTTTTAAAAATAGGTCATAGAAGTCACAAATGATTTACTTTTTTAGTAACATTTTCGTAAGAAATAATTTAATTGAAGACTGAAAAATGAAAAATAAATAAATTAGGTAGGTAATAAGCTAACGGGCTGAATACAGTTATCAACGCAAACAGGTTTTTGGATCCAGAACCCAGCGCAGGACTTGTGAGGCCCAACCAACAGGCGAGACAACATACCTACCTAATATAAAATATTTTAATACTAAACGTGGATATTAATTGATTTTGGTCGGTGTTATTAATTACTTATAATGCAACGTATTTTGAGAAATGTTATATAATATATTGGTGCTTTTTAATGGAAAAATATATATCTAGGTATGGTACAACTTCGGAGTAAGTAGATGTCAATTGTCAATTTACCAGTATAGGTCGAACCTTTATAACCTGTGTTTATAACGAAAAGATGAAACGAAAAATTGCAAATATTTTTTCTTTGTCTTTAATTACCCAAAAAAATACTATTCGACATTGATATTCTCAAAAGAATGGTTTATAAATTTCAAGGCCTTGCTAATATAATATTTATATAAATATCATTTTTATGACATCGAAAGATGAGACTTTTAAAGCTTTTGTGAAGGACAGTCTACCCTTTTTAAAAATGTGGGAATTGGTTCACCTTTCTTTCCATAGAAATGTAATTACCTACATTTAATAATTATATGGATTTAGATTTTAAGTATAGAATATAGATTCAGATTCCATTAAATATACTATTATATACCGTATATTTTGTCGTTTTGAAAATATCAATTTGGAGGTTTTCATGTTGCTAATATATGCCAGTGGATATACATTTATTTTATACATATTATCTTAATTCTTAACATAAAAATTTATTTTCACACACACGCTTTCAAAAGCTCATACCATACATGGGGCTCCACTGCAACCTGTACGGGGCCTGCGGAGGCCCGGCCGGGGCGGGGCGCCATCCGGCCAGGCGCGCCCTGCGGTCAAGGCTAAACGATTGACATTTCGCAACCCGATTTAGGGCTCAAATGTAGGCTGAATTACGTAACTGGCCAATTACTGAATTACTGCTATAACTATACTCGGCACGGCGAACCTTGATCCCTATGACAGTTCGTCTTAGTGATTGCTCGTATCGATACTTTACTATTTTATAGGCAAAGGCATGGCTTGCATTCAGCCACGTCGGTAAACATGTTTTTACAAATATTATAAACTAAAATTTTTAACGTGTATTATGTTGTTGATGTATTGATTTAAGTTTTTTAGCATAGATTAACTAGGTAAGTGAAACGAAAGTTTTCCAAAACATAAAAATACACCTTATCATTTTCTCGTAATTTTTCACCCGTTAAACACGTATGCGCTAGTGTATATTTTATCATGAAAATGGATGTCCCCATTTAATTTGTCTGAAAAACTTTTGTTATCATAGGTAAATGGATATTGGTCGCGCCAATATAAAAATATACGTAAATATATTCTCGATATGAAAGTGGACTGTATTTTGATCTACGTGGTGTTAGCAAAGACGGGAGAGACGGGAACACACGGCACATACCTCGTCGGAGGGAGTAGCGTCCAGAACACACGCCGCTGCCACGCGGTCAGGGTCCTCCAGCTCGCGGCGGGGAAGAACGGGTCCAGTCCAACACTCCACACAAACACACACGCGGCGGTGAGCGCGACCAAGGGCCGGGGCACGGGATACCCCGGCGTGTTACAAAAGCACAATGCCTGAGATCTAGAGAGCCTCGTGGAAGCTCTCCGGCAGTTGTTGAGTCCCGGTCCTCGCGAAAGACCGGAGAGAACTCGACTGACACTAGCGACACACTACGTCGCGTTCACGTCTGATTGGACGTGGTTAGCGCTAAATAGCGCGCGGTGATTGGTTGTGCTCGTATGTAGGGAAGGATGAAGGAATACACCACAATAATAAACATTTAATTTCTACGTTTACTATTTTAATTATATTGGCGTTACCAGATATTTTTCAGGTATAGTCTGACTATTTGGTTTGATTTTTCGGTTTTAAAAATATGTACTCATTTCCATTATCGACATTTGTTTATCGATACTTTCCGCACTAGTCGATAAATGCCAACGATGTAAGTTTGGCAGGACGTAAACGTAAAGTCAGATTGTAATAATTTCTCGTAAATGTTAAGAATTGTTATAATTCCAACGGAATATCATTGGAATGGCATGAAGCTACGTAAAAATTAATAAATGCCATTTTTAGACGCCTCCAATACGTTTCTAATTTAATGGTGACGCCATTACAAGTTTGTCTCTAGAGAATAAATGTCAGTGTCATAGGAATCATCATTCGCCGAGCCGAGTATAGGCTCCCTTTGCAGATATATTTTTATTTCATTAGTTCATTCTGTATAAGGAGTTGTATGTTTGAGATGCAGTCAGATGCGCGTTATGGTAAATCATCAACATAGTTTTTTGTATTTTACTCGCTAATGACTCCAGTGTTTAAAGTTATTATGAAGCTAAGTCATAACTTTTATGATGTTACGGTTTTATAATGGGCTTCTATAAAGCTTATTCACATCTATGAATGAATACTTGTTTGAGTTGATTGACCAATATCATAAAATGAAAGACCGACGTTTCAAGTTTCCTATATGAGGAATATTTCGTTTCGTCCTAGCCATGTCTGAGTGTCTGAGTCACATCTCTACATTACCAATGTACCTAGTTAACCTGGTTGCCTCCAGCCTTACGCACCTTCCAACTATTTTTTGTGAATATCGTGTGTTGCGTAGAGTGTGTTTGATCGATGGTACCGCTTTCTTGGTAAATAAAAGACTAAGTATAAATAAAGAGATCTTACAGTGAATATAGAGACGCTTTGCGGTTTTTGGTTCATTTTTGCGTGAATACTACAATATAAAAAAATATCAGAATAATAGATATGGGATAACGTCATTTTGAACTTTGTTTAAAACTTACTTCAAGAAAAGAACGATTTTCTAAAATCTATTTTTATGTGTTTGTTATCTCAGAGTTTTTGATTGAGTGAACCGATTTTATGAGTCTTTTTATTTGAAAGCTGAATCTTTTTATTTGAAAAATGCTGCTAAATTTTCTCTAGTTCTGATAATTTAAAAGCGGTTTAGTTTTTTATTAAAAAATAATTATCTTATAAAGTACTTAGATGTTAATAATATTCAGCGAAATATTAGTTTTTTTTTTGAAGTGAAAACTTCTTTAGCGGCGTTGAGCACTTTTTCTGTAATGGGTATAAAATCTTAAACTCGCGTCAGGACACGTGACCTGATCGAAAAAGCGTAAGACGGATACCATTCCAAAATATCAAACATGCTGAACGTTAATAATCAAGTTTTCACTTCTGCCGGCACTCCCGGAGTGCAACCCGTCTTTTTTTTTTAGTTTGATGCGTCTCTCGCATGTCTCTCGGGAATAGTCTCTCTAAATCATGGAGTGTGACGAAACAGGCCTTGCTTTGTGACGATTTCGCTGTTATAGCACCGTGGCCTTGACATTCCTATCCTATCCTATCTGAGGCTCTACAGCCGCGAGTGGGCCCTGGCCTGGTCCAGTACTTTCATCCAGACCCCGCGATCCCTTGCCCGGGATCTCCAATTCTTTACACCGATCGCTTCCAAGTCCTGTTCCACACCATCTAACCAACGGAGCTTTGGTCTTCCTCGATTTCTACGTCCATCTGGTTTTCCATCGAGCAGACGCAGAGGAGCCCTGTTGTCGTCCATACGTGCAACGTGTCCGGCCCATCGTAAACGGCCGAGTTTTATGGTCTTTATGACATTCGGCTCCTCGTACATTCCATAAAGCTCATGATTATACCTTGTTCTCCAACGTCCATTTTCCAGCACAGCACCGAATATTCGTCTGAGGATTTTTCGTTCGAAGACCAGCAGGCAATCCTCATCTTTTTTGCTCAAGACCCAGCTTTCGGACCCATATGTTAGTACCGGTCTTAGTAGGGTCTTGTATAGCAGTACCTTTATGTTTCGGGATAGCAGTTTCGATCGAAAATATCTCAGAAGGCCGAAGTAGCACTTGTTCGCAGCCATGATTCGTTTGCATATTTCTGCAGATATTTCGTTCTGGTTTGTTATTAATGATCCCAGGTACACAAAGTCATGTACAGCCGCGAATGTCTTGTCGCCGATGACAATATCCTGCCGAGTTTCGCTCGGGGTCCTAGTAGCTTTCAGGTATTTTGTTTTGGAATTGTTGACTTGTAGACCGGCATTTTGGGCGGTTCGTTCTAGAGCAAGATATGCATTCTCCACTGCCGGTAGCGTCCTTCCAATCAGGTCTATATCATCCGCGTATCCCAGTATTTGTGTGGATTTGAAAAATATAGTGCCTGCTGTCTCGATTTTGGAATCTCGAATGCATTTATCTAGGGCTATGTTAAAAAGAAGACAGGAGAGCGCATCACCCTGCCTAAGACCCTCCATTGTCCTAAAAGGTTCCGAGATATTGGTCTGGACACGAACGACGCTTTGTGATTTTTTTAACGTCATTGCTGTTAGTGACACCAATTTTGGTGGAATGCCGATCTCGGTCATCGCTTGGTACAGGAAATTACGATGGACATTATCGTATGCAGCCTTGAAATCCACGAAAATATGGTGTGTTATCACATTGAACTCAAGTGTTTTTTCTAGAATCAGTCGCAAGGAGAAAATCTGATCAGTGGTCGACCTGTTAGGGCGGAAACCGCACTGATAATCACCTAGTTTGTCTTCTGCGTATGGGGAAATTCTATTAAAAAGGACATTGGCGAAGATTTTATATGCCGTGTTTAAAAGAGATATACCGCGATAATTCTGGCAATCAAATATGTCACCTTTCTTGTGCAGAGGACATATTACAGCGGTGTTCCACTCATCGGGCATCGTTTCAGAATTCCACACCTGGACTATCAGCTCGTGAAATTTCTCTTCAAAGTGTGTTCCAGCATATTTTAGCAATTCTGCAGAGATGTTATCGATTCCTGGTGACTTATGGTTTTTAAGTTTCCTCATAGCCAATTTAACTTCGTCTATTGTAGGCAGCGGGATATCCGGAGTGTTTGAATGATTGTGCATAGCAGAAGGTGTTTCAGCAGTTTCTGTACTATTTAGCAGTTCTTGGAAGTACTCAGTCCATCTTTTAATAATATCGTTCTTACTATTTAGTAGCTCACCATCTTTACTTTTACAAGCGGAGGTTCTAGGCTTGAAGTCTTTTCTGCCTCTGTTAGTCCGCATGTAAAAGTTTCTCGAGTCCTTTCTTGAGTAGCTTTTAGCAATCTCTTCAAGTTGGTTAACCTCATAGCCTTTCTTCTTTCTCTTGTGCAGATGTTTTTCTTTCCTTCGTCGCTCTTTATACTCTGCCTCTCGTCTGCGAGTGTAGGCCTGCTGTAACGATAGGTATGCTTCATTCTTTTCGTTAGTAACCTTTTGGCATTCATCGTCAAACCAATTGTTCCTGCATCGTATCTCACTACCCAGAACTTCACCCGCAGCCGTTAGCAGAGCTTTACTTAGTACTTCCCAGGTCTTATTTGCGTTTTTTTCGCTATTCTCATCTTCGCTTGGTATATTTGCGAGTTCCCGACAGACAGCATCAGTATACTTGAATTGCACCTCTTCGTCTCTCAATAGTTTCGTGGTATCAAATTTGGACTCTTTCACAGTTTTGGTATATTTAGCTCGTGATATTCGAGCCCTGATTTTACATACAACCAGATGGTGATCTGAATCTATGTTGGCGCCCCTATGACTTCTGACATCAAGGAGATTAGAGTAATGCCTGTTATCTACGAGAATATGATCAATTTGATTGTGTGTGATTCTGTCTGGAGAAACCCACGTCACCTTGTGGATAGATTTATGTGGAAAACATGTGCTGCCGATAGTCATATTCAACGATGTTGCTAATGCTACTAGTCGTGTGCCGTTATCATTTGAAGTCTCGTGGAGGCTGTGTGCACCTATGGTAGGACGATAAAGTTTTTCACGACCGACTTTTGCATTAAGATCTCCGATTATAATCTTTACGTCACCTTTGGGAGAGTTTATGCATATGTTTTCCAAGTCAAAATACCACCGCTCTTTATCTTCTATGTCGGTATCTTCTGTTGGAGCATGAACATTAATGATCGTGTAGTTTTGGAATCGACCTCTTAACCGGATCTTACACACGCGTTCATTGATAGGTTGGAAATCAATAACAAGGTGTTTTAGCCTTTTGCTCACAACAAAGCCTGTACCAAAGATATGATTTTTTTTGTGGCATCTATAATATGTGGTAAAGTCTGGTTTCTCCATAACACCATCTCCCACCCACCTGAGTTCTTGGACAGCTGTTATATCGGCTCTGTGCTGGATAAGTTGTTGACACAATAGCTGGAGGCCTGCGGGTCGGTACAATGTTCTTAAATTCCATGTGCATAGTGAAAATTCATTAATCCGTTTAGCGAAGCCAGGTCGTTTGGTATAATTCCGGTCCGAAATATTTACTTTTCCTTTCATAATCATAAAAAGGTTTCGGGCGAGTGGGTGATTAACCCCCTGCACCCTAGGTCCTTGGCGGGGCTGCCACCTTCGAGCTCAAGACCTAGCTCCGTTTTATTTCGGGTATCTTCCCTGTCGAGATTGAGTCGGTTTTGAGGCGCCGACTACTCGCCTTTCGCCCGTGGTCCTTAGCATCTGCGATCAGAACTTGGATGGTGAGCGTGTCAGTGACACGGCCGCAGAAGGTCCCAGGGGGCACGACGAGGACGTGGACACATCGGACTGGCTAGTACCTGCCTTTTCTAAGAACTCCACCATCTAGAGTTAGGCAGCGAGTTTTTGGGCTTTTTATAGGCGTCAGTAAGCTCGACACTTACAAGACCCCACCCAATCTCAAATACTAGCTCACCCCCCGGCCTTGACATTACAATGATATAATATTTCACATTTATTTATTTATCAAATTAAACAAACAAAGGTAATATTTGAGAGTAAAATAACTTTTCATTTTTTATTGTTAAATTTGGTTACAATAATAATTTTATTGCTGTTTTCTCTACACATGAAGAATGCTAAAAAATAATTATTACCTTACATTAGGATTGGTACCTACATTATATTCTTACTTATACATATATCTGTAACATTGATTGCTAAATTAATTATTTCTATGTGACCAACCGTGATAACACCGCGGTTCTATGGTTGGCGCCAACAGACATAAACCACACGGTATTGCAATATTTTGATGCTAATAATAATGACTCAAAGGTAAATTTAACATGAGTAAGTTAATCTGACCTTTACTTATATCTACTATATAAAAATAAGTCGGGTTTTCCTTCCTGACGCTATAACTCCATAACGCACGAACCGATTTCCACGTTTTTGCATTCGTTGGAAAGGTCTCGGGCTCCGTGAGGTTTATAGCAAAGAAAAGGTGTCTCTGGTGGCGACACGGAGTTCGCCCGGTATGCTAGTTATATATAAGATAAAGAATTTGCTAATACCAGGAACTACCTTCGGGCCCAATTTGAAATATTATTTCAGTGTTAGATAGCCCATTTATTAGGAAGGCTCCGCTTCTATTGGTCTTAGGCCTTAGCGTGAAGATACATTCACGCTAAGGCCTAAGACCAATAGAAGCGGAGCGGGTAAAACCGCGAGACACAGCTAGTAATTTATATAATGAATATAGCCTGTACTTTTATAACTGGTAAAAACGTTGGCTAGACCAGTTCCCCTCTGTAAGGTCGGAAACTTGAGATATTCTGTTTTTCTTAGACGTGTCTGGCTTTACTGGATTCACACTAGTTCTTATTGCTTTGACCAGATTTGTAGATTGCGAGGAAGACTCCTAATTTGGTATGTATATAATTTCAAGCAATGCTTACAGGATAGAATGTAATAAGTGCACAAATGTTGTAGGCAAGGATAACCTACTCGTATATATGTATAAGAAAATGACTACGTTAAAAACAACCGACTTTAAAAACGGAAAAGTAAAAAATAAAAAAGATTTGATATTATTAATTACTACATATTATTTAGATGTGCTATTTACTAAATAGGTTTGATGTCGGTGCACGGGCTTAATACTAAGTGCTTAGTGTTTGGCACCGACTTCAAACCTATTTAATAAATAGCACATCTAAATAATATGTAGTAATTAATAATATCAAATCTTTTTTATTTTTACTTTTCCGTTTTTGAAGTCGGTTGTTTATAACGTAGTTATTTTTATTTAATACTTTTTAGTGTACTTTTCAACACGAATCAAACAAGCCCAAACTCGATAAAGTTGAGTCAATATATTACTGAGTTCCTATGGCCACCTTCCGATTCCATCATCAAATCAGCTCTATGTCATGATAATGTTTCATCGCTATCCAATTTACATACGTATACAAAATTTCAGCTCAATCGGTTACCGGGAAGTGAATCAAAGTTACTTGCTACATTTCAATTAAGTCATCGAGTACAGACAAAAATGCTCATAAAATAAAAACTACTGGGCCTATCCGAATAAAATTTTTATGGGACCAATTCGACACCATCCCGCATCGAACAAAAAAAGAATCACGTAAATCGGTTAAGAAACCTCGGAGTAATCGGTGTACATACATAAAAAAAAATTATACCGGCCGAATTGATAACCTCCTCCTTTTTTTTGAAGTCGGTTAAAATAGTGTAGTGTGTGTTATTATTCACAGTAATCAAATATCGTAAATTCAGCGGTTTGTAGCGCGGCGAATGACGACACTCCTGCGAGAGCCAGTCGTCTGCCATGGCCGCCAGCTTGTCCAGAGACTGATCTTCACAAACCGCCATGACTGCTCGAACTGATGACGGCATTTTCGACAACCACAGGCTCTTGAGTGTGTTGTCTGCAATTTGTGCGCTTCGACCCAGATCCTTCATGCGCCTTAAAAACTGGGAGGGTCTTTGCGAACCCAACTCCAGCTCCGACACCAACTTATGCATTTGTCTTTCGGCACTCTCTTCATAAACCTGCAGCAGCCTCTCCTTAAGCGCCGTATACCTGTCCTGGGCGGGTGGTGACATCACGAGGTCACTGACCTGCTGAATGGCCTCTTTTCCGAGTTTCGATATGACCAGGTTGAATTTGGTCTCTTCCCCCTGCTTCTGTGGGGCCATCACAGACTCGAACTGTGCGAACCATAACCTTGGCAAGTCTGTCCAAAATTCCGGTAGCTTGGTGGACACGCTTATCGATGCCAACGCCGCGCCTGACGCCCCTTCCTTGATCTCCGTGTCTGATGCTGCTGTTTTATTCATTTTGATTGCCGATGAGCTGATGAGCCGCCTGCCGCTGTAGTCGCCACGTGTCACGCGCGCTCTTCGATTGCGTCACGCTAACTTCCTGTCGCCGTGCCGCGTGGAATTTGATCTCGAACAAAACTTACCCCACAGCCAATGTCACTATTTACGCCGATTTTTGATCACGTCGGGGTCACCAGTTTAGTGTACAGAGGCTGGGGTCTTCAAATTAAATACTGTATGTTCTGAACTACTTTATTATATTTATACATTTATACTTAATTAACGTTAGCTTAGTTAGGCGAGTGGCAGACGACTGGCTCTCGCAGGAGTGTCGTCATTCGCCGCGCTACAAACCGCTGAATTTACGATATTTGATTACTGTGAATAATAACACACACTACAATAGCATGCCACTCAGGGATCAGGTATATGTATATCCAATGGTGAAATAATTTTTAAAATCAGTCCTGTAACTAGTTCCTGAGATTAATTATTGTTTTGTAAACAAAGTGAATGAGCAGCGAGGAAATTGAGTATAAATTAATAGATAATTAATCGCGTGGGCGTGTTACGTCAGAATATTTAAATGCCTCCCTTGCATTTAACAATTTGTTTTTGTGTGTTAATTTGAAAAAAAAAACCAACGTTTATTTAATAATATTATAATAACTTGAAACAATTCGAGATCACTATCAAAGAAATTGAAATTACTTCCTCATTTGCATTTTATATATTTTAGTATTTGCATTTGTGACAAAACGGTACATAAACAATATTATATTTCACAATTCGCTAACTTGTTACTCTTTTTATGAATACAGATCGTTGAACAAAGGAAATCTTAGTTGTTATTAATAAAGAGCGCTGGGAGCGGTTGCGCCGGCCGCGGCCGGCGTAGGCTCCGCTGCACCGATTTACCGCGGCCTTGCCACTACACGGCGCACGCGTAACGTGCTTCACATACTGATTTAGTTTATTGCTATTTTCATTCAATGTAGAGTAATAAAAGTATCTTTATAAGTAAACAAACTCTATACCTACTTTTTTATGCATGTAAACTTTTAGAAGTGTTGTTGTCTTTATTTTTAAGAAGATTTCGCCACATAGTAGGACGTACCACTGCTTCGGAATGTCGCTTATTGAAAGTAATCGGCAAAAAATAAAAGTGTGTTTACTATTTTAATATCAAAATATAACAACTTATTGAATGCATTACAGAGTAGGTAAGTATACGCGGGCATAGGTATAGGACATAGGTACATAATATAACAAAACAGCAACGTCACTCTGTTCCCTTCAAACTCCACAATGACCAGCAGCTACCGCAATACCATCTCAATTTGAATTCGTGGTCAATATCTTTTATCCAAGAACTACGGTCTATAATAAATTTTATGGATTTCTATGTTTCCATATAAAATTGATTTCGTCGTTTTGGCTTTGAAATAGAATTTGCATACATACACAATTGGAATTTATTTCAAGTTTGTTAAAATATTAATAAAACAAAATAATTGCTCATTATTTGTTCATTTTATGGAGTTTCCGATAACAATCTATGACATTGTATAAATACAAGTATTGGCTGCCGCTATCAAAACAATAATGATAAGGAATTAAGGTACCTATATTGTTTTTACATGCCTTTTTTTCTCATTTTCAAGGGAATAATTGAATATTTTGATAATATGGTAAATAAGTCGCCTTATATTAACAACATAATCGGGATTAAGGACGAGGAAATATTTTTAATCTAGCAAAATAAATAACTATTCGTAAGTTTTACATGGACATTTCAAATATCACCTCAATAAAGTGAAGTGGCTTTGCCGGAAAATCGATGGCAAATCAATTATTTAAGAAACGATTTAAATAACGTTTAGAATGTGTTAAGTATAACTTTAATATTGATTAAATTGGAACATAATTCTCAATTTCGCAGTTACAAAAAACTAGGCATATCAAAATATGTAATCTAACTATATATATGTATTATATAAAAATGAAACCCGTTTCGCGTTGTCACGGCATCACGTGTGAACGGCTGAACCGATTTCGATAATTCTTTTTTTATTATATTCCTTGAAGTACGAGGATAGTTCTTATGTAGAGAAAACGTAAATATGTACCACGGGCGAAGCGGGACAGACCGCTAGTAGGTAATATCTTTATTCATATATTATGTAGAAACCTTTTTTATCACTTTATCAGGTATAGATATTATAGGGTAGGTCACTACTTACAAATTTGAAGATATTGTTTTTAAGTTCAATCATGAAGGCATGATTATTTTATGAGGTGTCAAGCGACCCAAGTTCCTGGCGGTAAGAGTGACCACCCTTGACTCATTTCCACCGACCCTGATGTCACCTCTAATTGCCGGCAGTGTTTATCAACATATTCGTAGGGGGCACTTTCAGGGTTGCCCGCTGAAACTGTTTGTTTTCTCTGTTAGGGGTGGCAACTGATGGATTTTAGTATTTTTTGTAACGCACACTGACACGCATAGAGGTATATAACTTGTACAAAGTAAGTAGAAAGCATCGTATGTGCAAAAGAAATAAAAAAATAACTGTAAAACAGATTATGGAGAGTTGAAAGTGATATTCTTTCAGCTAAGGGGATTTTGATCAGTGTAAACTAATGTTAATGTACCAGTCTTTAACAGAATGTTATTCACACAACATACAACTATAATACAGTTCTTAAAAACATTGCGCGTACAACTCGATATCCTACACCTTGCTTACATATCTTGTTTCATACTTCTGTACCGTTCAAAACGAGAATTCAGTTTCGGTTCAGCCCTAATTAAAGAGCGTCTGGCGACCCTGCCCTGCATCGCCAGCATTGTGCAATTTGCACTCGCCGCCGCGTGCAATCACGATCACTCACATGTGATGTGATTCAATAAACATAGGAATATTCATCTTGCAGCGCGCTGGTATGTGGTAGTAGCTAGGAATGTAAGCCACATAGCGACGGGTTACGCATCTACGGGAAAATCATGCCTCAATGAACGCTACAGCCTTCACATTTTGTTTCTTTAATATTTTACCAAGGCGAAATTAGGTAAGGATTATTATCTGTATAAATACTTATACTATTATGTATCTATTCATTCATAATATGAGATAATCTATTTTGCTTCTTTCGGTTGGTCTGTAGGTAATGTTATGCAAAAATATTATTTAATTTTTCTTTTCAGCTTCAGGAATTTTAGTTACGACTATCAACGCCCCCATACTTCCATATCAAAAGAAACACTCAAATAATCCGTCAATGTTACATTAAACAAAAATATACAACTTAGCGAGTCAAAATTAATTCAAAGAATCTGTTTAAACAAAACCGTCAAAGAAAATATGCGATGCAATGCATACGATAAACAAAAAACAGTCGTATCAGAAATAAATCAGCCGGAGCGGTGATTCACGAACACTCGCTCAATGGAAGATATTCCTCTCTATAAACAGTATTTATATCCATCCGCAAATAGATTCAATAATTCTCAGAGGAAGGTCGTAAAGTTTAAATATTTAGTTAGTTGTGTTCCGACACGATGTAATACCTGCTTGCACGTGATTGGGTTTTAGCCCAAAATAATGCAAATTATTGGGCTTTCGTTATTTTAAGTACCTACGAGGCTGTAATATTTAAAAAAAAAGGTAAAGCCATAGGGGTCACTGAAAATCAGCACTGCATTTGTGGTGCAGTAAGCCTGAGAGTCTTTAGAAATTGGAACCGATGGGTTCAAATTTTTTAGCTCTCAATTATTATTTACTCTTAACTTTTATACTATTTCTATTATTCAATTTGTTTCCTACACGATTATATTAACGTATCAAGTGTGGTATCAAGGTAGAGGATTTTTAAAAGTGATTACAATAATAGTTTCATTTCATGAACCAAGCAAAAAATGATATAACAGTTCTCAAAATCTTATTTTTATGATAAAATTACAAAGATGAATATGTACAATAGAAAAAAAAAAACATAAGTTTTGTGTACAAAATATATAACACGGAAAACATACATCAATGATACCTACACGCTAAAGTACTGAAATTACACATCCTTTGAATGCATTTCATTATTACTACAGTCAATAGCGCTGGTTCACAAATCAATAAACTGAAGGTCACTTTAATTAATGCTTTTAATATTTACTGGAGTTCAATCAAAGGAAAATCTGTTTCAATTAAGTTATTGGTTTTATATTACAATATTTAAAGGTTAATTATGTATAGTTTTATTTGAAATAAAAATATGTAATACGGTTGATATGTTGTGCTTTTTCTTAACAATAAATATTAAGAGGACTGACGGTAGGTATACTGGTTTGGTACAAGTAAGAACATCTTTATACGGAAAAACAGAATCATGTTTTGCTCTACCATGGGGTTTGAATCCGGTCTAACTTATTGGGCTCTATATCTGTATGAAAAGCCTTGCTTCCGCCACCGGCCACGTATTTGCTGTCAATTCTCTTGACCACAGATCACACACTTGAAAACGAAATGTTTGTTTTGAATTTTAGGAAGTATTTATCTGTTAGTCTTCTGATGTAAACAATTTCATTCCATTCAACTTAAAAAAGAAAAATTGTCAGTCTCTTGTAATAAATAGATCTTCATGAATCGTGTTTCAGTATGTTAACGACCATTTTCGTAATGTACTCTTGTGGTCAGTTTCAAGTAAACAATTTATTGTTTCCCCAGTGATATAATGCAATGGGCCAATGGCCCAGATTACGGCAATATCGGACAAAGAGAAGTCTGTGCGCTGCTAGTTTTTGTGGAGAGAAAGCGTTGGGCCGCTGCCGTACAGCGTACTGCATCCTCTGTGTATCTTGGAGCATGTGATTTGATTATTATGGTCAATAAGATATTAGGTACTATATTTTGTTTTCTTGGCCATAAATAGAGCGCGCTTTGTAACGTAATATAAACTTTGTACTGAGAATGTAATGTTTCCATTATTTTAAAACTATAAACTATATATTAATATGTTTGTTCTTGGAATAGTAAAAAAATGATTTTAATAAATATTGAATATTTGAATAGCTCTTGTATTTTAGATTTTTTTGTTTATATTCCGATACATCATAGGATCTAGACAGTGTGATACGTGATTACTGATTGTAATATCATCTACACTTGTCATGGCGCGAGTTTCAATGAGGCTCTATATCTGAGGAAGCCATATTATTTACAGGTAAAGAATCCCTTCTTGGTGTTAACACTTATAAATTGACCTTGGCAATGCCCTGTTGTTTTTTGCAGCACTACACAATACAACACCAGTCTACACAATAACATACAAATATACGTATAAGTTTTAATGACCCCATCACAAGCATTGCCTATGTTGCGATGTATAAAAAATAAAAAATCAATTGAGATCTACACAATAGAACTCAATACTGAATACAATACATATTATATGAAAAGAAGGTGGTGTACGATCAGAAGTTTTTTTTATTCATTTTTTTTCACTTATTTTTCAGTTTCAAAATTCATGTCAATAATTTTAAAATCGGTTTGAAAAGTTCAAATAGATTTCGTATATTTTTTTTTACTAAGATGTTAATTTTATAATAACTTTGATTTTGACTTTAATAGCTAATCTGAGAGTCAATCCTTCGTTTTTTAATCAGACCAGAAGAGTAGATAGCGATCAGACAAGAAGAAACAGACATGACGAAATAAATAGTAAGTTTAAATCGCTCATTTACTGGCCACGGTAATGGAAAGGCGGCGGCGGGAGGTCGAGCCTCCGGCTTGATTCCGGCGAACTCGAGAGAAAGTCGTATATCATATTATGTCACGGATTATGCAAGTGTCAATATTGCCGCCATTTTGTTTCAATTAGCGGGTCGTTGACCGATACATTTGCACTTGAGATTAGCGGTAGTAGTTATGTTTGTTATCTTTTGTCTATGTTCTACATATGTAGTTTATGCACTACTTTGTACTTATCTATACTAATATTATAAAGCTGAAGAGTTTGTTTGTTTGTTTGTTTGAACGCGCTAATCTCAGGAACTACTGGTCCGATTTGAAAAATTCTTTCGGTATTAGATAGCCCATTTATCGAGGAAGGCTTTAGGCTATATAATATCATCACGCTAAGACCAACACGAGCGGAGCAATGCGGGTGAAACCGCGGAGCACAGCTAGTCGTATATAATATTATGTTTGTATATTATACATTGTAGCGACGACAAGCCAATTTACGAGTTACCGAATTTCAAGTGTAGTACCTACTAAGAAAGTTCACACCATCGGTTCACACGGTAACTCGTATATAAACAGTTCGTGCGCTATGCACAGACAGTCACGGGCTTGTCAGGACGCGGGTGGGTCGCATTAGGTCGAATATTAATTACATACGAATAAATATATGTAGTTAACGAAATATAACCTTTGCGTAGTTATTCATCTTTTATTACACCCGCACATAACAAGACCCTACATTGGTGACTCCAATATTGGTGACTCCCGACGAAAAGTGAACATTATTATAGTGAATTGCATAGATATCGTTTGTTAACAATTAAAAATGAATCCGGCAGTTCCAGTTAGAGCAGTTTCGTCGGTACCGTTAAACCTCGAGCAGTTAGCACAACTAAAGCAGCGGATAAACCAGCTGGAATGTGCAGGCTCGAGAGGCAAATCGTTTAGCAGTCGAAGGTATGGAAATAGCACGCATCGTTCCGCATCGCAAAGTCACAATCGTGCAGGAAGCTCAAAACAGAGAAAACCAAATTGGTTATGTTTTTTCATTACTGCTTTAAGCATAACGCCAGCAAGTTTATTCAACCTTGTTGTGCGTGGCAGAAGCAGCAGGAGAGCCGACTTTTAATAATTTTACCAGTGTCGAAAAATAACCGATCCGCGAGTGAGTGTACTGTGTAGTGATTATAAGCCATACGCGGCAAACGGTAGTGTAATTAAGACATTTGGTAGTAAGTTAATGACTTTATATATTAGTTTACGGCGACCGTATAAATGGTCATTATTTTTTATCGCCGAGGTAACTCAAACTATGTTTTGGTTTATAAAGTGCAGATTTTTTAGCACCCTAGGGCCGATGCATCGCTCGCACTTATGACGGACGCATCGGATACTCATGTATATATTATTTGACTGATAAATTTCGACGTATTGCTTTTGGTAGTGTACATAATTTATGTCATCCCGGAATAAGGACTACACGCAAATTGATTCAAAATCGTTTTTATTGGCCAAATATGATTCGTCACGTTGGCCAATGGGTTAAAAGTTAAAACATGCATTGAATGTCAACGATCGAAGGTTAATCGACATACAATGTCAGGTTTAGGATCGTTTCTGCAGTGCGATAGGTTTGAACATATTCATGTTGATTTAATTGGACCTTTACCCACTTCACCCGAAGGTTTTAGGACGTATTGCCTAACCATAGTGATAGGGGGACGCGATGGCCAGAATGTTTTCCTACGAGAGATATAACTGCTGAAACGGTTTCGCGTGTAATATATGAAGGATGGATCTCTCGTTTTGGTTGTCCGAAAAGCTATCAAGCGATCAAGGACGCCAATTCGAAAGTCAATTATTTGCTACACTAATGAAGTTATTAGGTATTAATAAGTTGCGTACGACACCTTACCACCCACAGAGTAACGGGACGGTAGAGCGTTGGCATAGGTCGCTTAAAGCGGCATTAACGGCTCGTTTATGCAATATATCATCATCTTGGGTTACGGAATTACCAACTGTGTTGCTAGGACTTAGAACAGCAGTAAGAAGTGATACCGGCATAAGCGCAGCAGAAATTACGTACGGAACAACTTTACGATTACCAGGTGATTATTACGATAAAAAATCGAGTTTAGAAATAGATAGAAGTCTTGAGTATGTAAGTAAATTACGAGACTCTATTAGGAAATATCAGTCAGTAGCTATTAGGCAGAATGAAAGACGGAACATATTTATTCACCCCGATTTAGAAAAGTGCGATTATGTTTTTGTAAGAAACGACGCAGTACGTAAGCCTTTACAACCAACATACGACGGTCCTTATCGTGTGTTGAGTCGAGAGGAAAAGGTATTTTACATTCAAATGACTGGCAGGAAAGTTAGAATATCTGTAGACCGTCTAAAACCTGCATATTATTTGAATGATGATAGTGATACGACATCTGGGGTAGATACTAAGGTTCCATTACAAATTCAAAGTAGCGAATTGCCTAATACACATACCACGCGTAGTGGAAGAGCTATACGATTACCGGTACGATTTAGGTAATAGTATTGTAGTGTGTGTCACAGTAATGTGTGTATTCACAGTAATCAAATATCGTAAATTCAGCGGTTTGTAGCGCGGCGAATGACGACACTCCTGCGAGAGCCAGTCGTCTGCCACTCGCCTAACTAAGCTAACGTTAATAAAGTATAAATGTATAAATATAATAAAGTAGTTCAGAACATACAGTATTTAATTTGAAGACCCCAGCCTCTGTACACTAAACTGGTGACCCCGACGTGATCAAAAATCGGCGTAAATAGTGACATTGGCTGTGGGGCAAGTTTTTGTTCGAGATCAAATTCCACGCGGCACGGCGACAGGAAGTTAGCGTGACGCAATCGAAGAGCGCGCGTGACACGTGGCGACTACAGCGGCAGGCGGCTCATCAGCTCATCGGCAATCAAAATGAATAAAACAGCAGCATCAGACACGGAGATCAAGGAAGGGGCGTCAGGCGCGGCGTTGGCATCGATAAGCGTGTCCACCAAGCTACCGGAATTTTGGACAGACTTGCCAAGGTTATGGTTCGCACAGTTCGAGTCTGTGATGGCCCCACAGAAGCAGGGGGAAGAGACCAAATTCAACCTGGTCATATCGAAACTCGGAAAAGAGGCCATTCAGCAGGTCAGTGACCTCGTGATGTCACCACCCGCCCAGGACAGGTATACGGCGCTTAAAGAGAGGCTGCTGCAGGTTTATGAAGAGAGTGCCGAAAGACAAATGCATAAGTTGGTGTCGGAGCTGGAGTTGGGTTCACAAAGACCCTCCCAGTTTTTAAGGTACATGAAGGATCTGGGTCGAAGCGCACAAATTGCAGACAACACACTCAAGAGCCTGTGGTTGTCGAAAATGCCGTCATCAGTTCGAGCAGTCATGGCGGTTTGTGAAGATCAGTCTCTGGACAAGCTGGCGGCCATGGCAGACAAGATTACCGAATACACCAACGTCGGGGATGTGGCAGCCGTGTCATGCAAGAAGGAAACAGATGAGCAGCCGGACGAGAAGATGAGCAGATTGGAGCTGGAGGTTGCAGCGCTCCGCGCCGAACTGAGGGGTCGCGGGCGCTCTAGGAGCAACGACAGACGGACCGACTTCAGGAGAAGATCGACATCGCGGCCGAGAAGAGCACCTGGAGACCCGGACTGGCTGTGCCGTTTTCACTTTCGGTACAGATCGAGAGCTAGCCGCTGCGAGCAACCCTGCGCGTGGCGAGCCAAGCAGTCGGGAAACTAGACGGAGTACATGCGGGCGCGGTGGACGGATGTACTCAAGGTCAGGTAACCAAAAGCCATCGTGTATTAATCAGAGATAATTTAACGAAATATAGTTTTTTGATCGATACAGGCGCTAACATTTCCGTCATTCCAAAGTGGTGTGTTAGAAAGCCTATCGAAAAAGTCGATCTAAAGTTGTATGCTGCAAATGACAGCGAAATTAAATGTTATGGAATATGTAATTTAGAGTTATCGTTAGGCCTAAGACGGTCATTTAAATGGCCTTTTGTCGTATGTGATGTAAAACAGCCGATTATAGGTGCCGATTTTTTGAAGAATTTTAAATTAAATGTAGATTTGTATAATAATAAGTTAATCGATTCAGTTACCAGTTTAAATGTCTGTGGAATTAAAAGTACACATTTTTTCGGCACTATTAAAAGTATAAATAGCAACCATCCTTACGCGGATTTACTGGAACAATTTCAGGACATCACGCGCCCGCCAGCCTTCAAGGATGTCCCAGAGCATTCCGTGTATCATCACATCGAGACTACTGGACCACCTGTGCACGCGCGTGCCAGGAGGTTACCGGCCGACAGGTACGATAGGGTCAAAAAGGAATTCCAATTGATGCAAGAGCTAGGCATATGTAGACCTTCAAATAGTGAGTGGGCCAGTCCTTTACATATTGTACCTAAAAAGGATGGTGGTATCCGACCCTGCGGGGACTACAGGATGTTAAACGCAATTACAAAGCCAGATCGTTATCCGATACCTAGGGTACAAGATTTTACGTATGGGTTACATAATAAGAATTTTTTTTCAAAGTTAGATATTTGTAGAGCGTATCATTTTATAGGTATTAATCCAGACGACATTAAAAAAACAGCCATTATTACGCCATTTGGGCTTTTTGAATTCCCAAGAATGACGTTTGGCCTGCGTAACGCGGCACAAACATTTCAAAGATTTATCAATAATACAGTTTTATCAGGCATAGAACAATTGAATTATGGCAGCGACTATACAGGGGGCAAAGGTCAGTCAGTCGTGTTCGGTTACATAGATGACGTCATCATAGGATCGGATAACCCCGATATACACAGAGAACATTTACGATTAATATTTGAGAGGTTGAGTAAATATAAAATGTCTATTAATTTAAGTAAATGTGTTTTTGGACAGCCCTCTATAGAATTTTTAGGCTATTTAGTTTCAGAAAAAGGCATAAGTCCGATGCCGGAAAAAGTAAAAGCTATCGAGTCATATCCGAAACCAGAGACAGTAGAACAATTACGTAGATTTTTGGGCATGTTAAATTTCTACAGAAATCATATTCCTAACGCTGCCCGAGTTCAGGGAGTTTTAGATAGGTATTTACACGGGGCTAAAAAACGAGATAAGACGCGTATAGATTGGACAGACGAGGCGAATAGTGCATTTGAAGTGTGTAAAGAAAATTTAAAAAATGCCGTTACTATTTCGCATCCAATATCTAGTGCCAAATTAGGGTTAATGACCGACGCGTCAGATTTTAGTATAGGGGCAGTGTTAAATCAGTGGGAAGGAAATTCTTGGAAACCTTTAGGATATTTTTCAAAAAGATTATCGGAACCGCAAAAGAAGTACTCCACATATGACAAAGAGCTTTTAGCGATTTATTCAGGAATAGTTTACTTTAGGGATTTAATCGAAGGTAGAAATTTAACAGTTTACACGGACCATAAACCTCTCACTTTTGCTTTAAGTAAATTAAGTTCTAATAAAGAGTTACCTAGGCGAGCGCGTCAATTGTTGTATATCAGCGAATTTACAAGCGACATACAACATATTCAAGGCACTGAAAATCAAGTGGCCGACGCGTTATCGAGAATCGAGAGTATCGTATGTCCTAGTTCGAGTGAATACGTGGAGGTTGCGAGAGCACAGGCGACAGACGCTGAGCTCGCGGATTTAATGAAAACAAATGATAGATTGCAATGGAAACAGTTAGCGCTCGATAATAATGACGATATTAAAATATATTGTGAAACATCAGCTCAGAATATTAGGCCGTATATACCAGCACAGTTTAGGAAAAGTATTTTTAATAAATTTCATGACGTTTCTCATCCCGGAGTTAGAGCATCGCGTGCGTTAGTTAGTAAAAAAGTTTTTTGGCCAGGCATGAATAAGGACGTGGGGACCTGGACCAGGACGTGCGTTAGGTGTCAGAGAAGTAAGGTTTTTAGGCACACTGTTTCAAAACTTAGCGATTTTAACAATAGCGAGCGTTTTGAACATTTGCACGTGGATCTGATAGGACCTTTACCGGAAACCGAGCACGGTTTCCGTTATTGCGTCACTATGATCGACAGATTAACGCGGTGGCCTGAGATTTGCCCTGTGAAGGACATGACTGCGGAGTCGGTAGCTAGAGCAGTTTATGAAGGATGGATTTGTCGCTTCGGTTGTCCTAAAGTTATTACCACCGATCAAGGTAGACAGTTTGAAAGCGAATTGTTTACAGATTTAATGAAATTATTAGGTATTCAAAAAACGAGAACTACCCCGTACCACCCGCAGTGTAACGGTAAGATAGAAAGGTGGCATAGGTCCTTGAAGTCGGCTCTGGTGGCTAGATTGAACAATAATCTATCATGGTTAGTAGAACTACCTACGGTCATGTTAGGATTGAGAGCAGCTTGTCAAGCGGACACTGATAATATCAGCGCGGCGGAATTTGCTCTGGGTCATTGTTTAAGGTTGCCGGGAGAATTTTGTTCGGATAAAAGTACGAAAATTGATAATCCACATTCATTTATAACTAAATTAAGAGACACTTTGAACAAAATTAAGCCCATAAAAAGGGCATGTAAAAATAGTAATAGTACTTTTGTGCATGCTGATCTAAATTCCTGTTCACATGTTTTTCTAAGAGTGGACGCGGTACGGAGACCGCTAACGCCTCCGTACAGCGGACCATATAAAGTTTTAGAAAGAAATAGTAAAGTTTTTAAAATATTAATTGATAATAGAGAGTGTAATGTGTCGATTGATAGACTTAAGCCTGCATATATTTTAGAAGAAAATGAAGTTAGACATGACAGTAGATTAGATCAGCATAGAGAGGCTAATGTGTGCACGCCTTTACAGAAATCACGTAGTGGCAGAATAATTAAAAGACCTGTAAGATTTTTGGACTGTAACTAGGTTAATGGTGCATTGGCATTTTTGTAAGCAAGAAGGCACGCGAAGGTTGCGTAATGTCATCTCAGCACATATTAATGTTATAAGTAGTTGTTAGGAATATTTGTATTCATTTTATTTCAAATCTCGGCTCAACCAGTTAATTATATTAATAATATATAAATTTGAGTGTCGGCTCATTTCACAAAGTTAAACTTTAAAGTTATCAGCATCAAACAATATTTAACAAAATGGGAAAAACATATTCGGTTGAAAAGAAAGATGAAGAAATTGTTATCGCTCAAAACGGAGCGAATCACGCCACAGCATAGACTCCCAAATGTTAATGTTTGCTAATATATATATATTTTTTTTTTTATATTTGTCAGTTATGTAAATCATTTTTTTTTTTTTTTTTTTAGAAGGGGGTGTATGTAGTGTGTGTCACAGTAATGTGTGTATTCACAGTAATCAAATATCGTAAATTCAGCGGTTTGTAGCGCGGCGAATGACGACACTCCTGCGAGAGCCAGTCGTCTGCCACTCGCCTAACTAAGCTAACGTTAATAAAGTATAAATGTATAAATATAATAAAGTAGTTCAGAACATACAGTATTTAATTTGAAGACCCCAGCCTCTGTACACTAAAGTATTGTATTTGTAATTGTTTCAACTATTTTAAATTTATTAGAATTACGATGATTATAAGTATTCATAAGACTTCATAGAAATGTATAATAAATACTTAGTAATCAACACATCGTATTTAATAAATAATAGAACTTAAGTAATTTTGAAACGAGTTCATTGTTTAACGTTTTAAGTATGGTATTTCAAATTTATGTTTGTGTTGAGTTTTGATTGAAATGTTTACTACTTAGAAATTTAAGTACTTTTGATTTATGGCTTATGAATGTATAGTAATAGCCTTTGTAATATTAAACGATACAAGTGTAAAGAACGTATTGAGATTTGAAATGTTGATGTTACTAGGTGTTAGATGACGTGTAACAATTATCGCACGCCACTTAGAAGAACCAACCAAGTTTTTGTAATAACATAAATAGTTTAACGAAATTAGGTGTTAACTGTTAACCACTTGCATACGATACGTATTGATTGATTTATATTGTGAACATTTTTTATACTTTATATTGTAAACATTTTGTAACCTTATACAGCGACATTTTATATACACCCATCTGTTTATTGTTTAATTTTATTGTAAGATTTTTTACTTGTATACCCTTTTTATTTTAAGGGGGGAATGATGTAGCGACGACAAGCCAATTTACGAGTTACCGAATTTCAAGTGTAGTACCTACTAAGAAAGTTCACACCATCGGTTCACACGGTAACTCGTATATAAACAGTTCGTGCGCTATGCACAGACAGTCACGGGCTTGTCGGGACGCGGGTGGGTCGCATTAGGTCGAATATTAATTACATACGAATAAATATATGTAGTTAACGAAATATAACCTTTGCGTAGTTATTCATCTTTTATTACACCCGCACATAACAAGACCCTACATTGGTGACTCCAATAACATTAAATTTTGTTTGGGCAGAACAAAGATGCACGTGGGCAGCTCTATAATTGTCATGGTATTTTTTAATGTTACATTTGTAACTTCTGGGAACATATGAACATCATTTGTTGTTTCAAAAGAAAACAATATTAGATACTTACAATACTTGATAACAAATACCTACACATCGGTGTAATTCATGAAAATGTTTTCCTAGAAAAATATTTTCTTCAGAAAAAAGCTTAGGTATATAAAACGTGATCAGACCTCAGATAGCTAATTGTAACACAAATAGAACAGCAAGACAAACGGCATTAATAACTTTGGTCATTAGCAGTCGTTATTTACAACGTTCTGATGCGATACAAATCCGTTTCTCAGATATTTGTCAAGGCGGTGTTCTTACAAAGGCATTCAAATATAATTTGATGTGACTAAACTAGACTTGTTTTGCGAAAACTACTAACCAATGTCTTAAATTTAATAAGTAGGTATCCTTAAATAAAATATATATAAGCTTGAACATCACAGAAAAAAACTTAATATTTTTACTTTTTTTTTGTTAGTCCTAATCAAGATAATCCGACACGACTATTTTATGAGGTACAAATTAAATTTGCTTTGAAATCAGAGCTCTCTTTTTATTTAGCCTAGGGAGTCCATGCTGTTTAGTATAGTTATTTTATTTAATTTAATATTTCAGTGTTTATATGATATCCTTACATAGTTTATATTGCATAATGGTTTGGGTATCTGCAGATCCATACGGGTCAGAAACATTTTCAAGGCTATGGTAATGAATCTATCAGCCTTTTTATTGATCTTTTGAAAGATAAAAACAATCCATCCACATCAATTCATTATTGTATGTTTTAAATGAATGAAAATGAAATCAATCAATTTATTTCTGAACTTTCGATGGGTAACTGAAAGACGCGAGTCTGGCGATATTGGCTCAGGTGTTGGGTGTCAGATAGTTTTAAATAAGCAACAGATGTAATGTTTTCGATGTAAATATGTACATTATAAGGCATGGCAGGTTCAATATAAAGAATATTCTAGACATGATTCGAACGCTACATTGATTATTTTGTAGATCGTTATTTCTTTTACCTACTTATTTCTTTGGTTTTTGTAGAGCGAAATCACAATTTCTTTATGTTTAGATATACATACCTACATAAGATACCTACATAATTTATTCATATCCACCGACTGTTTTTATATTTCTCTCATACATTGTGTACGATTACCTAAACGGGTAAATCCAGTTTTTGACAAAAATTAGAATGAAAACCTGTAACCCGGAATACATTTTATTGGCAACTCTGGGCCCCACTGGGACTTATAAATGGTCTATTAAAAATTTAAAATTCAATATGAAATTTGCTTATGTTGATTTAGATATGGTAGGATTTTTAATTACCTACCATTATTAATAAAACATTATAAATAAGTTTAAGCACAGTTATCAACTTTGGAAACCTCTTTTTGATCCAGATACTAAGTATGTTAAAATATAAGTATATAAGTATAGTTTTTAATGTTGTACTGTAACTCTAATAAATTTTTAATATTAAATACCATTGTCTTGCCCCCTCAAAATATGTAATTAACTCGAAACACTTATGACACATAACCATCAATTCAAAGAATTACTAACAAATTTATTCATACAAATTATATCAGGTGACCCGAGTTTTCTGTAAAGGTCAATTGAAATTCCCGAATAGTAGTTGTTCACTACAATAAATTATAAGCGTGTCTGTCCGTCGATATGTAGCAATTTATAAAAATAATTACAGAATCGTTAATCGTTTGGTCGGTAGATTTAAATCTATACGTTAGGTCTATACGTTGGGTTTAAACTCAATCTGTAATTATTGTAATGAGTTTGTAGGACCCTAATTTAATAATTTAAGCAATATCCGTAGGTAAGTTATCCTATGTACCGATATTGTAATAGTTTATGTTTGTCCCCGTTTATCGGTTTTGAGCATATAAAGACTTGGTTTAAATCGCCGATGAAATGCGTGACTTTAGTTAAAAATCGGAACTCGGAAGTATCAAATCAAATATTATGTATTTTGGATAATATTATAGCCTATACAAAATATTATCTTTCTGTTTTATTTCTTAACAATATCCTTATGATATACCTACCTTATTAATCAGACTTTAGATTGTATACGTCGCTTAAACCGGGGGTGGGTAATTAGTATAACATTACAGGTGTTGCCTGTCCCCGTCTGTCGCAACTAGGTCAGGGACACGATAATGGACTCTGCTAGGTGATAGGAATTAGGTATCTAGGTTACTGGGATGTATTGTCTGGATTCAGTGACGTCACTATGTACTTACATGGTTAACTGGTTGTCGTTTTTAGGCTTGGAAAATAAATTGTATAGGTAAGCGCTTAAGGCTTTATTTTCGATGTAACACTTACTGTCAAAATATAAATAAAAATATATAGATTCATTTTGCAAATGCAAACCTTTTTTATTTCTGAATCCACTGTGATGAACTCTCGTAGTTTTAAATGATACCTATGTCATTTTTCTGACCTTTTTTATCATTTCTACAATTTTTTAGGTTTTATAAACGAAGGTTTAGTTTACTAATAAATCCATGTTAACATCACGTAACAATAAACTGGTAATGACTTCCTTCCTTTTCTCCGATCACGTGGCGCGTCGCGGGTGTTACAAGTTCAACACATTTGTATAGCAGCCCGTGGACAATAAGCCTATTATAAACTTAAGCGATTAGTGCAGTGGCTTCAAGGAAATTTTGTTATGGCAGAAATTAGCGACTCGACTTTTTGAACACTCGCAAGGTCGCGAGGTGAGTGCCATAACTCATAGGTGGGTTTACTTATGATAATGGTAGTAGTAACTACCAAAGGTATTAATTATTGGAAAAAATTTTCTTTGAAATATGACAGTCAATACGTAGGTAGTAATCTAACATTACAGAGTTTTCAATTACTGAAGCAATTAAAAATATATAAATACAAATTATTCATCCTAGGTATATAATTACACATGTTATTAGTTAATAACTACCTATGTTATCTTGTTTTTGTAAAGTTTATTAGGTAGATATGTTTTTGAATATTCGAGTAAATTAGTTCGATTAAATTAGTAGTACCTACCTAAGCGCAACTATTAAGTTTTGCTTGAATCTCTATAGCTATTAGGTATTATTTTATATAACAGGATGATACATACCAACATATATTTAACACGTATGAACTGTCTTGATACCTACTAGGATTAGTTACGACTTTATTATTATGACAAGACTTTGGAAAAACCTTATGTCGGTGAACGATAAATTAGTTTTATTTTCCTTTATAACCAAATATAAAATTTAATTAACAAATGAACATTCATTATTATTTAAGTAAAGCTCTACATTTTTTATTACAGATAGATGAAATAATGCAATACATAATATAATGCTCTATATAACTAGGTAGGTATCTACGTAATTATTTTGCACATTCTAATTATCTAGTAATAAATAGTGAATTCATATAGCTTAAATAATAATTACTTATTTCACAGGAGTAATTGAATAGAGAGTAAGTTCAATTGTGTCGCTTTACAACATTACTTAGGAATTGTATCCAGTACCTCTACCATGAGTTGACATAGTTAAATCGTCTGACGTAACTACAATAGTAAACGTGAATAGTTCACGAGATTATTTTCCGTGAATGACGTATCTATCATCGAATAGTTATAAACTATGACATATGTCAAAATTAGAACTCATGGTGCAAAAATTGTATGGTTACTACAGCGAGTGTAGTATAGTTTACTATACGTTATCTACTGTAGTATACTATAATGCACCTCATGGTAGGCTTTTTAGTTCCGTTATGGCACACTAGGGGCGCTGTACGAAATTTCATACAAACCGCTTACTACAATCGCTAGCGAGTATCGTGTGCGTAAACTCATGGTAGACCTACAGGAATCGTATTAACTACTAGCTGTTCCGCGCTGTTTCACCCGCATTGCTCCGCTCCTGTTGGTCTTAGCGTGATGATACAATAATTGATATAGCCTATAGCCTTCCTCGAAAGAATTTTTCAAATCAGACCAGTAGTTCCTGAGATTAGCTCAAAAGCGTTCAAACAAAGAAACAAACAAACAAACTCTTCAGCATTATAATATTAGTATAGATAAGAGCATTTTTCTTTATAAAGAAATAATCTTTTAATTAAAAAAGTAATAAGTAGAATAGTAATTAGTTGTAGCAATTGCAGTTGATTGTTTCAACGTTTGAATATCTATTGTATATTTCCATGTTATGAACCAGGCATTGCAATTAACACCACAATAAATGAAAGATGGATGTTCTAATTACTTCGAAAGATATTAGCATGATTTTATAGCTAACATGAAGGCATTGATTTTATTAGACCTAGGTACGTTTTTATATATCCATAATAATTGAAAGTATCATTTATTTTTAGATATAGTTAGAGTAATCAATATGTGGTTCTATAAGCTTTATTTTCTCCCCGCTCTATGTAGAGTTAGAACTCTCTTTCTACTATGGTTAGGAATAGGAACCTCCAGTCTAAACATATCATTGTTTGATATTTTATTTGGGTTAACGACACTATTACTTTTCATAACATTTGTACGAAGTTCATTTCTGGTTATTATTTACTTTTCCGTAGCTGTCCAATGTGTAGTGCGAGTAATGAATGAACACCAAGGGCACGAGATATACATGACATAGGTATTTTATATCCGTAATTTAAATTTTATGTATGTTTTAGAATGTGCAATTATATTGAATCAGATTCAGTTCTTAATCTGCAGTAAGGAGTCAGTAATAAAATAGAATTAAGTACAGTCATTTGGTAGTTTGAGGATTAATGAAAGAGTTCTTCTCAGTCCGTAATATGTTCATTGGTAGGTAATCTAGATTGAAAGTTTTCTGTAGGCTTAAAGGAAAATTTTTGTGTAGGTTACAAAACTCGTATTTTTTATTTGCTTGTCGCACTTACTTACTAATCTTATTATTTAAACTATTCAGGCATGCTAATCATATAGGACCTTAGTAGATAAAGTAATAGGTATGCGCATTTTTCACGACGATAGAGACAAGAATTTTTAAAGCAATATTCTAAGTAAGAAAGTACTGAGTTAAAATTTTCCTAATTCTTCAAACCAAAGTTCGAAGTGAATTTAAAGTTTGCCGTGAAAAATGTGATGAATTGCTGTTGCAAATTAAAAATATCGCTACTCCGTTTAGTCAATTTTGTTCGTATTCATAAGAATATCAGTTTGCAAAGTTAAGTAGAAATAAAAATCCTTACTTCATGACCGGGGAATCCTGGTTATCTGGTATAATATGCTAAGCTAATCAATGAAACAATAGAAATAATTTCTTATAAATACAGGTGTTTCGAATATATTCATTTAACATCGTGAGCAACTAACAGATAAACTTAAACCATATGTGTATTGTGTACCTTTTCCATTCAAATGAGTCCTGAGTCGGGCCAGCTCCCTGGAGCGACTCCTGCTCCTGCGGTGGGCCGCTATACTCCTCGGTGATCGAGCCATCTCACTCATTCACTCACAACTCACAACTCACATCGCACTAAACTCACGATGTCGTAAAACTTAAATTCGTAAGGCACGAGCGTCGCGGTGAAGGCACGGGGAGGGACTGAGCGCCTCTCACCTTGCCTCCTGCCTGATAACTCATGATAACATTAACTGAAATGCATTTGCATATACGCGGGATTACCTACGCGTTTGTTTTTGTTTATCTGTCACGGCGTTTGTTTGTTTATGTTGATTTTTATTTGCATGTATTATCTCGTACTTGGGTATGCGAAATCTTGATAGACACGAGTGTTAGACTTTTATCTGGTATCTTTTTATAATGTTTATTTTTTAAATTTTATTGTCTGTAGATTAACTAAGTATATAATAAGTATATCGAAAACTACGGTAATATTTTTTTTGTAATAATTGTCATATAGTACTTAACTTACGATAGTTGTAAAGTTTTTACAGGCTTTTAAATATATTATATACTCAGTCTAACTATATTTATAGAAACTTATTTAGAAATCTATTAAATAAAATAGAAACAGAACTCTACTTAGGTAGTAGGTACGTAGGTACTACGTACGTTCGTAAAACTAAAATTATATCTATCAAATAGCTTCAACAATTATGTATGAAGATGTATTGGACTTGTTTTACTTATTAATATTTATTAAATTTTTTTCATAACATGTAACTATAGGCATACAAATGTTAAGTATGTATATTTATGCGAAGATAATCCATCCATTCAATTCTTCGGCTAATGTAGAGTCAGTTAGGTACTATGGAGGGATCCACATTTATAAAGATACCCTTATTATTATTACTGAGAGAACTTGAACGGCTTGTTTTTAACTTTTAATGCCTTTAATGTTTTACATGGATATGAAGTTTATACAAATTAGCTTGTAATATGTTTCCGCAGCAAATCGTTTAGCGAAGGTACACGCGTGGAAAACTTCAAAACAAACACGCTCTGATTCGATGAGGTAACTCCAAAAATAAATCGAGCATATGAAATCATCTATTAACTGACAATTACAAAGTCGTTGCGATAATTAACAGAATTGCAACCTTGATCTTTACGATTGAAAGATTTCATTATACGTGCTCTGGTTTTTAGGTAGGTAGCAAATGTTACATAGAGGATGCTTTAGCTAAGTAAGTATATACATTTTATAGTTTTTTATTTTTTTTATTTTTTACATTATTTACCTCGCTTTGACGGTTTAATTTTTAAAATCGATCGAGCACATTTAATTTTTTAACTATAACAAAACAAACTTTTTTCTTCTTTCCTCTATATATAAGAATTAGGTACCTTCATTGTAGGAGAAACTAACATATTTTATTTGGTCTAATGTTTGCTAAAATTTCTCCATGCTGAAATCAGGGCTGGATGGAGGAAGGAGCTTTTATAAGGGGGGGGGGGGGATATCTTAGATAAGAAATAAAACAATCAATAAAGAACGAGAACAAATTATATATTTCCATTACATTCACATCTTCGCTTACACTAGAAAAGTTGCGGCTTTGGAACGTCGCGACTGAAATGTTTCAGCATTTTCATATTCAAAATCTTAGTATATAAATACACACTACATAATGATCACCAGGATCACTCTAGTATAAAATATAGGTGATAAATAACTTTAGATAGAGATTTTTAAGAATAAAAGGCGACATTAATTTGTATGTTTGTTGGGATCATCTTTTAATTTTAATTTTGCAACGTTCTCAAAACGACGGTAGATTTAACGTAGTTCTTTAAAATTGTTTTTGAAAAGAATATATTGTATACAACGATTAATAAATATGAAGTAGCTACAAGCTCCATACATAAAACAAAATAAATGTTTATGTAACGAGTGACCAACTGCGCTAATACCAAATTTGTACTCAGGCATTGAAAATCGGTTCCGTTTTATTTTTAACAAGATCTTTAGTTAGCGATGTTACGTTGTTTTTGTTGTTCTTGAATCTTTATTAATAGTGGTCCCTTTTCATTTAAACTAACTTTAGGACCAACAATAAAATTTAAAAGTATTAAACATTAGTAACTACGCTATCCTACGTTATATTATGCAATTTTTAAGCTGAAATTTTGTCATACAATAAAGCAATATTCAATACGTAATGTATCATAATAATTAATAATTTTGGGGCTCATTATAAATACTCTATGTCTATAATATAGATATCCTTATACGTATGTACACATAGAGTTGCATTTTTACAACATGAAAAAAAAAATGAACGCGATTTGAAAAATAGATATTTACGTATCTAATAGAAATTGTCATAGTTTGTTTTTATTTTACAGAAGGTACCGAGTGTGACCCACGTTACAGCTGCAAATGTAAATAAAGACCGCGATAACAGCGCGTTTCAGCCGCGACGTTCCAACCGCCAGACACTTAGACGAAGTAACAGTTAACAATAATAAACTGTTAGAGGTATATTATGTGAAAACATCAACACATCCAAAAACCAACTAGCAGTCGACATTGTAAAGACTCGGAAAGATTCATCGCCAGTTACATCGAATATCACAATAAGTCAGTTGATTGGTGTATACTTTGCTTGTGGTTAAAAGCGCGATAGTTCCAACTTCCAACCTCTCAAAATAGAGGTCTTTGCTATGTTATACGAAGATCGTATCCTCTAGTAGCGCATGCATTCTGTTACATGATTTTTCTTTACAGGTAAACTGGTAAGCCTTTTGTCTGTTAAGCATTGAAATAAACGTCATTCAATTCGTCTGTATATGCACTTATAGCCAGATTACGAAAGCAAGAGAGAAAGAGCGGCTCGAAATACGCAAAGCCTCAAATTATTTTATCATCTGTGCTATGAACATGGTGCATCATTAGGATAGCTGTATCTTTTATTTCTGAAGCTAGGCTTATATTTATCATTGTTTATGTCTTAAACGCGCCTCGTGGTGGAAATTATTTACAAAATGCTTATTAAAACAGCGAAACATGCAGTTTTATAAAAGTCTTCGAAGCAAATGTCCAATACCCCTTTCTCGAAAGTTGAACTGTCTTTTTTTATATTTTCGGGTATTTTAAAATGTACGTGAACTTTAAAAAAAAAAAATGAATCCTTTATTTCCATTTCACTATCCTGTTAATTAACCACTGCGGGAATTGTAAATGACAGTAAATTTAATTATATATCACGTCGCAAGAATAACGGTCAGGATTTTCAGAAGACCTAATGTTTGTGCCTATCGAATGAAATCTACATGTGCTGAAAGGTAAGTCGACTACATAATAAATATACGTATAAATAAATCGCTAACACCAAAAGTTCTACACATCAATGCTATAGTCCTAGATAAAGCTCGATACATACATTTTTCTACACAACGGAGCTATACGGATAAACTGTGGGTGTCAAAACTTCTCTGTTATCTAAATCTGATCTTGAGGTTAATAGTTAAACTAACTATATATTTCAATTCTTTAAGGATGTAAATACTGTAAAATCTTGCACGGTTTAAAACGCATCGCAATCTTTGACTAAAGTTTTAATAAGCATAAAAAGTAAAGACCACTACTCTCTCGTAAATAATCCGAAGTCTTTAATAGCGCTAGAAGTAAGCAATAGGTAAGCAATGGAAATAGAAGTAAAATATTCATTTTGATACTATTTTAGCTAACCAGACTGACAACACCAAAATGCTTAACTGCAAATACAACCTGTTTCAACTTAAAACTAAAGGAACGGATAAAAATTCGTGATAGAGCAAAAAATTAAGTATAGTCGCAACACAAACTCGATGTTCTGGACGTTCATTAACTGTTATTTTGTACACTACCTAGAACAAATGTTAATTAATAAACAACATTTTTACTAATTGATGCGATTAATTCAAGTATAGCACATATTTGTACTTTGGACTGTCAAAGTGACATTTCACGCATACAGACTATTCGGTAATTGTAAAATAAATTGAATTGGTTGTAAAAACAATATAAAATATTGTAAATACATATAATTATAACATTATTCTAGGTAGTGTACAACTCGGTTTTTGTAAGATAATAATTCCTGAGTATTTTAGACACAAAGTTTATCCCCTCCGCTCCAACATCCAACCTCTTTTAATACAATAAATAGGCCAAATATACGTAACATTGAATTTTAAGCTTATTCATGGTTTTAGCAAACGCATGATACAAATTAGCTAATTAAAATTTATTAACGTGTCAATATATAATGTTTCAATAAATATAAATTTGGTAACCAATGCTCGCTTTAAAATGGTTTTAACGTAATACTGATTTACATTGACGTAGCCACATTCGGGCAAAACACATGTAGACTGTTATTGTAAGAGATTGATATGCGTTGTTTAATAAAACAATATTTGAAATAAATTAAATTAGATCTTTGAAAAATTATCCATCAATACATATGAGGTTACAATATGTATTCAGTATGTGAATTAAATATCACGTCATAGATTGTTTGTTTAAGAAAAAGCTCTGGCTACTCCAATGTATATTCATATTATCTAAGCTACTAGAATAAATTAAGTCATGTTTTTGAAGCTCGCTCGACCGCAAGCAGTTATTACCAAGCATGTACCACTGTTGTTACTTATTATTTATTGAAACATTCAACTTTTAAATAGATTCACATTACTGTTGCTTGGCAACACTTAATTACAGTAAAATACGATTATTTAAACAGTAGACAAGGTATATTCCCTTTGTTTTCTATTCAATTAAATGGATAAGCGATAATTGGATTAAATAAATACAATCAAACTTTCCTAAACGGTTCTTTGATGAAGAATATTTGTACTGATATTATAAAAGTTATTTTTGGCATTACTATCAATTAAAAGGATTCGTTTTTGTCAAATAAATACTGTTAAAAATGTGAATAATGAGAGGATACATTATAATGCTTAATATCTATACAATAAATTATATTTTCTTATTAAGAAATAATATTTATAAACGCTGTGAACTTAGAAAAACAGTGTAATGTTATACAAAATTAAACACTCAATGAAGCGTTTCACGCTCAGGTTAAATAATATTCGAGAATGGACAAATAATATATTAAAATTAATCACTCTGTGTTAACCCTCCACCCTCAAAGAACTCCCCTTGAAATCACATAATTATAAAATATTTAGCAAAATAACCTTCAAAACTTTGGTCGATTATCCGTGTCAATAAAAAATATAGATATAAATTATAAACGTGTATTGGTCACAAGACTACACTACGGTTAACATTTTATAAACAAACTACCGAATCGTTAAAGATAAAGCATCCATCTACTGATAGGAAAGAAAAACGTTAAAAACATTACAAGTTTCGTTTCAGATCTCGAGTGGTCAATACACGATTACCGATCTATTCCAACGAATACGATAATCACTACAGTACATCGAATAAAATTCTCGTAAAATATTCAATATCCGCCGATACACTCGACTGTACGTTAAAATGCGTGTAAAATGATATAGTGGTGCGTATGCGCGCGAGTGTATCGCGGGCCAGGTGGGAGGAGCGGGCGGGGTCAGCTCAGGAGAGCCCGCGCGGCTGGCTCGTGTCGTACGCGCGGATGACGTCCGCCTGCGACACGCTCGCGCCCTCCTCTTGCGAAAACGCGAAACCATCTGTCACAAACAACACGTTAGTACCCGATCGAGAGGCTTGTCATGCATTGCGTGCAGGCATGATGTCGATTCTGTGTATCGTGCTGTGTGAATCAAGCTTTTTAGTTTCATGTTTGCGAAACGGCTTAAGTGACTAAGCCTGTAAAAATAACTGTGTCTATAAAATTTGTTAAAATTCTGTGGACATAAATTGCAAAGATATATTCATACCTTTCTTTCAATGAGAAAGGTGGTGTTTTTAATAATAATTATTGTTATAGTTTTGTGTACATAAAAGTGGTCTTACGTTGTTCTGAAATTATAGTCACAGCGCGACTATGTAATAAAAAACAAACTAAGATAACTTTACAAATAACATTGCAAGTTTTGATATAATTTGATCGTCTTAATAAGATCAAAACAAAAGACAATTTCTTTTTAAGGATTTAAATTCATTTTAATATATCTAGGACCTTAAAATTGAAATAATTGGATTCATTTTGCCATGCCACTAATTAGCAGATAGAATGTACAAAATTTGTAATGGTCCGTGTATGTATAAGAATAGTTTAAATGTTTAAACTCGCAAGGTTATTTCACAGTAGAGTGGCGAATATCTTGGACATTAACTGCCTGGATTCCTTTGGAAAGGGGTATGAAATGGGGCTAACATGAACCGGGCAAATGATTTCTCGCAAACTACCTACTATAAGAGTAGGCAAGCTGTTATAATTAATTATAATTAGGGTACTACTTTGAATAAGTTTTGAAAGAAATGAAATATGTAATGATCTCTAATTAATTGATTCTTTTAGAACGAAAAGTAAAGAATCATTTTTTAGAATAGTCATAATTGAATGAAGTCTAACTCACTAGTCACTAGAAACTACATGCTTGGAATTATGTACCCAACGTGCCTGAATATTGGAAATATTTGACAGCAAAATCTACAATGATAGAAAATCTATTGCCAAGTTTTCTTTCAAATCAGATGATTTGAGAACTGGGCTAATTTGACTATTCGAAATGAAGAATGCTCAAATACTATAAGTTATAACCATTTTATGGATAGAAATATCACTAAAACAGACCGAATTTTTGTTTTCCTGGAATAACTAGTTTCTCTATAGCATTTTGACAAAATCTCGATTCATATTTTGCTAAATTCTAATAGGACTTACGAGGACAGGAGGTATTTGCTTTTTAGGACTACATTTCGCTATCCAGGTCAGTTAACACCCAAGTGGTAGTGCGCTACTCACGCGAGAGCTCCAGCTCGATGTTGGCCCGCGTGGCGCGGCGCCCGAACACGCTGCGCACGTTCTGCAGCAGCCGCGCCGTCTCCGTGAGGCTACACACACCCCAACGTAAGCTTGTGCGCTCGTGCTGCACCCGCCGTACGGTTTATGGCGTACCGCGCGTGTGCGAAGCGATTCAGTATTGCTATGTTGGTATGATGCGTAGAAATGCATCGATGGTAGTTGAAATTGGGGACAATTAGTGTCTCTATGTGACATCATTTTTTTTTGATATATTTATTATCATCCTTAAACGCTGTTTCATAATATTTTTATTATTTAATGTAGGTGTATGTATCACTTTAAACTCTCATCAGACACTTTTTAAGTGTCTCACAAAACGAACACAATACTAAATCCCATCGCACTTCTAAAGTAACACACTAACTACATATAAAGCGTATGTGAAGCCCATGCAAAGCCATGCAAGGTACGGGTGGAGGGTATACTCACACTGCGCTAACCGGACGAGGGCGTGGCTTGCGTCCGCGCCGCTAAACACACACCGATTAGTTTTTACGGGCTGATAGACGCTTACTGGTTGGTACTGGTTTGACTTATTTTATAAGAGTCAATTTAGTTCGAATTGTTTGGAAATTCATCATATTTATACCAGTTTTTCCATACTATCTTAGTACGGTCTATATTGTGTTACATAAAATGTGAATGGCATTTTTTTCAGTTACCTATCTCTTCCTTAAATATGAATTAATTTATTGCAGTAATGAGTTATGTTCAATGTATGCCACTAACGACTGACTAATTGAATCGAACATATTATCTATAACCTCAACTTTCCAATAAAATATGATGAGAAGTAAACTAGTAAGCGTCTACAGTTCCTTCCACAACCTGGTTATAAAGAACTAAAATACAATGTTATTCCAGCACCCCAAGCCAATGTGGCTCCCATGTCCCTGACGTAATCATTCCTCACGCTACAAAAAACTACACACTTGTAAATCAACAATTTATTCATAAATACAAATTCACACGCTTAAAACTACCTCAAGAAGGCGGACGAGAAATTAACTCGAAAATTTTAAAAGAAAACAACTAAAAATCTTTATTCGCCTCCGTGAAACGATACAATAAAACTACATCATAAGAACTGAATATTATTCCTAGTTGAATAGAAAATTAAAAATAAAAAAGAAAAGAGGAATAAATAAACAATAAACGAATTGTGACATTTACAGATGACTCTATATAATATGTGCAAAATAATTGAAGAAAAAGCAAAAAAGCATTCAGTAAGGACATTCACTAAGCTACTTACATGAGCTCGATACAATATTTACAGGAAAAAAGATGAATTATATGACTACACTTTCTATCCTAGTTAGGCCATGCTTATTTGTGATTGACCTATTCAGTTTGTCTCTTTCGCACACAAACAATTTGACATTTGGAAGAAGGTGACAAAACTATCTTGTTGGTCGTAAACGCGAACGGTAATGTTAACTTTGTTTGTGTTTTTTACTTTCAGTATTAAAATGTTTTGCTTATCGCTTTCTATCTCATATCTCCCAATGTCAAAATGTATGTGAGTGAAAGAAACAAAACATAAAATCAGCTTAATTAATGACAAATTACTTTATCACAATTTTAAATTTAGTATATATTTATCACGCAATTTTTTGTTTAACATACAAATCTTACTAATTAAAGATAGGAGGATATTTTATTCTTATATATTTCACACAAACACCAATATATGTTTCTAAGACTAACAACAATAAAACCCCAAATCTTATTATAATGATAACATTTTAGAAAAATGCATTATTTTCAGCCTCGAGCTTATGACGGTAAGTACTAAAAATGATATATTTTCAGTTACTTATCCTTAATAAAGATATTCATATGGTTTTTAAAAATAAATACTTTAAATAGCTTAATTACACAATAATTTTGTACAAACCCTAAATGCAAATTGTACTACAACAAACTAGCAACAACTCCCTAGCGAACCCAAATAATTATCTATAAACTCACTTCTACGTATCAGACTTATGATAAAAATTTCACATCCAATCAGTCATATAAACAATTCGATTAGGAACAACAATGATATTAGCTTAATAACAATTTTACAAATTTAAAACTCTGTACGATATAGCCTATGGAAGTAGTCTACAGAAGACATAGCTAACGTTAAATGTTACCACTTGAGCGCCGTCGCGCCGCTAATGAGGTACTTCAAGTGACGCCATCTTGCGGCCAAGTCGCTAAACATCGATATAAATATAAAAATATCACAATACCATCGCAATGTATTCGACATTTGTGTGGAAATGTGTCGAGACGTGTACGTCCGATATAAATGCATCTAAATACATGCTACGTAGGAACAATTCGTGAGAAAATAGATTTTTGTTTTTGCTGCCGCTGTAGAGATTGTGTATTGGAATATATTATTAATATACTATAGAATATACGATTGAGCATTCGTTATTGCTTTTAAAAATAATATTTGTACTATATAAATACTAATGGTTCGATAAATACAATCTGTTCAGCGGCATCGTGCGCTCTGTAGAAAGTAAGAGTATATACAATGAGATAATGTACATTACATCTAGCTTCTAGCGTCTCCGATAGTGTATTCACAGAATACGTTTCAATATTCAAATCCGATCGATATCAATAGCTTCTAGGAGGCCACGTGTCTGCTTGATAGAAACATCTAGTGTAAAAATTTGTAAATCCATCAGTCAATCGTATTAAAATACGCGCGAGATTCGACATGCAAGCAGGCACGTGCGCCCCGCTCAGCCGACGACGGCGAACTGTCATATAACGTGCGAGACGCGGCGGCGCGGGGGGCGGGCGCGCGGGGAGTTGGTGCGGCCGCCATCTTGTGGAGCGCCGCCATATTGTGCGCCGCCATTTTGTGCAGCGCCGCCATTTTGTGCGCGGCGCGGGCTGGGGCCGGCCTCGGGCGCGACCCGGCGCCGCCACGCGAGCCCGCGCGGGGATTCACTGCGCCACACACAACGTTCAACGCTACCCTACCGTGCTCACGTGCGTGTGCGTGCCCGTACTGAGATAACTAGCTGTAAGTACTGTGTGAACTCGCCCGCTACTGGATACGTCACGCCGGAAATAAAATGTGGAACGCGCTAACACTACGAAATTATACACGAAATTGTTTATCGTCTAATAAAATTAAATAAACATTAATTGCGCCAAAAAAAAAACAAAACAATAAAACACGTAACCGTTAAATTTCAACTAAGACGGAACATTTTTCTAAACATTTATAAAGCTCTTTCAGAACTAAACACATACAGGCGACTATGTTAGCTCTATATATTATGTATTATAATATAAAAAAAATAAAAATAAAACATCGACACACCATGCGTATTATCTCAGGACGGGTCCGCAAGCGAGTGCGGGCGGTGCAAGCCAAATAAAAATAAACAAAATAATAACTATACTAAAACGTGCACACAAAAAATTCTTATTGTTTTTGGATTTCCCACGTCAATATTAAAACCCGAAATATCGTATGCGACAAATATAAAACAAACAGTACTTATTATAACTCTTTTATAGACCCTCAGTAAAGTTAATGTCTTTATCTTGTTTGGTAAAGCATTTTTCAATTGTTGGTTTATTCACCACGATTAGTATAATCAAGCCGACTAAAAAGATTTAACTTATATTAAAACAATATACACACATAATATAATGCACAGATAATAATTAAAGATTTAAAGATGAATGGAAAATCCAAACACAATAAGTGTCTTTGATGTATTATTTAAAATGTATAATGTGAATGTTCGTAAATAATATACTTTAGTGATACTGAGAAAGGGACGGGGCTATACACTAGCTTTATGCTAGAAAGAGATGCACTATACTATAATATTCTTGTCCTCTTTAACCTTTACAATTTAAATGAGTAGTATAATAGATTTTTTTCATATAATAATTATTTATACCATGAATACGTATAGAAAGGATGTTTTTTTTATATTATTCGATATAATATAATTGCACCTATTTCTTATAAGGGATAAATCTAACGCTAGATATGTATATCAATGTAGTACAAAAAATATATACACAAATAATATATGACAAAACAAACATTTAAACAATATACAAAACAAAAAATATCGAATAGAGAAGCCATCATTAGTTCTTTAAAATAGAATTACTTTTATAGAATGTTGTATACTATAATCTTAAAGATTTTAAATTCAACCTAGAAAGGTTTTATTCCTAACAAAATGATTTTATATGTCTACCTTCAACAATAAAATGATAATCGACTCAAATTAATAATTAACACAACTAAACACAACCAATAGCGACCGTTACGTCCGAGAGCCCAACGCAAAGTGTGTCAAATCCGCTGTTCAGCTCATTTTTATAACCACCCACTCGGTTTGGGTTGCCAGTTGGGAATTAATTTATAACACGGCCGTTCCTGACAGTGCGGCGTCCTCGACCGCAGCATCACTTGTACCACTAGCATCAGATCCATCCAACCTGTTTGTTTCATTCCTTGAAATTTGCTCAACATCGTCTTAGCGCTGTCTCAAAAATAAAAAGAAACTTGTTAGCAATCAACCTAGTTTCGCGTTATAGCCTGAAGCGTATATCTTATACAGGGAAACGAAAAAAGACATTCATCTCTATTTTACCGTTACCAGTGCCATGGACGCAAGCGTGCACTCAAGCGGCCATAGACAAGGTGTATCAAAAAGCAAATACTTATTACAGAATTACTTAGATACCTTCAGACTTAACACGAATATAGATAAAACTCACAATGTAATACACCGTCGTAACGACAGTGGCTCCAAGTGCTCTCATAAGCAACAACCTGTAAAAAACAGAGACCCATACATTTTGCATGTTCTCTAAGTGGTCTATAAACAATAGCACCACAAGCTTTCAAAACGGAGAGACCCATACCCTCGTATGTTCTCTAAGTGGTCTATAAACAATAGCACCACAAACTTTCAAAACGGAGAGACCCATACCCTCGTATGTTCTCTAAGTGGTCTATAAACAATAGCACCACAAGCACAAAGTCTTCGACAGCAGCGCGCGCGGCTACCGTCGTTCCTCGTTCACGTAGGCATCCCGGCGCCGTAGATTGGTTGCAAGCAGCCCGAAAGCCCGTTGTCAGCAACTGCAGCGGCTCAGTGGACGTGCAGCGCAGGCGCCACAGCACATTGGACCATTGGGAACCCTTGTTGCCTCCTTCAACACGTAGCTTGTTGAGAAGTGAGAACTATCCCGTAGAACCTGTTATTATTTTAGCAACTAGTTATTTTCTTAACAACTTTGCTTCCCCAGACTCGGCCTAACCTGACCATGACTAATTAATAGCCCCAAGGTACTTAATGGCTCTCGCTCACAGGACGCAATGGCCGCTATTTCGCTATGGTTGAGATAAGATTCTTTCAACACTGAACACTAATAAGCACTAAATTTAGATGGCAAACGGTCTAAAACGCGTGGCAATCCCACTTCTGATCTTAAAGATTTTAAATTCAACCTAGAAAGGTTTTATTCCTAACAAAATGATTTTATATGTCTACCTTCAACAATAAAATGATAATCGACTCAAATTAATAATTAACACAACTAAACACAACCAATAGCGACCGTTACGTCCGAGAGCCCAACGCAAAGTGTGTCAAATCCGCTGTTCAGCTCATTTTTATAACCACCCACTCGGTTTGGGTTGCCAGTTGGGAATTAATTTATAACACGGCCGTTCCTGACAGTGCGGCGTCCTCGACCGCAGCATCACTTGTACCACTAGCATCAGATCCATCCAACCTGTTTGTTTCATTCCTTGAAATTTGCTCAACATCGTCTTAGCGCTGTCTCAAAAATAAAAAGAAACTTGTTAGCAATCAACCTAGTTTCGCGTTATAGCCTGAAGCGTATATCTTATACAGGGAAACGAAAAAAGACATTCATCTCTATTTTACCGTTACCAGTGCCATGGACGCAAGCGTGCACTCAAGCGGCCATAGACAAGGTGTATCAAAAAGCAAATACTTATTACAGAATTACTTAGATACCTTCAGACTTAACACGAATATAGATAAAACTCACAATGTAATACACCGTCGTAACGACAGTGGCTCCAAGTGCTCTCATAAGCAACAACCTGTAAAAAACAGAGACCCATACATTTTGCATGTTCTCTAAGTGGTCTATAAACAATAGCACCACAAGCTTTCAAAACGGAGAGACCCATACCCTCGTATGTTCTCTAAGTGGTCTATAAACAATAGCACCACAAACTTTCAAAACGGAGAGACCCATACCCTCGTATGTTCTCTAAGTGGTCTATAAACAATAGCACCACAAGCTTTCAAAACGGAGAGACCCATACCCTCGTATGTTCTCTAAGTGGTCTATAAACAATAGCACCACAAGCTTTCAAAACGGAGAGACCCATACCCTCGTATGTTCTCTAAGTGGTCTATAAACAATAGCACCACAAGCACAAAGTCTTCGACAGCAGCGCGCGCGGCTACCGTCGTTCCTCGTTCACGTAGGCATCCCGGCGCCGTAGATTGGTTGCAAGCAGCCCGAAAGCCCGTTGTCAGCAACTGCAGCGGCTCAGTGGACGTGCAGCGCAGGCGCCACAGCACATTGGACCATTGGGAACCCTTGTTGCCTCCTTCAACACGTAGCTTGTTGAGAAGTGAGAACTATCCCGTAGAACCTGTTATTATTTTAGCAACTAGTTATTTTCTTAACAACTTTGCTTCCCCAGACTCGGCCTAACCTGACCATGACTAATTAATAGCCCCAAGGTACTTAATGGCTCTCGCTCACAGGACGCAATGGCCGCTATTTCGCTATGGTTGAGATAAGATTCTTTCAACACTGAACACTAATAAGCACTAAATTTAGATGGCAAACGGTCTAAAACGCGTGGCAATCCCACTTCTGATCTTAAAGATTTTAAATTCAACCTAGAAAGGTTTTATTCCTAACAAAATGATTTTATATGTCTACCTTCAACAATAAAATGATAATCGACTCAAATTAATAATTAACACAACTAAACACAACCAATAGCGACCGTTACGTCCGAGAGCCCAACGCAAAGTGTGTCAAATCCGCTGTTCAGCTCATTTTTATAACCACCCACTCGGTTTGGGTTGCCAGTTGGGAATTAATTTATAACACGGCCGTTCCTGACAGTGCGGCGTCCTCGACCGCAGCATCACTTGTACCACTAGCATCAGATCCATCCAACCTGTTTGTTTCATTCCTTGAAATTTGCTCAACATCGTCTTAGCGCTGTCTCAAAAATAAAAAGAAACTTGTTAGCAATCAACCTAGTTTCGCGTTATAGCCTGAAGCGTATATCTTATACAGGGAAACGAAAAAAGACATTCATCTCTATTTTACCGTTACCAGTGCCATGGACGCAAGCGTGCACTCAAGCGGCCATAGACAAGGTGTATCAAAAAGCAAATACTTATTACAGAATTACTTAGATACCTTCAGACTTAACACGAATATAGATAAAACTCACAATGTAATACACCGTCGTAACGACAGTGGCTCCAAGTGCTCTCATAAGCAACAACCTGTAAAAAACAGAGACCCATACATTTTGCATGTTCTCTAAGTGGTCTATAAACAATAGCACCACAAGCTTTCAAAACGGAGAGACCCATACCCTCGTATGTTCTCTAAGTGGTCTATAAACAATAGCACCACAAACTTTCAAAACGGAGAGACCCATACCCTCGTATGTTCTCTAAGTGGTCTATAAACAATAGCACCACAAGCTTTCAAAACGGAGAGACCCATACCCTCGTATGTTCTCTAAGTGGTCTATAAACAATAGCACCACAAGCTTTCAAAACGGAGAGACCCATACCCTCGTATGTTCTCTAAGTGGTCTATAAACAATAGCACCACAAGCACAAAGTCTTCGACAGCAGCGCGCGCGGCTACCGTCGTTCCTCGTTCACGTAGGCATCCCGGCGCCGTAGATTGGTTGCAAGCAGCCCGAAAGCCCGTTGTCAGCAACTGCAGCGGCTCAGTGGACGTGCAGCGCAGGCGCCACAGCACATTGGACCATTGGGAACCCTTGTTGCCTCCTTCAACACGTAGCTTGTTGAGAAGTGAGAACTATCCCGTAGAACCTGTTATTATTTTAGCAACTAGTTATTTTCTTAACAACTTTGCTTCCCCAGACTCGGCCTAACCTGACCATGACTAATTAATAGCCCCAAGGTACTTAATGGCTCTCGCTCACAGGACGCAATGGCCGCTATTTCGCTATGGTTGAGATAAGATTCTTTCAACACTTGTTCAGTGTTAATAAGCACTAAATTTAGATGGCAAACGGTCTAAAACGCGTGGCAATCCCACTTCTGATCTTAAAGATTTTAAATTCAACCTAGAAAGGTTTTATTCCTAACAAAATGATTTTATATGTCTACCTTCAACAATAAAATGATAATCGACTCAAATTAATAATTAACACAACTAAACACAACCAATAGCGACCGTTACGTCCGAGAGCCCAACGCAAAGTGTGTCAAATCCGCTGTTCAGCTCATTTTTATAACCACCCACTCGGTTTGGGTTGCCAGTTGGGAATTAATTTATAACAATAATAATATGTTGAATATAGTAATTTATGTCGCTCTATATCATTGTGCGGATTCGATTCTGTTTTTTTCTTTCTTGATTTATAATCAACGATAGTATAAATACTTTGTATTTTTTGTTACATAATTGGAGAGAAATTTATTTTGAAGCACTAAGTAAAAATACTTAGATCTTAAAAATTAAAAAGTGTATGATACAATGCGTTACTAAAGGGCTTCCCAATTCGACAATAATGATAATTAATAAAAAATGCAATACTGCGAGTACCTATGAGTGCACTGATATAAAATATACACTAAATATGAACATACCTATTTAAAATAATGAGAAATAAATCAAATAAAAATTTAATAAAAATAAATACAATAATACCATATTCTATGCATGTTAATTTGTTTTGTTAATTATTGTAGTTGAATTGTTATATCAGTCATATAAATGTATTCAATTTATTTCACTAATAACATAAAAGTAATAATATTATTCATACATTTATATAACTGAACATTTATATTTATAAGTAGATTAAATTTTATAATATTCGAACTGTACCATCAAAAGGGTACAGTTAAATAACACGTTGACACGACACCGACACGACATTTAGCCGTAAGGATAATCTAAGACTCTTCACTCAGCATAATGTGAAAATTAAGAAGTATACGTGCATAATTTTATGACCAATAACCAATTTTGCCAACCACCATATAACCCCAGTACCATCATATTGAAAATGCAGTTAAATCTTCGCGCGGAAGAATCTTATTGTATAAATGAGAATGTCTAATTTGGAAAGAATATATCTTATTTATCAGAAATATTTGTGCGTCAAATTCTTTATGAGAGCTTTATATGCAAACTTTAATTGATTTAATCATGATTCGTTAATAAATATAGATATACAAAATTATAAAAGTTATAAAACTTTGCATTGCTAGCAATGTTGAATGTATTAATATTATTTCGTTCTGTATATCAAAATCACAATATATCTAAATCACTATAACAACTGTAAGACTATTTTATCACTTTTCATACAACCTGAAAAATAACGTTAAATTTTTTTTTCTAAACCCTACATTGTCACCATACGATAAAAACATCGTATCGGCGTCGTAACATCGCAATACAAACGCAACTCACGAGTGCCTCGGGTGCGACAGCAGCGCGGCGGGGTCCCGCTTCTTTATCTCGCTCTCGCGGACCGCTTCCGTCATCGTTTTGAACGCTGAGTTGTGGATGCTGGAATACAGTGCAGTTTGGTGTTAGTTGTGATAGTCCAGGATCCTTCGCCCATTTTTGCAAGTGATTACTATCAAGCTAATTTTCCGTGAGTAGCTTTATTTTGATGAGACGCCCAATAATTTCCTGTACGAAACTCTCGATTGTGGTAGCTAACAGAGGTAACAAGGATAAAATGTTTTGATTTGATGGTTCTCAAATATTTATTACGCAATTTGTAGGACAATATGTCTGTTGAATTATATAAATATTAACTAAGTGAAAACAAAAAAATCAGCTGGTTAGTAATCATTTATGATGACCTCGTTATCGATACACATTGGAAAGAGGGGACTCTTTGATCAAACAATAGATTTTGTAGCACAAATATTTTTTCGAATAATTTAGATAATTATCTTGAGATTGAACAAAAAAAAAATTCTGTTAGTAATAAATATTTGAGAACCATCAAATCAAAACATTTTATCCTTGTTACCTCTGTTAGCTACCACAATCGAGAGTTTCGTACAGGAAATTATTGGGCGTCTCATCAAAATAAAGCTACTCACGAAAAATTAGCTTGATAGTAATCACTTGCAAAAATGGGCGATGGATCCTGAACTATGATGTATGGTCTGATTTTTGGTAAGAGACCTAGTGTATAGATTAGTTTAAGCCTACAAAATAGTAGTAGATATATAGTTTACAAACAGTAATATTCATAGGAAGACAAATCACAAAAGTGGAGGGGATGAATTCATTGAATTAACGTACGTACGTATATTCAATATTTGTGTTATCAAGTTTTTCTTTCAAATACAGGGATTAATTTGCTTCCTACACCGTTAACATTTGAATATTGGAAACTTGGAAATTATTTATACTACCAATACTTGTTAGAATAATTTTTGTATAATAAGAAGACCGATAAAATTTATCTATCCAACAAACACTGCACTTCCTGTTACTTTATACTTCTACGCATAAATACATTTCAAGTTCACAATTACAATAGTACATCAATCAGAGACTCCACTACTACATACTTTAAACAGTCGACTATACCCAATATAAATTTAAATTTCCCTTCAAATCATCAATGTTTTACACAAGTATCTACAATCAACCCACTACCCAATCCCTGTCTACAAAAAACCCACACAAATCTACAACACAGTGTACACACACACTAGTTTGCGTCTCCGCTGCACTGAGACGTATGGGAACGGACATCAGCTTGTTCCGTGATACCTTGCTTTTCGGACACCGTATTCTTCCATACCCAAAATAGCCAGCTATTCTGATCCGAATAAAAGATTCTATTTATGTTTGATACTAGTATCTTTTTAAGGGCAAAATAATATTACTGCGGATCTTATAGATATTATATTATATCCTCGAATTACTATGAAGCTTGGTTAATATAAAATGGTAAATCATCAACATATACTAAAAGTAAAAACGGACCTAAAATAGAACCTTGTGGGATACCAATCTGAATAACTGCATCCGGTGAGGTGTAGCATTTAAATGAAATCTTTTTGTATTCAGTTAGTTAATAAGTGGCTAACAGATCTTGAGCATTATTTTTATGTTATTTTTGATCACATAAAATTATGAATTTACATAATAATGTTTTTTGCTTTAGCACGATCGCAAAGAATACCTATTGTATTTTGGTGTGAATTTGTATTTTTCATTGTCGAATGTAATGTGTCTTGTGTGAAGTGAATATTTAGTGCATAGTGTGTAGTGTATCTTGTGTGAAGTGTATATTTGGTGTATAGTGTGTAATGTGTGAAGAGTATACTTGGTGTATAGTGTGTTGTGTGTCGAGTTTAAAGTGTATATTACGTGTATATAGTGTGGTGTAGTGTGCGAAGTATGTAATATTTTGTATATAGTGTGCGGTACTCACACAGTGATGAGCAGGTCGGGCACGAGCGTGGCGAGCGGCACGAGCGGCAGGGCGAGCCAGAACACGAGCGACGTGCACACCATGCGGTCCATGCCGCGCATCACCGCGCCGATCAGTATCGTCGGGTACAGGTTGCTGGACGTGATAATCATTTATTAAAAAAAAAGACGGGTTGCACTCCGGGAGTGCCGGCAGAAGTGAAAACTTGATTATTAACGTTCAGCATGTTTGATATTTTGGAATGGTATCCGTCTTACGCATGGAATATAAGGGCTAAAAAAAAAAAAAAACATCCATCTTACGCTTTTTCGATCAGGCCACGTGTCCTGACGCGAGTTTAAGATTTTATACCCAACGCCGCTAAAGAAGTTTTCACTTCAAAAATACATTGTCATGATAAATATCTTTTTTGTAATAAAATAAATCGCCAAATGTCACAAATAAACAACTCGAACGATACGGCTATTTTTTGTAAAGTTTTTGATAATGCACAAGGAATATTCTTGTGAAGAGAAAACACGAAAAAGGAGCAATAGGGTAGAACGACGTCTTCTGGGGCAGCTAGTAATAAATACAAATATGTTAATCTTTGCTGAAATCATTTAAAATGTTGCTAGCCATTTTTCCATCCTAAAAAAAGAAAAAAAAGTACGATAGCATATTAAAACACATGATTCCCTTACCTATAGATAACAATAAACAGTATCCACAACGCGACGGAGCCCCAGATAGACACGTGCGTGACCCACGTCCACGAGTGCGTCGCCAGCCCCGCCTTCAGGCACACCGTCGCCACTACGTACTGTAGGAACACACCCATTATACATTATTTTTCGTTTATAAAATATCAATTTAAAAAAAATATATAAACCGAGATAGTGTGATGCGTCAGAACGAGTATGAAGGCGTGTGGGACTGATATATTATATCGTTGTAAATTCTATAGTGTTAATGATAAATAGTATGACGCGTGTGACGGTTTAAGCGTGTTGTGTAATTGCTATGGTATCACTGCGTGCATGCATACGTTTGCGTGTTTTTTTTGTATTTTTTTTTTATAATAATATTGGATTGCAAACGAGCAGACGGAATGGCTGATGTTAATAGCAAAGTGCGTCGACCCTATGGTCGTCGTCGACGTCCATAGGGTACGACGTCTATACGTCCATAACATACGTTCTGGAGGTCCTACCATAGAGGGGCGATGTTACCATAGAATGGTTACTGTGCGTGTGCGTTTATTTTTGTTATTTCTTCAGTAACTGTGTGTGTGTGTGTGTGTGTGTGTCGCCACTCACGGTGTACACGAAGTTGCCGAGCACGAGGTAGCCGCCGTCCCGGCCGCTGGGCCACAGCACGTGGTGCGAGGTGTGTGTGTGTGTGTGTGTGTGTGTGTGTGTGTCCCACTCACGGTGTACACGAAGTTGCCGAGCACGAGGTAGCCGCCGTCCCGGCCGCTGGGCCACAGCACGTGGTGCGAGGTGTGTGTGTGTGTGTGTGTGTGTGTGTGTGTGTCGCCACTCACGGTGTACACGAAGTTGCCGAGCACGAGGTAGCCGCCGTCCCGGCCGCTGGGCCACAGCACGTGGTGCGAGGTGTGTGTGTGTGTGTGTGTGTGTGTGTGTGTGTGTGTGTGTGTCCCACTCACGGTGTACACGAAGTTGCCGAGCACGAGGTAGCCGCCGTCCCGGCCGCTGGGCCACAGCACGTGGTGCGAGGTGTGTGTGTGTGTGTGTCGCCACTCACGGTGTACACGAAGTTGCCGAGCACGAGGTAGCCGCCGTCCCGGCCGCTGGGCCACAGCACGTGGTGCGAGGTGTGTGTGTGTGTGTGTCGCCACTCACGGTGTACACGAAGTTGCCGAGCACGAGGTAGCCGCCGTCCCGGCCGCTGGGCCACAGCACGTGGTGCGAGGTGTGTGTGTGTGTGTGTCGCCACTCACGGTGTACACGAAGTTGCCGAGCACGAGGTAGCCGCCGTCCCGGCCGCTGGGCCACAGCACGTGGTGCGAGGTGTGTGTGTGTGTGTGTGTGTGTGTGTGTGTGTGTGTCGCCACTCACGGTGTACACGAAGTTGCCGAGCACGAGGTAGCCGCCGTCCCGGCCGCTGGGCCACAGCACGTGGTGCGAGGTGTGTGTGTGTGTGTGTGTGTGTGTGTGTGTGTGTGTGTCACTCACGGTGTACACGAAGTTGCCGAGCACGAGGTAGCCGCCGTCCCGGCCGCTGGGCCACAGCACGTGGTGCGAGGTGTGTGTGTGTGTGTGTGTGTGTGTGTGTGTCCCACTCACGGTGTACACGAAGTTGCCGAGCACGAGGTAGCCGCCGTCCCGGCCGCTGGGCCACAGCACGTGGTGCGAGGTGTGTGTGTGTGTGTGTGTGTGTGTGTGTGTCGCCACTCACGGTGTACACGAAGTTGCCGAGCACGAGGTAGCCGCCGTCCCGGCCGCTGGGCCACAGCACGTGGTGCGAGGTGTGTGTGTGTGTGTGTGTGTGTGTGTGTGTGTCCCACTCACGGTGTACACGAAGTTGCCGAGCACGAGGTAGCCGCCGTCCCGGCCGCTGGGCCACAGCACGTGGTGCGAGGTGTGTGTGTGTGTGTGTGTGTGTGTGTGTGTGTGTGTGTCCCACTCACGGTGTACACGAAGTTGCCGAGCACGAGGTAGCCGCCGTCCCGGCCGCTGGGCCACAGCACGTGGTGCGAGGTGTGTGTGTGTGTGTGTGTGTGTGTGTGTGTGTGTCGCCACTCACGGTGTACACGAAGTTGCCGAGCACGAGGTAGCCGCCGTCCCGGCCGCTGGGCCACAGCACGTGGTGCGAGGTGTGTGTGTGTGTGTGTGTGTGTGTGTGTGTGTGTGTGTCCCACTCACGGTGTACACGAAGTTGCCGAGCACGAGGTAGCCGCCGTCCCGGCCGCTGGGCCACAGCACGTGGTGCGAGGTGTGTGTGTGTGTGTGTGTGTGTGTGTGTCCCACTCACGGTGTACACGAAGTTGCCGAGCACGAGGTAGCCGCCGTCCCGGCCGCTGGGCCACAGCACGTGGTGCGAGGTGTGTGTGTGTGTGTGTGTGTGTGTGTGTGTGTCCCACTCACGGTGTACACGAAGTTGCCGAGCACGAGGTAGCCGCCGTCCCGGCCGCTGGGCCACAGCACGTGGTGCGAGGTGTGTGTGTGTGTGTGTGTGTCGCCACTCACGGTGTATACGAAGTTGCCGAGCACGAGGTAGCCGCCGTCCCGGCCGCTGGGCCACAGCACGTGGTGCGAGGTGTGTGTGTGTGTGTGTGTGTGTGTGTGTGTGTGTCCCACTCACGGTGTACACGAAGTTGCCGAGCACGAGGTAGCCGCCGTCCCGGCCGCTGGGCCACAGCACGTGGTGCGAGGTGTGTGTGTGTGTGTGTGTGTGTGTGTGTCGCCACTCACGGTGTACACGAAGTTGCCGAGCACGAGGTAGCCGCCGTCCCGGCCGCTGGGCCACAGCACGTGGTGCGAGGTGTGTGTGTGTGTGTGTGTGTCCCACTCACGGTGTACACGAAGTTGCCGAGCACGAGGTAGCCGCCGTCCCGGCCGCTGGGCCACAGCACGTGGTGCGAGGTGTGTGTGTGTGTGTGTGTGTGTGTGTGTCCCACTCACGGTGTACACGAAGTTGCCGAGCACGAGGTAGCCGCCGTCCCGGCCGCTGGGCCACAGCACGTGGTGCGAGGTGTGTGTGTGTGTGTGTGTGTCCCACTCACGGTGTACACGAAGTTGCCGAGCACGAGGTAGCCGCCGTCCCGGCCGCTGGGCCACAGCACGTGGTGCGAGGTGTGTGTGTGTGTGTGTGTGTGTCGCCACTCACGGTGTACACGAAGTTGCCGAGCACGAGGTAGCCGCCGTCCCGGCCGCTGGGCCACAGCACGTGGTGCGAGGTGTGTGTGTGTGTGTGTGTGTGTGTGTGTCCCACTCACGGTGTACACGAAGTTGCCGAGCACGAGGTAGCCGCCGTCCCGGCCGCTGGGCCACAGCACGTGGTGCGAGGTGTGTGTGTGTGTGTGTGTGTGTGTGTGTGTCCCACTCACGGTGTACACGAAGTTGCCGAGCACGAGGTAGCCGCCGTCCCGGCCGCTGGGCCACAGCACGTGGTGCGAGGTGTGTGTGTGTGTGTGTGTGTGTGTGTGTGTGTGTGTGTGTGTCCCACTCACGGTGTACACGAAGTTGCCGAGCACGAGGTAGCCGCCGTCCCGGCCGCTGGGCCACAGCACGTGGTGCGAGGTGTGTGTGTGTGTGTGTGTGTGTGTGTGTCCCACTCACGGTGTACACGAAGTTGCCGAGCACGAGGTAGCCGCCGTCCCGGCCGCTGGGCCACAGCACGTGGTGCGAGGTGTGTGTGTGTGTGTGTGTGTGTGTGTGTCCCACTCACGGTGTACACGAAGTTGCCGAGCACGAGGTAGCCGCCGTCCCGGCCGCTGGGCCACAGCACGTGGTGCGAGGTGTGTGTGTGTGTGTGTGTGTGTGTGTGTGTGTGTCCCACTCACGGTGTACACGAAGTTGCCGAGCACGAGGTAGCCGCCGTCCCGGCCGCTGGGCCACAGCACGTGGTGCGAGGTGTGTGTGTGTGTGTGTGTGTGTGTGTGTCCCACTCACGGTGTACACGAAGTTGCCGAGCACGAGGTAGCCGCCGTCCCGGCCGCTGGGCCACAGCACGTGGTGCGAGGTGTGTGTGTGTGTGTGTGTGTGTGTGTGTGTCCCACTCACGGTGTACACGAAGTTGCCGAGCACGAGGTAGCCGCCGTCCCGGCAGCTGGGCCACAGCACGTGGTGCGAGGTGTGTGTGTGTGTGTGTGTGTGTGTGTGTCCCACTCACGGTGTACACGAAGTTGCCGAGCACGAGGTAGCCGCCGTCCCGGCCGCTGGGCCACAGCACGTGGTGCGAGGTGTGTGTGTGTGTGTGTGTGTGTGTGTGTGTGTGTGTGTGTGTGTGTGTGTGTGTGTGTGTGTCCCACTCACGGTGTACACGAAGTTGCCGAGCACGAGGTAGCCGCCGTCCCGGCCGCTGGGCCACAGCACGTGGTGCGAGGTGTGTGTGTGTGTGTGTCGCCACTCACGGTGTACACGAAGTTGCCGAGCACGAGGTAGCCGCCGTCCCGGCCGCTGGGCCACAGCACGTGGTGCGAGGTGTGTGTGTGTGTGTGTCGCCACTCACGGTGTACACGAAGTTGCCGAGCACGAGGTAGCCGCCGTCCCGGCCGCTGGGCCACAGCACGTGGTGCGAGGTGTGTGTGTGTGTGTGTCGCCACTCACGGTGTACACGAAGTTGCCGAGCACGAGGTAGCCGCCGTCCCGGCCGCTGGGCCACAGCACGTGGTGCGAGGTGTGTGTGTGTGTGTGTGTGTGTGTGTGTGTGTGTCCCACTCACGGTGTACACGAAGTTGCCGAGCACGAGGTAGCCGCCGTCCCGGCCGCTGGGCCACAGCACGTGGTGCGAGGTGTGTGTGTGTGTGTGTGTGTGTGTGTGTCCCACTCACGGTGTACACGAAGTTGCCGAGCACGAGGTAGCCGCCGTCCCGGCAGCTGGGCCACAGCACGTGGTGCGAGGTGTGTGTGTGTGTGTGTGTGTGTGTGTGTCCCACTCACGGTGTACACGAAGTTGCCGAGCACGAGGTAGCCGCCGTCCCGGCCGCTGGGCCACAGCACGTGGTGCGAGGTGTGTGTGTGTGTGTGTGTGTCGCCACTCACGGTGTACACGAAGTTGCCGAGCACGAGGTAGCCGCCGTCCCGGCCGCTGGGCCACAGCACGTGGTGCGAGGTGTGTGTGTGTGTGTGTGTGTGTGTGTCCCACTCACGGTGTACACGAAGTTGCCGAGCACGAGGTAGCCGCCGTCCCGGCCGCTGGGCCACAGCACGTGGTGCGAGGTGTGTGTGTGTGTGTGTGTGTGTGTGTGTGTGTGTGTGTCCCACTCACGGTGTACACGAAGTTGCCGAGCACGAGGTAGCCGCCGTCCCGGCCGCTGGGCCACAGCACGTGGTGCGAGGTGTGTGTGTGTGTGTGTGTGTGTGTGTGTGTGTGTGTCGCCACTCACGGTGTACACGAAGTTGCCGAGCACGAGGTAGCCGCCGTCCCGGCCGCTGGGCCACAGCACGTGGTGCGAGGTGTGTGTGTGTGTGTGTGTGTGTGTGTGTCCCACTCACGGTGTACACGAAGTTGCCGAGCACGAGGTAGCCGCCGTCCCGGCCGCTGGGCCACAGCACGTGGTGCGAGGTGTGTGTGTGTGTGTGTGTGTGTGTGTGTGTGTCGCCACTCACGGTGTACACGAAGTTGCCGAGCACGAGGTAGCCGCCGTCCCGGCCGCTGGGCCACAGCACGTGGTGCGAGGTGTGTGTGTGTGTGTGTGTGTGTGTCCCACTCACGGTGTACACGAAGTTGCCGAGCACGAGGTAGCCGCCGTCCCGGCCGCTGGGCCACAGCACGTGGTGCGAGGTGTGTGTGTGTGTGTGTGTGTGTCCCACTCACGGTGTACACGAAGTTGCCGAGCACGAGGTAGCCGCCGTCCCGGCCGCTGGGCCACAGCACGTGGTGCGAGGTGTGTGTGTGTGTGTGTGTGTGTGTGTGTGTGTCGCCACTCACGGTGTACACGAAGTTGCCGAGCACGAGGTAGCCGCCGTCCCGGCCGCTGGGCCACAGCACGTGGTGCGAGGTGTGTGTGTGTGTGTGTGTGTGTGTGTCCCACTCACGGTGTACACGAAGTTGCCGAGCACGAGGTAGCCGCCGTCCCGGCCGCTGGGCCACAGCACGTGGTGCGAGGTGTGTGTGTGTGTGTGTGTGTGTGTGTGTGTCCCACTCACGGTGTACACGAAGTTGCCGAGCACGAGGTAGCCGCCGTCCCGGCCGCTGGGCCACAGCACGTGGTGCGAGGTGTGTGTGTGTGTGTGTGTGTGTGTGTGTGTGTGTGTCCCACTCACGGTGTACACGAAGTTGCCGAGCACGAGGTAGCCGCCGTCCCGGCCGCTGGGCCACAGCACGTGGTGCGAGGTGTGTGTGTGTGTGTGTGTGTGTGTGTGTGTGTCCCACTCACGGTGTACACGAAGTTGCCGAGCACGAGGTAGCCGCCGTCCCGGCCGCTGGGCCACAGCACGTGGTGCGAGGTGTGTGTGTGTGTGTGTGTGTGCGCCACTCACGGTGTACACGAAGTTGCCGAGCACGAGGTAGCCGCCGTCCCGGCCGCTGGGCCACAGCACGTGGTGCGAGGTGTTGTGTGTGTGTGTGTGTGTGTGTGTGTGTGTCGCCACTCACGGTGTACACGAAGTTGCCGAGCACGAGGTAGCCGCCGTCCCGGCCGCTGGGCCACAGCACGTGGTGCGAGGTGTGTGTGTGTGTGTGTGTGTGTGTGTCCCACTCACGGTGTACACGAAGTTGCCGAGCACGAGGTAGCCGCCGTCCCGGCCGCTGGGCCACAGCACGTGGTGCGAGGTGTGTGTGTGTGTGTGTGTGTGTGTGTGTGTGTGTCCCACTCACGGTGTACACGAAGTTGCCGAGCACGAGGTAGCCGCCGTCCCGGCCGCTGGGCCACAGCACGTGGTGCGAGGTGTGTGTGTGTGTGTGTGTGTGTGTGTGTGTCCCACTCACGGTGTACACGAAGTTGCCGAGCACGAGGTAGCCGCCGTCCCGGCCGCTGGGCCACAGCACGTGGTGCGAGGTGTGTGTGTGTGTGTGTGTGTGTGTGTGTGTCCCACTCACGGTGTACACGAAGTTGCCGAGCACGAGGTAGCCGCCGTCCCGGCCGCTGGGCCACAGCACGTGGTGCGAGGTGTGTGTGTGTGTGTGTGTGTGTGTGTGTGTCGCCACTCACGGTGTACACGAAGTTGCCGAGCACGAGGTAGCCGCCGTCCCGGCCGCTGGGCCACAGCACGTGGTGCGAGGTGTGTGTGTGTGTGTGTGTGTGTGTGTGTCCCACTCACGGTGTACACGAAGTTGCCGAGCACGAGGTAGCCGCCGTCCCGGCCGCTGGGCCACAGCACGTGGTGCGAGGTGTGTGTGTGTGTGTGTGTGTGTGTGTGTGTGTGTGTGTCCCACTCACGGTGTACACGAAGTTGCCGAGCACGAGGTAGCCGCCGTCCCGGCCGCTGGGCCACAGCACGTGGTGCGAGGTGTGTGTGTGTGTGTGTGTGTGTCCCACTCACGGTGTACACGAAGTTGCCGAGCACGAGGTAGCCGCCGTCCCGGCCGCTGGGCCACAGCACGTGGTGCGAGGTGTGTGTGTGTGTGTGTGTGTGTCCCACTCACGGTGTACACGAAGTTGCCGAGCACGAGGTAGCCGCCGTCCCGGCCGCTGGGCCACAGCACGTGGTGCGAGGTGTGTGTGTGTGTGTGTGTGTGTGTGTGTGTGTCCCACTCACGGTGTACACGAAGTTGCCGAGCACGAGGTAGCCGCCGTCCCGGCCGCTGGGCCACAGCACGTGGTGCGAGGTGTGTGTGTGTGTGTGTGTGTGTCCCACTCACGGTGTACACGAAGTTGCCGAGCACGAGGTAGCCGCCGTCCCGGCCGCTGGGCCACAGCACGTGGTGCGAGGTGTGTGTGTGTGTGTGTGTGTGTGTGTGTGTGTCGCCACTCACGGTGTACACGAAGTTGCCGAGCACGAGGTAGCCGCCGTCCCGGCCGCTGGGCCACAGCACGTGGTGCGAGGTGTGTGTGTGTGTGTGTGTGTGTGTCGCCACTCACGGTGTACACGAAGTTGCCGAGCACGAGGTAGCCGCCGTCCCGGCCGCTGGGCCACAGCACGTGGTGCGAGGTGTGTGTGTGTGTGTGTGTGTCCCACTCACGGTGTACACGAAGTTGCCGAGCACGAGGTAGCCGCCGTCCCGGCCGCTGGGCCACAGCACGTGGTGCGAGGTGTGTGTGTGTGTGTGTGTGTGTGTGTCCCACTCACGGTGTACACGAAGTTGCCGAGCACGAGGTAGCCGCCGTCCCGGCCGCTGGGCCACAGCACGTGGTGCGAGGTGTGTGTGTGTGTGTGTGTGTGTGTCCCACTCACGGTGTACACGAAGTTGCCGAGCACGAGGTAGCCGCCGTCCCGGCCGCTGGGCCACAGCACGTGGTGCGAGGTGTGTGTGTGTGTGTGTGTCCCACTCACGGTGTACACGAAGTTGCCGAGCACGAGGTAGCCGCCGTCCCGGCCGCTGGGCCACAGCACGTGGTGCGAGGTGTGTGTGTGTGTGTGTGTGTGTGTGTGTGTGTGTGTCCCACTCACGGTGTACACGAAGTTGCCGAGCACGAGGTAGCCGCCGTCCCGGCCGCTGGGCCACAGCACGTGGTGCGAGGTGTGTGTGTGTGTGTGTGTGTGTGTGTCCCACTCACGGTGTACACGAAGTTGCCGAGCACGAGGTAGCCGCCGTCCCGGCCGCTGGGCCACAGCACGTGGTGCGAGGTGTGTGTGTGTGTGTGTGTGTGTGTGTGTGTGTGTGTGTCCCACTCACGGTGTACACGAAGTTGCCGAGCACGAGGTAGCCGCCGTCCCGGCCGCTGGGCCACAGCACGTGGTGCGAGGTGTGTGTGTGTGTGTGTGTGTGTGTGTGTGTGTGTGTGTGTGTGTGTCGCCACTCACGGTGTACACGAAGTTGCCGAGCACGAGGTAGCCGCCGTCCCGGCCGCTGGGCCACAGCACGTGGTGCGAGGTGTGTGTGTGTGTGTGTGTGTGTGTGTGTCCCACTCACGGTGTACACGAAGTTGCCGAGCACGAGGTAGCCGCCGTCCCGGCCGCTGGGCCACAGCACGTGGTGCGAGGTGTGTGTGTGTGTGTGTGTGTGTGTGTGTGTGTCCCACTCACGGTGTACACGAAGTTGCCGAGCACGAGGTAGCCGCCGTCCCGGCCGCTGGGCCACAGCACGTGGTGCGAGGTGTGTGTGTGTGTGTGTGTGTGTGTGTGTGTGTGTCCCACTCACGGTGTACACGAAGTTGCCGAGCACGAGGTAGCCGCCGTCCCGGCCGCTGGGCCACAGCACGTGGTGCGAGGTGTGTGTGTGTGTGTGTGTGTGTGTGTGTGTGTGTCCCACTCACGGTGTACACGAAGTTGCCGAGCACGAGGTAGCCGCCGTCCCGGCCGCTGGGCCACAGCACGTGGTGCGAGGTGTGTGTGTGTGTGTGTGTGTGTGTGTGTGTGTCCCACTCACGGTGTACACGAAGTTGCCGAGCACGAGGTAGCCGCCGTCCCGGCCGCTGGGCCACAGCACGTGGTGCGAGGTGTGTGTGTGTGTGTGTGTGTGTGTGTCCCACTCACGGTGTACACGAAGTTGCCGAGCACGAGGTAGCCGCCGTCCCGGCCGCTGGGCCACAGCACGTGGTGCGAGGTGTGTGTGTGTGTGTGTGTGTGTGTGTGTGTGTCCCACTCACGGTGTACACGAAGTTGCCGAGCACGAGGTAGCCGCCGTCCCGGCCGCTGGGCCACAGCACGTGGTGCGAGGTGTGTGTGTGTGTGTGTGTGTGTGTGTGTGTGTGTGTGTCCCACTCACGGTGTACACGAAGTTGCCGAGCACGAGGTAGCCGCCGTCCCGGCCGCTGGGCCACAGCACGTGGTGCGAGGTGTGTGTGTGTGTGTGTGTGTGTGTGTGTGTGTGTGTGTCCCACTCACGGTGTACACGAAGTTGCCGAGCACGAGGTAGCCGCCGTCCCGGCCGCTGGGCCACAGCACGTGGTGCGAGGTGTGTGTGTGTGTGTGTGTGTGTGTGTGTGTGTGTGTGTGTGTCCCACTCACGGTGTACACGAAGTTGCCGAGCACGAGGTAGCCGCCGTCCCGGCCGCTGGGCCACAGCACGTGGTGCGAGGTGTGTGTGTGTGTGTGTGTGTGTCCCACTCACGGTGTACACGAAGTTGCCGAGCACGAGGTAGCCGCCGTCCCGGCCGCTGGGCCACAGCACGTGGTGCGAGGTGTGTGTGTGTGTGTGTGTGTGTGTGTGTGTGTGTGTGTGTCCCACTCACGGTGTACACGAAGTTGCCGAGCACGAGGTAGCCGCCGTCCCGGCCGCTGGGCCACAGCACGTGGTGCGAGGTGTGTGTGTGTGTGTGTGTGTGTCCCACTCACGGTGTACACGAAGTTGCCGAGCACGAGGTAGCCGCCGTCCCGGCCGCTGGGCCACAGCACGTGGTGCGAGGTGTGTGTGTGTGTGTGTGTGTGTCCCACTCACGGTGTACACGAAGTTGCCGAGCACGAGGTAGCCGCCGTCCCGGCCGCTGGGCCACAGCACGTGGTGCGAGGTGTGTGTGTGTGTGTGTGTCCCACTCACGGTGTACACGAAGTTGCCGAGCACGAGGTAGCCGCCGTCCCGGCCGCTGGGCCACAGCACGTGGTGCGAGGTGTGTGTGTGTGTGTGTGTGTGTCCCACTCACGGTGTACACGAAGTTGCCGAGCACGAGGTAGCCGCCGTCCCGGCCGCTGGGCCACAGCACGTGGTGCGAGGTGTGTGTGTGTGTGTGTGTGTGTGTGTGTGTGTGTGTGTGTGTGTCCCACTCACGGTGTACACGAAGTTGCCGAGCACGAGGTAGCCGCCGTCCCGGCCGCTGGGCCACAGCACGTGGTGCGAGGTGTGTGTGTGTGTGTGTGTGTGTCCCACTCACGGTGTACACGAAGTTGCCGAGCACGAGGTAGCCGCCGTCCCGGCCGCTGGGCCACAGCACGTGGTGCGAGGTGTGTGTGTGTGTGTGTGTGTGTGTGTGTGTGTGTGTGTGTGTCCCACTCACGGTGTACACGAAGTTGCCGAGCACGAGGTAGCCGCCGTCCCGGCCGCTGGGCCACAGCACGTGGTGCGAGGTGTGTGTGTGTGTGTGTGTGTGTCCCACTCACGGTGTACACGAAGTTGCCGAGCACGAGGTAGCCGCCGTCCCGGCCGCTGGGCCACAGCACGTGGTGCGAGGTGTGTGTGTGTGTGTGTGTGTGTCCCACTCACGGTGTACACGAAGTTGCCGAGCACGAGGTAGCCGCCGTCCCGGCCGCTGGGCCACAGCACGTGGTGCGAGGTGTGTGTGTGTGTGTGTGTCCCACTCACGGTGTACACGAAGTTGCCGAGCACGAGGTAGCCGCCGTCCCGGCCGCTGGGCCACAGCACGTGGTGCGAGGTGTGTGTGTGTGTGTGTGTGTGTGTGTGTGTGTGTCCCACTCACGGTGTACACGAAGTTGCCGAGCACGAGGTAGCCGCCGTCCCGGCCGCTGGGCCACAGCACGTGGTGCGAGGTGTGTGTGTGTGTGTGTGTGTGTGTGTGTGTGTCCCACTCACGGTGTACACGAAGTTGCCGAGCACGAGGTAGCCGCCGTCCCGGCCGCTGGGCCACAGCACGTGGTGCGAGGTGTGTGTGTGTGTGTGTGTGTGTGTGTCCCACTCACGGTGTACACGAAGTTGCCGAGCACGAGGTAGCCGCCGTCCCGGCCGCTGGGCCACAGCACGTGGTGCGAGGTGTGTGTGTGTGTGTGTGTGTGTGTGTGTGTGTCCCACTCACGGTGTACACGAAGTTGCCGAGCACGAGGTAGCCGCCGTCCCGGCCGCTGGGCCACAGCACGTGGTGCGAGGTGTGTGTGTGTGTGTGTGTGTGTGTGTGTGTGTGTGTGTCCCACTCACGGTGTACACGAAGTTGCCGAGCACGAGGTAGCCGCCGTCCCGGCCGCTGGGCCACAGCACGTGGTGCGAGGTGTGTGTGTGTGTGTGTGTGTGTGTGTGTGTGTGTGTGTGTGTGTCCCACTCACGGTGTACACGAAGTTGCCGAGCACGAGGTAGCCGCCGTCCCGGCCGCTGGGCCACAGCACGTGGTGCGAGGTGTGTGTGTGTGTGTGTGTGTGTCCCACTCACGGTGTACACGAAGTTGCCGAGCACGAGGTAGCCGCCGTCCCGGCCGCTGGGCCACAGCACGTGGTGCGAGGTGTGTGTGTGTGTGTGTGTGTGTCCCACTCACGGTGTACACGAAGTTGCCGAGCACGAGGTAGCCGCCGTCCCGGCCGCTGGGCCACAGCACGTGGTGCGAGGTGTGTGTGTGTGTGTGTGTCCCACTCACGGTGTACACGAAGTTGCCGAGCACGAGGTAGCCGCCGTCCCGGCCGCTGGGCCACAGCACGTGGTGCGAGGTGAGCAGCACGGGCAGCCAGAACAGCAGCACCGAGTGCAGCAGCGCGTTCACCGCCCACACCCAGAACACGCGCACGTTGAACAGCAGCCCCTGCTGCGACGGGATGTACAGCACCGGGTGCTGCACACGTGCCATGTTATAGAGCTTTTAAGCTATTGCATAGCTTCTATCGCGGGCCTTGAGCGCGGGGACCGAATCGAGAAATTCCGTAACGAAAAAAACCTCACGCTCCCCACTCCGACGGACACGGAGGTGCGGCTTGAAGGCATGCTATGCAATAGCTTTACCGCGGCAGTCCCCGAGTGCCACACGTCTTTTTTTATATACAGTGTGGAAATTTTCGACGGACCCTGGAGGGAAAGTACTTGAAATACTGAATATAGCGCATTTTGCTGAAAGGAAACATTTCTTTATTTTTAAAAGGAAATAGAACTGCATTCAAAAAATTTCGAAAATTTAATTACATCGACCGGGAATCGAACTATCTATCTACTATCTTTAAATTATCTAAAAAATAAAGGAATGTTTCCTTTCAGCAAAATTCGCTATCTAGTTTTTCAAATACTTTCCCTCCAGGGCCCATCGAAAATTTCCACACTGTATACAGGCTGTTAGTGTAAACATCGTTATCCTTGAAATCAGTGGTTGGGTTACACTTCTAGACGGTAAATTCAATGAATTTTTTTTTTAAGTTATAAGACGGTTAGGCGGAAGACTCGGGTTCGAATGGCATTATTGATTTTTTTTTCTATTTTTTTAAACATATTTTTTTTTGTTTGTTTGACACGATTTTTTTTAAAGTATTCAATTGGTGTAAAAATCTGGTATCATTGTAGAGCTACGTCTTTACTGACTAACATAGGCTATAAGCTATATTTAATAATAATATTGATAACCCGTGTCAAAAATTTTGGATTGCAATCATCAGAAACATTAAAATCTGCGGGAATTCAAATCTATCCAACTGCTTTCTTTCTTTACTATAACACTTACCCTGATCATAATTTCCGGAGAGCAGATCTTATCAAAGAGTCCAATAGCGAAGGGCGGCAGCGCTGTGAATATCACGTTGTAGAAACCTATCGTCCAGCGCTCGAACAGAATCTGACCAGACCTGAAAGCAGACAATTTGTATTTTACTATTTCTCTAAATTATTCCACTGCCATGGAATCATCATGCTCATAAAACGGGATTATTTGAACATTTTTATTTCGTATGATTATATTGTTCATAAAAATTATCCTTATTAAATTTGCTTAGAACAATATGGCCACACGGACCATGAACAGAGTTAGTAAAAGAAGAATGTGTCATAAACATGAAATAACTGTTGGAAGAAGGGACACTTTTGGACATCCACAATGCGACGTCACACTTAACAATTTGATTGACTGATTGGCTGGCTTAGTTGGTAGTGGCCCTGCCTTCCAATCCAGAGGTTGTGGGTTCGATTCCCACCCGGGGTAAATATTTGTGTGATGAACATAGATTTTTGCTCTGTATTGTGTTAATTATTATCTATCTAAGTATTTATTTAAAATTGTATATATATATATATATATATATATATATATATATATATATATATATATGTATATCAGCCATCTGGTTTCCATAATACAAGCGAAGGCTTATCAGATCGTGCCGTGTGTGAAAATTGTCCTGAAATATTTACTTTATTTATTTATTTAATTTTGACAGTAACTCACCATGCAGAGTAAATAGCGAACCATAGCTCGATGACGTAAAGGCAGATGTTCTTGTAGAAGGAGTACAGGATCAGCTTGCTGATGCGCGAGTAGTTCCACGCGCCGTGCACCAGCAGCAGCCGGAGCAGGAAGCGGAACTGGGGGAATATGGTATCATTTTTCAAAATTTTAGGATATAGATTGTGTTATTTTTATAACAACTTAAGATTTCAGGATTTATAGGTACAGTCACGAGCATAAATATATTACTATGGACAGATTAGCAAAAATATCTGTCACAAGAACGAGTTCAATAATATCTGACTGCCAGTATGCAAGAAAAGTATCTGACATCAACTATAGTAGAGCCATTTTAATAGGCAACATTTGACAGTTCAACAAAATTCAACAACGTAACCTAGTAACGACGACATAGAATAACATGATATTTCGTTTTGTTAGAACTGCACATTTGCTTAACTTTTTTCAATTACGATAACAATAATAATGACCGATACAAGTAATTTTAAGATTTGATTTTACTGATAAACCATTCTAAACATAATAAACAATTTCTGATTTAAAGAACTGACGTCGCTACAATTTTGTGTCAATAAAACTTTTTTCTTTTTAAATACCAGAGACGTTACTCTAAAAATCGAAATTTGACATCTAGAATCGAATGCATTGATTACTTGTGAATAAAAATCATCATAAATTAATAAATTCGATTGACCAATGTTTCAAATCCGTATCCATTAGTTCACTTTAATCGATGTTTTTAAGCAGGTTACCTCTCTTCGAAGATAAAATTGATAGACGTCAAATGTTGCCTATTAAATTGGCTCTATAATAGGAGGCAATAATATCTGACACAATTTCATATTTCTGTATCTCTGTCTTTAATTCAAAGTTCATTAAAAAAATGGTTCAACATTGTTATCAGATTCTAAAAGTTTTACTATGCCGAACAGATTGCTTTTTTATCCTGCAGGGTAAGTAGCGTGACGTATTTAATAATCTATGCAGGTTGTGATGTGGTTATTAGGTCTATGGATAATTGCGTGTTTTATGTGAAGGTGGTCTATTTAGAGGTTAGTTCTGTTGAACTATGGGAGGGTTTTTGAAAAGTATTATGGGTGGTGTATGGTGTATGTGTGTATGTCAGTGCTCACCTGCGCGATACTATAATCGGACGCGCAGACAGCCTGCAGCCCCTCAACACCGGAGATGCCGACACCGACAGAGGCGCGCTGTATCATCGCCACGTCGTTAGCGCCGTCACCTATCGCAAGTGTCACTGCACCTGTTGCACGGGACACCAAGTCCACCACCTGTATAATAAATAAGTGAAGTTTTTTTTTTTTTTTTCTAGGACAATTTTCACACACGGCACAATCTGATCCCATACTAAGCTTTCGCTTGTGTTATGGAAACCAGATGGCTGATAAATATACATATATAATTTATAAATAAATACTTATATAGATAATTAACACCCAGACACAGAGCAAACATCTATGTTCATCACACAAATATTTGCCCCGGGTGGGAATCGAACCCGCGACCTCTGGCTTGGAAGGCAGGGCCACTACCAACCAAGCCAACCGGTCGGTCGAAGTTTATACATAAAGTATATGTTTGAGGCATTCGGCAGAGAAAACCGCGGGCTGCGTAGCGTTAGCTGGCAGCTCGAACAAACCACGGCTACGGCGCAATACTCGTTAAAAAAAAATGTGAGCCGTCACGGGATGCCTGGCAGATGTGAAACATCGACATTATTTTGTAAAAGTAATACGCAGATATATCATTATATAGCGTGGTGACGCGTTACCATGATATACGTCGCCACGCCAGAAATCGGTTTTACATGCGTATATATGTAGATGTTTCACATTAAAAAATTACTGATAAAACATTTTTAACGTCGTTTTTTGGTTAAATATTTTTTATGCAATCAGTGTATGAAAACCCATCTCTATCAGCTTAGTGCATCGAAGTAGAGCCACCCTGTATCGTACTCAGAAAACTCAACAAATAAGTTATAAACCATCATCTACCAAATAACATGGATAACGCACGCTTGCTGCAAAGTGTGCGAAACGTCGGGATAATAATATAATGAATAAATCATTTATTTCTAAACGTGGATACAATTTCACACAAACCTCAGCCTTCTGTATCGGCGACACCCTGCAGCACACGACCACCTTGCACGACACGCAGAGATCCAGGAAGTCCTTCTTGACATCGCACCCCATAGCGTACTTGAGCGTCTTGCCGTCTATCACCAGCGCGATGTCGTTCTGCTTGCGCAAGTTCTCGCCCAGTTCCGAACAGTTGCGGGAGAGGCTTTCTCGTGTGCCCTGGGGTAAAAATGTTATAGGACAGTTAGTCAAATATTTCTCGATTGTAATTTAGGTAAAAATCTATAATTAAGTTCGGAATGTTTTGGAACACTTTTAATTAAAAAACAGTGACAACAGTGTCGACTTAAAAAAAATGATACTTTAAACCATTTAACCAAAAAAAGTTTATTTTTTGAAGACGCCAGATTTTTTTCTAACTAGAAAATGAAATAAATGTTGAATATTGTAAATCAAATCAAATCTGTTTATTTGCTCGTATATGGTCATATAAAGGTGTTAATATAAAATATTTATATCACATATACTGCCATTGTAAATAGCGTGCAAAATTTTTTGAAATTACAAATTAAATTATCAATAATATAGGTACAAATTAATACATTCAATCAACAAAAAAGTACCTAAGTAGCAACGAGCTAGATAAAAAAGAAAAAAAAAAGCAATGACAACAGAAGGTTGCTGGTACAATTTAAAGTATGAATTATTTCCTCTTGTGCCTTTCGAATCCTACCAAATTTGTTATCATCTACTGCAGTATAACATTAACATATTTAATTTGATACTCACATCCAAGCTATCCTCATTGAGCAGCACGAGCGGCATGGCTGCGTGTATGAGCCGCGCAGAGTGGGCAATGTTAATCGCTGTTTCTTGTTTATCGCCCGTTAGAACCCACACGTTGATGTTCGCTTGCAGAAGGGACGCTATCGTTTCTGGGACACCGTCCTGGGAGAAATAGAATAGAAAATAATAATAATTTATGGCAATACTAGGTAACGTATGGAACTTCATCTGTGCTCAGAAGGTTTTTTTCCCGCTTTTGCAACCCTATTCATTGGTTTTTCGTTTCTATTAGATACCTTCTGAGTAATTTCCAAGATTAGGGCAACCAAATAAACTATTCAGTTTTATAACATAAGTAAATATTAATCAAAATTTTAAAATAGGAATGAACCACACTCCAGTAAATTACATTGTCAAGGAATGTAGCTTAATATTTTTTTAAAAAAAGAGAGTGTATGCCAAGCACACGTGTCAGAAGTGAAACTTCTTTGGCAAGATTAAAAGATACGAAAATCGTCGCCCTACTCCTTGGCATAACGGTATTACCACGACTCGACCTTGAAATTTTACTCTCAACGCGCCTAAGTAGAAAACTGTGAAATTTACAAATAAGAGTAGACTATCTGCAAAATTAAGAAATTTATAGATAAATGGTCAAGATCAGTCAACATACCTGCAACTTATCCTCGATAGCGGTGGCACCGAGCAGTCTTAGATTGTTCTCTATCAACATGGCCGCTTCCTCGATCTTTTGCTCCCTGTCGTGTATCGCTATACTCGCCTTGTGGTATGTGTTGGACCAATCCTATCATAAAAGTACTTATTATTTTACCATGCATATTGCATACCCCTGTCCATTACTGGACAAAATAAATTGTAAAAATGAACGTTTATTTTAATTATTAATATCAGTGTATTTCCTCTTCGATTTCATTTTCTGTATTCATGTGTAAAGTGGAAATTTTCCATGAGCACTGGAGGAATATTTTATAAAATACTGGAAATAGAAAATTAAGCTGAAAGGAAATATTTGATAGTTTGGTTTTATGGCATTCAAATGCTAAATGTGCATAAATATAAATTTTCAAAGAATAGAAAAAAATCGGTTACGAGGCGGGATTCGAACCCCTGTCTTGCGGCATTCCGGGGCAACGCCTTGACCTACTCGGCCACCCGTAATCCCGCCAGAGCAATCGAATTTATTCTACTCTTTCAGTTATATGTGTCTACGGGACACATGAAAACTATTGTTGCTAACGCAAATGTTAGTAATTATAACACAATGTAACTAATTGTTCGGTGCAAAGACCACCGAACACCCTAGTCAGCAATACTGGGTTCGCGGGCGGCGTTTAACCAAAATTAAGGCAGTCCACTAAACAATATTTAACCGTCGCCACGCGTAACATTCAACATTCAACATATAACATAATTATATCTTACATTTATTTTACATAATAATTTACATGTTAAAAAAGCGTGTTAATTAACATTAACAGTAGCAGTGATTTTAGTAATAAATAAAAAAAATAAAAAAAAAATAAAATTATATTTATTTGCCAAAAGAAGGTTATTAAAATATATACAGATTATGACAGCGGACCCCGCACTAGGCACAGCCTGTCTCGCGGGGCCATAAAACGATTATACAATAAAAATGGAGGTTCACATAGGGTCCAACACGTATAATACAATGCAACTTTGAACATCAGTACGGTATGGTCACTTAAAGTAATAGTAATAATAATAAAAGTTATATGCTTATTTATACAATTGTACAGTTAAAGTATTCTTAGGATCTGTTCTGTCTGCTTATAGTCTTTGGACACTAGAATGCTTATCAATTTAGATTTAATATTGAGTAATGTGTATTGCCGGAAGTTAACAAGTTTACTGAATTTGTTATACAAGAATGGGAACATAAAATTTTGAAAACGTTTGGAAAAGAAACATTTGGTCAATGGGGTTGGTGCTCTTAATAGCCGTTTCGAGTTATTTGTGTAAAAATTAGATTTTAAGAGTTTTTTGTGCATTGAGATGATTGCATGTAAAATATAAAGTCCTCTAACATTTAAAACATTAGCATCCCTGTAGAGAGACACTGTAGGATAGAATGGGGGCTTTCGCAGCATAACTTTTAAAATGGAACGGTGAGCTCTCTCTAGTTTGATAATAACCGAGGCTGAGGCGGCTCCCCATACAGAAATGCAGTAGGTTATTAATGATTGGCATAATACCTTATATATGGTCATAAGTTGGTGCTTATCAACTTTGGTTCTGAGAGTTTTCATTACATATATCAGGCGTCTTGTTCGAGTTGACATAGCGTTAATATGCTCATTAAAGGTGAGTTTTTCGTCCAGTATAACACCAAGGTATTTTATAGAATCTGACCTGGTAATTTGATCACAATTACAGCCGCTGCCAATGCTATCGTGGTGAGTAGATTTACCGCACATGTGAATGAAAAACTTTGGGAGAGATTTAGGAGCTGTTGCCCTGGTTTTATGAAAGCATAGAAATTTCGTCTTGGTAGCATTGAGGGAGAGGAGATTATTATTAAGCCACAACATAATTTGGGACATACCTTTTTGGCTTTTATGAAAAACTTCAGCCCAGCTCGGGCCATGAAATAAAATCGCAGTATCATCTGCATAACATATAATATTTGCATCGGTAGGAGGGAGAGAAATGAGATCGTTTAAATATATTAGAAAGAGGATCGGTCCGAGAATGCTTCCCTGGGGAACACCAAACGTGACGCGATCTGGCGAACTAACGTACGAGTTAATTCTCACACGCTGCGTTCTTCCCTGAAGGTAGCTTCTGAACCAATCCAGTGCACATCCTCTTATACCGACACCTTCCAATTTCCTAATCAAGATTGGAACTGAGACGGTGTCGAAGGCCTTACTCAGATCAAGAAATACTCCGACACATACCTGCCCTCTGTCTAGGGAAGAGCTTATTGTGTTCACTAACTCAGAGACGGCATTTTCAGTAGACTTTCCTTTCCGGAAGCCATACTGATGCCCAGCTAGGAGGTTATGTGATTCCAGAAAAGAGACCAATCTTTTGTTCACGCATCTTTCCAAAATTTTGGAAAAACTGGGAAGTAGAGAGATTGGTCTAAAATTACTAGGTTCAGAAGCGGGACCAGATTTATGTATCGGGGTAATAATTGAAGATTTCCATACCTCCGGGAAAACACCTGATGACATGCTGAGATTAATGATTGATGTCAAGGGTAACAATATGCAGCTCGCTATCTTTTTTATAAAATCATTATTTATATTGTCGTATCCTGGTGCGCTATTTCTACAAAGACCATTAATGATGTCCAGGACTTCTTTTTCGTCCGTAGGATTCAAAAAGAACGAGTCAACCGGAGAATTCGATGGAATGAAGTTTGAAGCAAGAGATTCTTCTGTGGTATTCAATTGATTTAACTTTGACGTAGCAAGATTTTGACCGATATTTGAGAAATAATTGTTGCAAATGTTTACCGATTCAAGAGGATCGGTCTTGATATTTAAAAGGCCAGAGGAACAAGTTTTTGAGCTATTTAAATGTGCTATGCGTTTTATGGCTTCCCAGTAAGGTCGGGGGTTATTTTTATTTTCAGAAAGTGTTTTGCTGTCGAATTCATCTTTGAGACGTCGCAAGAGAGAGATGTAAAAGTTTCTGTAGCGTGAGAAAATTCGCTTTTTTATCGGGTTTTCAGGGTCCTTTCGCAATTCGGAATGTAATTTGTCTTTGTGCCTACCACATCGGATTAAACCTGGAGTCATCCAAGGCTTTAGAGTGTTTTTAGAACGGCTGATTATGTTCATACTAGAGTGTTTTCCTATGATGTCGGTAATATTCGTCATGAAAGTTTCGGCTGCAACTGATGCTGAATTGCAATTAAGGACCTGACTCCAATCCACCAGAAGAAGATCTTGCTTCACGGCGTCTATATTTATTTTTTTATGAATGCGTTTCGAGTTCGAGATTTTATGTTTACTGTTACTAATCCCCAGCATAACAAGATCGTGGTCGGTAACATCTGATTTACAAACTATTGGAATTTTATCGAGTTGAGTTTTAGTGAATATATGGTCGAGACATGTTTTATTGTGAGTAGGGACGTTGATATCACTTTCATAACCTAGTTCAGCCATGATACAAAGATATTCAGAAGAAGTATCTTGTGTTTGTGATGTGGGGAGTATATCTATATTTATGTCTCCGGTGAAGATGTGACAAGGAAAGTTTTTTTGACAACGTAAGGTTTGAGATAAAGATTGAAGGAAAAGGTTTGGATTTAAAGAGGGTGATCTGTAAACCGCAAGGATTGAAAAGAAATCAGCTATTTCAATGTATAGGTTTACACAATCGGTAATTTCGAGTTCCTTTGCTATTGCTGTTAAATTATTTTTTACGTAGATCACTATTCCGCTAGCTCTATTACTATGCTTTGACGTGTGGAACGAGTTGTAGTTATACATTTGGTTGATGGTAGAATGAGGAGTCAGCCAGCACTCGGTTAGAATTATAACGTCAAATTCAATTTTGGTACGAGCCATAGTTATTAAAAAGCTGTCAAAATTCTTATTAAGACTTCTTATGTTGGTTGCAATAACATTGAGGTCAGAATGAGAAAGAATATCTGTGCAGAATTCTGGTGAATCTTTAATTTGACATATTTTATTATTGGAACTATCTATGTCCTGTATAACTCGTAAGTCAATCATTATTATGTTTTTTATAGTTAGATGAATTTGAAAAGAGAATAAAGTTCCAGCAAACCTTAGTGAGATAATAAATAACTAAGAATGAGATAGTTCCAAAGTGTGATGCAAACAGAGACAGATTCAAGACCACCAACCATTTAAAACCCATAAACACCACGAAACAATAAAAACTAATACAGGGCTTGACAAGCAACAGTGTACAAATAACAACAACAAATATAGCATATTCACATAACCAAGGAAGTGTAAATAAAGTGTCAACTTTTAAGCTTAGAACAGATTCAATAATCAACCAACAAAAGATTAGTACAGTAAACAAGCTCCGATTTATATCTTCATCGGCATTATAAAAATTGAGACAAAAGTATCTATACAATAAAAAACAATAAAAATTTAGATCTAGTAAAACTGGAAATAATAAATTTTTACTTTTAAGAATAATCTGTAGTAGTTTAGAATATACCATTGAATTACTAATAAAAGAAACAAAAAAGAAGAATATCAAATTTAAAATAAAAACAGGAATGTACGCATGGAATGGTTTCCTTAGAGTTATCTTATTATTTAAATTTATATTTTTAGTCTGACTTGGGAGGGCAGATCCGATGGAGGTCATCATAGGATTGAATTGGAATTGCAGGGCTCCCAGTATATTTTCGAAAATAAATAGTTCCGTTTTTGATCCAGCAATATTTGAATGAGTGGGTAATGGCTGATTTACGCGCTTCACGAAACAACAGTCTTCTATCCCTTGTGAGCCTTTCGTTAATGTATACCCTTCTTTCTTGGCCTTGACCAATTATATCCTTGCTCACGAGATTTCTCCTTGATTTACCGGATTTTAAAAACTCGTCACGCTTTAATTTTCTTGTAAAGTGGGATCGTAAGCGGTCGAGGAGCAGTAAGATCCTGGATATTGCTATCGGTCTTCTCTAGCCGTCTGCGTGTTCCGGATCTAGAAACATTGTCAAGGTCCGCCTCTGACATGTTTAGACCAATTTTATTAGCTAAGGTTAGAGCAATATGCACGGGATTTTCGTTAGGCATTTCTTCAATTCCAATCACTTCTATAGATTTTGTAAGCATGGATTGTGATTTATTATCGAGTTGTTGTTTTAGTTGGGATATAGTTATTTGGAGATCTTCGTTTTCACGATACTTTTCTTCAATAAGTTTAATTTTCACGTCTTGGCTCTCAATTTTTGCAGAAATTCCTTCTAGTTGGGCCTGGTAATTGTTCAGTGTTGTAACAACCCTTTCCAAGTCAACTTTAAAACTAGACATGGACTGACGGAGCAGTCTCATTTCTTCGGCAAGAGTTTGCATGTCATGAGACCCAGCTGGTTGAACGGCAGCCATAGAACCAGACTGAGGGCTACTAAATTTGCTGATTTTCTTACGTTTGGTTATATTGTCCTCCACTGCAGAAGTGCGCACCGGAGTTGTTGAGTTATCCCCGCCTTTTTTTAATGTAGCTTGACAATTAGGACATATAAAACGCGTCTTTTGTTCTGTTGTCAAAGCCGTAGGGCTGACGCAGAGGAGATGAAATAATTTATCACAATTCTCTGAGGCGCAGGTTAAATAGTTTTTATCTCTGATTGCGAGGAGGCAGGCTGAGCAGTTTTTTTGAGAAGACATTATTCAGTTTTATTAATTATACACTATTTGATCACGTATAAATGGATGGTTTATTTATTAATCGGTTATTATATAGTCTAGTTATTTTATAAAAATCACTTATTAATTTGTTTTGCACGTTCAGTACAGTCAGTATGCCGCACAGTGTGTAAGCACAGTCACGCGGTGAGGTCATGCGCACAAGCGGAGCGGTGAGTCATAAGCGGAGCGACTCAGCGAGTGATCGGCTTAGCAACGCGTTTAAATAATAACGTTTAACTGCACTTATCTGATATTATTACTTTAGTTATACTGCACTGATTTTGAGGATTGTTGTAGCACTTTCACGGTTGTGATGAGTGATAACTGAGTCTATGTGGGATAATTATAAACTTGCGAGTAAAGAGTAAGTTACGTGAAAAAAGACTGTACGCGACGTGTGGACCGTAAGGCGCGACGGCGTTAACTGTACATAAGTGTACATTTTAGTTTAATTTAACAATCTATCAAATCCTTCCAACACTAGTCATGTAGCCCACCGCATATCGCCCTACATTTTGTGGTCCTTCGAGCCGGATGGGTATATCGCCCTAAACTAATTATTAAGAATAATTGTTCAAAATGAGACACTTGGATTCATTAATTTATTTTTTTCTAAAATTACTAAAATAATTAGAAGTGAAATACATCATAATGGCAAAAAAAATCTAATTTCAAAACTAATGTATTGAATCGCAAAAATGTTAAAAATGAAAAATGAACGTATAAACATGAAAAGTGGAAGTAAGCAGAAGATAAAGCAATGAGAATATTTTGTAGAAAAAACGAGTGTATGACCTATTTTTAACATTGTTTAATTGCAATATTTTTAATTTTTAGTATATTGGATTGCAAAATATGCTGATAACTGTTTGCTCACCTTATACACATGTTCGGGTATCTCGGCCACTGCGAAGACGAGCGTGCGCAGTCCCTCCGTGGCGAAGTGCGCCAGGTGCGCCAGCGTGCCCGCCGCGTAGGGCGCCGCGCCCCCGCCGCCCGCCGCGTAGGGCGCCGCGCCCCCGCCGCCCGCCAGCCGCGGGTAGATCACCGAGTCCGCGCCCTTGCAGTACAGCTTGATCTGGCCTGCCGACAGGGGGAGACAGGGGGTCAGGGTGGATTTTACCATACCCGTGGCCCGATGTTGATGAGGCTGTGACTAAGTCGGTAGGAATCATGTGATCGAATGTAATGTAGGTATTTATTGATTTAACTGTATTTTATGTAATTTAATGTATTGTAGCTATATTGATGTGATATTTATCTGTACTATGATTTGGATTCAATTTATTTTATGACATGTATTTAAAAAAATATTTAACTTGATCTATGAATTGTGCTAAATATTGTAATTTTTAATAATTTTTTTTTTAACCTCAACTGTGCTGTGTACATACAATTAGGCTGGCATTTTACCGCAACATGACGTGATTAAATTTGTGTATAATTAGTCAAAATTGTCAGCTGTGATGTGTACCTATTTAAATAAATAAATAAATAAATAAATCTGACATAACCCACGGCCCCTTCCCCGGAGGCCGTGGGTATCTATGCAAGGGGGTCAGGGCGGGGGGGTGTGAGTACGCACCGGTGGGCGTGCGCACGATGACGGACATGCGCTTGCGCGCGGAGGTGAAGGCGAGCACGTGCAGCACGGCGAAGGTCAGCCGCTCGCCGCGCGCCAGCACGCTCACCGCGTGCGGCGTGCGGCCCTCGAACACCCAGCCGAACGACGCCGCGCCCAGCACCAGCGCGCGCTCGTCTGCAACGACATAGACACGTGCAAAAATACTAACAAAGTATTAATGTTGTTTGCATTTATTATAATCTTCTTGCATTTCCTCTCCCGCCAGGTTGCCTGGTAGAGATTGCTGTTTAGCAATAAGGCCGCCTTTTGGGCAAATTATGCTTTTGTATTACTACTTCTTTTTGCATACTATTGTTTTCTCATATTTTGTTCAATAAAGAATTATAAATAAATAAATAAATAAAACGACGACACTCAATAACAGAAAGCATTCAACCACCATAAGTCATAAGACGTGCGACGCACTGTCTCCCCAAAAGCTTAACCAAGAAAGAAGACGTAACTTACAACAACAACACTCAATAACTTAACGAACAATAACCATCCATCCACCATCAGTCATACAACACGCCACTCAACTGTCTACTCAACAAGCTTAAGCAAGAAAGAAGACGTAACTTACAACAACAACACTCAATAACTTATCGAACAATAACCATCCATCCACCATCAGTCATACAACACGCCACTCAACTGTCTACTCAACAAGCTTAAGCAAGAAAGAAGACGTAACTTACAACAACAACACTCAATAACTTAACGAACAATAACCATCCATCCACCATCAGTCATACAACACGCCACTCAACTGTCTACTCAACAAGCTTAAGCAAGAAAGAAGACGTAACTTACAACAACAACACTCAATAACTTATCGAACAATAACCATTCATCCACCATCAGTCATACAACGCGCCACTTTCTGTCTACTCGACAAGCTGAATCAAGAAAGAAAAATTTACTTCGTCAACTTTTGGGTCATAACTTTCTAAATTAAACAATAATACAAATTTTCAAATAAAACTATTTCACACGTATCCTGCAAATAATCAGATAGATCATTAATATATACTAAGAACAAAAAGAGACCTAAAATTGATCCCTGCGGAACACCAATGTATAGCAACAAAGCATCGAAGCACTCTCTGCATTTACAACAACACTTTTGATCCTATTCTTAAAGGTCATACCTGTAAAGCTTTAAACTAACCTTTTATTCCATAATAACTAAGCTTTCGCAATAAAATGGAATGTTGCACGCATTCGAATGCTTTGGAGCGGTCACAAAATTTCCTTTAAGTTTTTTTTCTTTTAAACAATGTATTATAACAATTAACACTTATGCAATTTATTTAATAATCAAAATATCTCACCAGGTGACGCAGCATGATAGTTAATCTTTCCATCAATCACTTCCGGTATGACCGTGTGGCATACGGCCAGCATTGTGAGGAACTCCGCTATATCATCTTTACTCGGGTGCTCTCGTAGATTGTGGTATAGCAGCGTGTCCTCTAGCCGCTCGTTTGGTGCCGGCTTGTTGTATACGATCTGGGAACAATATGTTAGATATATTTGGGTGTTTGAACGAGTTAAAATTTTTGGAATATATGATGGGGAGAGGAGGATAGATATAAATTTGAACTGTTATTTACTAGCTGTGATTGTTTCAAAATTTTGATATTACTCTTATAATTTAAATTGGCAAGCATCATGACATTGGACATTTTCTGCAGCTGCCTGCACTCTCTACAACTTTTTACAACAAATAAATAATATCGCCCCGGCAAGGCGAAGAAGAAGGTTAAAAAAATCTCAAATAATTTCCAATATATATATAAATTTATATTTATAATTTCCAATACCTCAGCAATAGAGCACTTATGGAAGTCCATGACGTTACAAGTGAGGGTGCCGGTCTTATCACTGAACACATATCGCACTTGTCCGAGCTCCTCGTTGAGGTTAGAAGTTCGCGCCATCGCTGGTGTATCGCTCTCTGCATGGTACATCTCGCTATCCATCGCTATGAATTTGGCCTGGAAATAATAAATAAATAAATATTATAGGACATTATTACACAAATCGACCTAGTCCCACAGTAAGCTCAATTAAGGCTTGTGTTGTGGGTACTAGGCGACGATAAATATAATATTTAATAAATACATATATAGATAATAACACCCAGACCCAAGAACAAATAATTGAGTTCATCACACAAATATTTGCCCCGACCGGGGATCGAACCCGGGACCGTCGGCTCAGTAGGCAGTTACTTTACCACTGCGCCAACCGCGTCGTCATAATAATGGTGAGGATACAGAAAAAAATAAGGTAAGAAAAAGTGTTAAGAAATGTTTGGAAAAATTACAGTCGTAAAATAAGTATTTAATGATGATAAAAATAGTGTCTTGACTAATAATGACACACGTCGAAATGACACATGGTTTATTGAGAGCACTGAGACATAGAAGTAATACAAATCTTGTTCAGAAGGATTCTCTATTCTCCGATAATGTTTTGCAATAAAGAATTCGTTGTTTTCAGTTTTTTGTGAAGTGTGAATAGCAAAAAAAATAGATAAAAAATGAGTAGTCGAATAACTTACTTGAAAAAATCTGACAATTTCAGCAGTAACTTGTAGAGATATGGGTATAAGATTATTGTATAATATTAAAAATGTCAAAAAATTGAATCCGAAATTTGCATTCTGGGCCTCTGTAACAAACATTCAATTTTTAGAAAAAAATCCATAAAAATATAACAGTTGAGTTAATTCGTTTGTTAAGAGAAAAAAAAATAGTTTTCTAATTGTTACAATTTAATAACTTCCATATTTATCCTGTATGTATGGACACACTAACCTTCCAACGCGATATACCAGTCCGTATTGCTCCGCCTGTGCAGCCACAGTTCGTTGAAGGCGGCACTGATCAGCGACAAAACTATCAATATTATGAACAGCATCAAAATGTGCGTGTTCGTTTGGCGGTCGATTGATGAACGTTTTAGCGGTGCTGAAAAATATATTAATAAAAAGTTATATGGAAGCGTTTATAGATGTTCTTGGGACATGATAGACACAGATCAATAAAGGTATGATTTAGTTGGATCTTTAAGATTTTCTGTTTCTTTTCTTTTTATTTATTTTAAGTTTGGCTTAGTATAATTTCAGGTGATTTGTAAAATTATACTCTAATTACATATCTGGCAGCCAAGTTTAAATCAACAAGCCAAACTTCTGCTTTTAAAAAATAAAAATAAAAACATAAGTATTTTTAAGTCTAACATGTAATTTGCACCGAAGTACCACTACCCCATAAACTTTTCTCCCAAAGTCGTTCTGCACACAGTTTAACCATCCAACTCACCCTTAGTGGAGTTCTTCATCAGCTTAGTCTCATGTCCCGTGTACACAACGGCAGCGAGTACCCACCCCGTGTTGCGCAACATCGCGCCACGTTGCAACATCTGTTCCAGGCCTAGTGGTATCGTCCTGAAATATGATTTGGACATTTTAATCTTGAGAATATCCCCAGTGTCCGTTTTTATTCTTAGACTTCTTCTAGTGTTTCTAGAATCTAATAATAATCTTAGTAATCTCTTTTCTTGAATCGTCATAGCAAAGATTTACTATTGACTATTAAATATAACTTTTGATAATCATTTTACCATATTATGTATTGAACCCTACTTTTAAGGTATTTTTTTGGTTTCTTTGCTAATGACCTAGTTCGGAAATCCTAATTAGATTATTGGATTATGTGAAAATTATCGTAAGGTTAAACGAAACAACTGCAATTAATGATTTCTGGATCACTAATTCCACATTAATTCTATTAGATTTCATTTATTATCATGCTAATCTATGTTTGGTCCTTCGAGCCGGAAACCACCTATCCTATTTATTCTCACATTAAAAATTTATCTTTTTAACTACTTACTTCGAGTTAGTTTCCTTCAGCATCCCGTTAAACTCATACAGATGTCGGTTGGGTGGTTCGCACTGCAGGGTTGCGTGGAAGGCGGCCATCTCTGGCGCGTTTTGCAGTCGCGCGGTGTCCGGGTGCGCCTGCCGCGTCTTGAGGTTCGTCTCGCCATCGAGGTTCGATGTTTCTATGAACGCTATGCCTTGCGGTTCGCTGGGAGAACATTTTTGAGGTAAAGATTGTGTTGTGTGCCATTATTATCTGGGTATACATAGACTAACTTTCTATACCGATATAGTAAATGGTTGTGGTGGTTATAAATGGCATGGGAAAATTGTAGTAGTAGCTTTGAAAGTACTAAATCCATTAGAATAATCTTTCATATTAGAATACAACATGATTCTTATAATTAATCTTATAAATTGTTAATAGCCCTGGGTAATTTTGACGCATCCGGGGGCGAGTGGCTTATCGATAGAATTATTTATCCTCAACACAATTTGCCTTTCAATCTGTTAAGTGATCGAAACATTGGCACAAATAATATAGTAAATTAATTATAAAAATACCCAAGTATTAAAAGGACCTGTACAAGGCAATTTTTCTCTCGTCCAATTTTTTTTGATACACGAAAGCGAAATCTATAAATACCAACCGCCCACAAGCATTTAAAGCAAGTAATTGCAAATACGTTTATCCTATAGCATAAATAACGCGGTCAACGGGATTATTTATAACGAGATTAAAATAGGAATAGAGAATATCTCTTTTATAGTTCCATAAAAATAGCTTAACTGTGCGGAGCATTTCACGCCTACGAAACTTCATTACTTAACGTCGAAAGGTCAATTTCCTGGAGATAATATCTCTTACAAATTTAATTACAAGAAACAAACGCTTTGAAAACTTTATAACAGGGAAAGTATTGGTTACATATTAACGTCATTGTATTTATATGAAACAAGATGACTGTGCCTGCGAGTTCATCTTTATTCGTTATAAGATTTTTGAACCATGATTATTTTTCCATATTCAACTGAAGTGACTTACTAGACATAATTTTTGTTGAATTCTAAACATGCGTTTAATTTACGCTCTATTTTTGACTTTACAAAATCCAATTTTACTTACCTATTTGTAGATACATTTTTACTATACGTCATAACAATACTATAAAGTGTCCCCTAGCATGCTCGGAGGTCAATGTGTACATCACATGTCCATAGCCCAATTTCAAGGGACTGGACAATCAAACAAGACATAATTACATCATGGACAATGGTTATAACGCCTATGTTTTTGGTTTTAAACATCGAGGGCGTAACTAATTGCTATGTAATATCATTTAAAAGCTTGTTTGAGGACTAGTCGAATGAATAAATGTTTGAGTAAACCATCAAAACTTTTCATTAGGCGCTACTCAAAAAGCGGATTTCAAAACACGCAATTGAACTAATTAGTTCTCTTGAGTGAATTACAAAATTTCCTTAAAAGTATTTTATTTATACGGTTTGTAATTATGTTACTCGTACTTAAGTAAATCACAAATATAAGAGCAGAGCTAAATTATAGAATGCTTCGCTTTATGAAATTTCACTGTGAATCTGATATCAAAGGGTGAAATTTTAAACGCTAACTCATTAGATGACAGACAACTAGATAGAGAGAATCAGAATGCTAAAAATAATTTGCACCTCTCTGATAGAAAGATAATTTCCAAATTACGAGTGTAATAACATCTATTAATTTGGATGCATTGCATCAAAATAGATTTTACTATTGTCGTAAAATCTATTATATAAGGATACTAGCGACCCGCCCCGGCTTCGCACGGGTGCAATGCTGATACTAAATACACTACAGAAAAACTGTGAACGTTGTACATATATAAAAACATAGCGGCCCGCTCCGGCTTCGCACGGGTATAAAATATAGTATAGCCGGGCGGCCGGCCGGTACAGCCGCAAACGCTACGTCCCGCAATTTTTAAATCTGTAATATCTTCGAAAGTATTCACTTAAATCATACGGTGTAATGAGCCATACAGATCTATATTAAATTAACAATGTATTCAAGGTATTTAATTGGTTAAGGATTAATGCTGTATTGGTTAAAATCGCTTCGAAAATTAGCCATTATTTGTCGTAAAAAGTAAATGACAAAAAAAAGTTATTGTGGGTTATCCATAAGAGATAGACATATACCATCACGGACTTTTCTGTAGACCTTTTCAATGTGTATAATACTTAGTACATTATTTTGATAAAACTTGTAGGGTTCAGCCTGCGTTTGCAATGTAAGCGGAAAAAATGTAATTTTTTACGACATCACATTAGAAACCTCAAAAATAACAGTACTTCTCCACTATTTAATGGATGTTATTATACATATAAACCTTCCTCTTGAATCACTCTATCTATTAAAAAAAACCGCATCAAAATCCGTTGCGTAGTTTCAAAGATTTAAGCGTACAAAGGGACACAGGGACATAGGGACAGCGAAAGCGACTTTGTTTTATACTATGTAGTGAAAAAAAACAATATACCAACCACAACTTTTCTTACATATTACTCATTTTTATGACAGGAAAAATGTTTACTATTTGAGTGCACGCGCTTTGTAGTGGGTGGCAAAACATGTGATAGGAATTTACTCTAAAACATATTTTTTTGTTTTATAATAATGTTAACAATGCATCATTAGCTAACGTCTAATGTCCTGAAAAATTGCAAAACAAATAACTAGGGAAAACAAAATCATTTTTCCTACCATAGGGACACCCCTCACGAGGGCTAAATAATTTAAAACTTCCTAAACATTATCAATAAAAATCATTCGAGGCACTAATAACTATTCGATGTAACAATATAACAACGAATTAAATGTCCATAATAATTGGTTACCCATATAATGCATTATTGTCAATGTTTCAACACGACTGACCATCATTAAACTCTCACGCTTCAACCAATTACCATTTCACTTGGCTTGAAACACACCTAGACCAATTATATATGTAATTAATGCATATGTTATACTTTTAACTTAATGACTATGTATGTATATATTTATGGTGACAATTTTTTATCCTAATCGACCCTAAGGTAGTTAAATGGATGGATGTTCATTACTTGATCACAAATTACCAAATTCAAAGTTTACGGATCGAGATAAAAATGTAGCTTGATACTCTATCTCGGATAATATAGTTTCTTGGGTTCTTAGTGTCTAGATAAGTTTTTTACATATTACACCAATATGTACTACTACGTAACTTTCTGCTTGTTTCACCTCAGTTACTTACTTACTTACTAGAGTGGCGCAGGGACCCAAAGTGAGTCTTGGCCTCCGACAATAAGAGCCTCCATTTGACTCTATCCTGCGCCATCTCTTGCCAGTTTTCAATCTGGAGGCTGCGCAGGTCTTTGGCAATTTCGTCTTTCCAGCGGTACCTGGGACGTCCAACCGGACGGCGTCCAGATGGCTGTCCCAGGTACGCTCGTTTCGCTGCTCGATCTTCCCCCATTCTTTCCACATGGCCGAGCCATCGGAGTCTTTGGGCTTAATATTATTCACCTCAGTTAATATTCATTAAAAACTTTTGTATGTATACTTCTAGCAGGATATCAGATGTACCCTAACTAATCAGAACTAGACCATTTTCCCAGAAACTATTAGTATTATCAACCCTTACTGTATTCCAATTCGTGTTAACTCAAACAACCCGTCCTTGTGAATGAAGGTGAAAAATGTAAAACATTCATTATTTATTCAGGGAGCATTATCGCTACAGTTTATTATGTTATTTGAAATAATATCGAGGTGTTGAATCTGTGCGTGCCGGCGGCCACGTTACGTTCGCGACGTTATCGTCATCCATACTATGTTATAGTAAGGTTATAGTATTATTACTGTAGTATTATGTACCCGAATTACTCCATCTGTATCTATTAAGTTAACGTTTGAAGTGCCGAATGTATTTGGATATATTTAAAGGTAATAGACGGACATTAATTAGTGAAGGAGCTTAGCCCTTTTTTATTTAGCAAAACAAATGCTATTGGGTCTAATAGATATGTCAAATAAGTATTGTTTATTAATTTCAAAGATGTTTATCAAATTATCTGTCACAAAAATAAATCTATATGTAATAGGTAAATTGAATAAGGGTTTCCTCGATATTGGAATTGAGGTTGACAGTCTCATGACGGTAATTCAAAACACGACCTTTAATGGAAATTATGTGCCCATCTTTATAAGCAATTCTAATTTTGGGTTCCTTAATGAGATCTTAGCCAGACGTTTTTGACATCTGTGCCGAATAAATTAAGTTTTCTCCATTGGTTTTCTCTATGAATCTTTAAGAGATATAATTAATCAGATAATGTTCGGAAAACAATCACAAAACACGTGAAGAGGGAGGGCCGTGGTGTAATGTGATAATACTTGTATTTTTTTACAAAGGCGCGATGTGCGTGAATCGTGTGATCTTTAAAGACGAGGGAGACGTTTAGCCACCCTAAATATCAACACCATTTATCACCAGAGGGAGCCATTTTTAAAAGATTTTAATAAATCATCATGTATGGTGTCACTAAGTTTTCCAAGCATCTTACGCCTCATCCGTGTCATTACCACGCTAGCTCAAACGCTTTACAAGCAGTTAACCAGGTTATAGCCCACTAAAACCGTCAAAGATTCGCCTCGTGTACCCTAATTACGATTAGGATCGTAAAATCCACATCGACTAATACAATGCAGAACAGACGCACCCCACAACCTTGATATTCAGTGACATTTCAATCTATTGTACAATTACGCCTTTAATTTCCCGCTATTCCATATCTAAAACATAATTTGTATAAGTTTTACCATTCTTGCAGCTATTGTGTTCGAGATATCACTTAGTGTTTTGTAGTTGAAATTAATATTCATACTTCTATTTAGACTAACCATTTTGAATTAAATGTTAATACGGAAAACGGAATGGAAAAGGAGTTTTTTTCATACTTTTAAATCCATATAGGTCACATTGTTATTTATTGTTCGTCATTTTGAACACGTTGTAAAGACCCAGAATCATATAATGTCACCTTGTTAAACTGGAAAATTTCGTACGACTATAAATTATAAACCCACGTAAGCATAAAAGTTGGAAAACAAACAGGACATCAAAGGCAATATAGGAAATGTATAGGGAATTGTGTACTTATAAAATTAATCCCTAATTCAAATAATTTTATGAAAGTTGACGATCATTTAGATTGGTTAAAGGACGATTTTTAGGTGGAGAAATGCCATGTCATTTGAGACAAAACTTCTTTATCCATATAGGTTTTTATGAAGGAACGCGGTTTCACCCGCGTGGCGGCGCTTCTGTTGGTCTTAGCGTGATGATATAAGCCTATAGCCTTCCTCGATGAATGGGCTACCTAACACCGAAAGAATTTTTTTAAATCGGACCAGTAGTTCCTGAGATTAGCGCGTTCAAACAAACAAACAAACTCTTCAGCTTTATAATATTAGTATAGATTAATTAAAATGATAATGAGAAAATTAATTGCCTCGTATCAAAAAGTAGTACAGTTTACCGAAGAATCAATAAAAACCGTCGTGCTAATGGATTGTTAAATAGAAAAAGGTCAGACACCGGAAAAAGCAGCGCCCAAAGTAACCTCCCGCCCTTACAATGAGTTCCGGCATTAAAGAAAAGGTCATATCGATGTTTGATTATAGGATACTTTTATTGTCTTCCTTTATTGTTACTTAAAATTATTTTCACGTGTGTTCAAAATGCAAATATCACTGATTATTTTCATAAATCTAACCGATTACGAAGTTTAAGTTTAAGTTACGAAGTTAGTTTTTCTTAATTTTCCATCATTGAGAAATCAAAATTAAGAAAAACTAATAAACATTATTAATGGAAGAAAAATTAAGTTTGAGTACATACAAAGTATTATAACCAAATTTTCAGAACAATATTGTGTGATAAATAGCTCCCTTTATAAGCTGAAAAAAGACATCGAAATATTTGTTTCACTTGCAAAGTGCACTTGAAGCATCCGACTAAATTGGAAGAAACGTCTAAATTTGAAAGATGTCATTAAACAGGCTAAAGGCTACTAGAAAATATACAAACAGCATTTTAGTATAGTTTGAGGCATTCTTAACATCAAATAGTCCACTCAGAATCCAGCAGTATGTCACCATGCTCACCTGGACGCGAGCAGCACCAGGTCCGCGGGGAAGAACTGGTTGTTGGTGACGCGGCACACGTCGCCGACCTGCAGCCGCTCCCAGCGGATCGACCGCCACGCCCCCCCCTCGCCCAGTACCTCCACCTTGCGACGGTTCGTCTCCTCGTCCGCTCGGTGACGCTTCTATATACGTATATAGAAAGAAAACAACAAACGATGAAAAAGAATAAATCATTTATTTTCACATCTATACATATAATAAGGTTACCTATCTTAATCTCGAATTTTAATATTCCGAATATCATAATCCAGAAAACGTTTGGACATTTTTTCATAACCCCGAATTTTAAAATTTCGAAGTTTTGTTTGCCATATAATCGCAACTCCGAATTTCATTTGCCCATTTCTTTATTTGTACGACGTTTTACAATCCAGGCGAATGAGTTCCAGACATACGAAATCTAAATGCACAAAATCCAGATGACCGTAATCCATATGCACGAAAGCCAGATTTTTAAAACACAAATTTTTGAAAGACAGTTAATTGATATCCAGACAAACAATGTCCAGATTTTTGAAATTCAAATAAATGATATCCAGCAAAACGTAATCCTTCCAGGGGGACGCAGCACGTACCTAACCTAACCTTCTGATTTCTGAATAGATTTTAACACTTTAACCTTTCTGTAATGGGCAAGAAAAACAATAGCGAGTCGGTTCTGGCACTCGCCGGCCGCTGCCGCGGCACGCTCGCTTCGCTCGCTCGGCTCGTGCATGGGGGGTCACAGTTCAAACCTAACCTAACCTACTGAGTCGAATTTCACACTTAAACCTTTCTGTAATGGGCAAGTAAAACAATAGCGAGTCGGTTCTGGCACTCGCCGGCCGCTGCCGCGGCACGCTCGCTTCGCTCGCTCGGCTCGTGCATGGGGGGTCACAGTTCAAACCTAACCTAACCTACTGAGTCGAATTTGACACTTAAACTTTTCTGTAATGGGCAAGTAAAACAATAGCGAGTCGGTTCTGGCACTCGCCGGCCGCTGCCGCGGCACGCTCGCTTCGCTCGCTCGGCTCGTGCATGGGGGGTCACAGTTCGAACCTAACCTAACCTACTGAGTCGAATTTAATACTTAAACCTTTCTGTAATAGGCAAGTAAAACAATAGCGAGTCAGTTCTAGCGTGTGGGGTCGTAGTTCAAACCTAACCTACTGAGTCGATTTTGACACTAAAACCGGTCTGTAATGGACAAGTAAAACAATAAATTTACTTACTGACAATGATAAACATTGTCAGTAAGTAAATTTATTGTTTTTCAGTCGATAGTAAAGGTATAATCACGATTGTATGGAAATCAAATAAAAAGATTATGAAAATCTGGCAATAGTTTATCTGTTATACGATTATATGGGAATCAAATAAAAAGATTATGAAAATTTGGCAATAGTTTATTTGGAAAATGGTACGATGGGAAACAAAAAAAAGTATTCTGAGAATCTGGTAAAATGAGATCTGTATTATGAGAATACGGGAAACAAAAAAATACTTTTTTAAAATCTGGTTTTGATGCATCTGGAAATTGATTCATCTGGGAAATTAAAAAAGGAATTTTAAAAATTTGTCATTCATTACATCTGTCTTTTAAAAGTTCTAACAACCGTTTTCGGGGTTTTAAGATTCGGGTAATAGAAATTCGAGTTTTTAATAGGTTACCATATAATAAATCTGTAGAAGGGTCAATTCTGTACATTGAAAATATTGAAAAAATAAATAGCAGGGGGTGTTACTGGATCGATACCAAACCCAAAATGTGATTAAAAAAATTTTTGTCTGTCTGTCTGTCTGTATATGCTGACATCACGTGAAAACTAACGGTTCGATTTCGATGAAACTTGGTATAATTATACTTTATTATCCTGGGCATAAAATAGTATACTTTTTATCCTGGAAAAATACGTGGAAAAAAAATAAATCTTAATTTTTCAGTTTTATCCATAGACGTTGTTCTGTAGAACCGCGAACACACGTTGCGTTACCCGCAGTGGATTCTTTTTTTTATAAGATGTCATTGTCAGTGTTACTCAAAATGGAGAAATAAACCATCCACGCGAAAACGGACATCCGCGCGGACGGAGTCGCGAGCGGAAGCTAGTAAGTAATAATTTTACAAATTGAAGTGACCCAGGCTCCTAAGATAGTAAGAACTGTTATTCAGGAGCCTGTGTCTTCCATTTTCAATTACACGTACACAAATATATCAGTGACAATTTAAATAAAATCAAAAATAAATTAAAATTTACATCCAATTAAATGTATTTTCATACTTCCAAATCCATGTGGGTCAACATTATCATTTACCATTCATTATAGTTAACTGGTAACAAGTACCTGTAGCGACTCTAATATTAAATGTAGGTATCATGATTTTAAAAGAGCAACTACAGTTTCTTGCGGGTCTTCTCAGTAGAAACTGATTTCCGAATCGGTGGTAAGTATTGAATTATGTACTTTGGCGGTTAAAAATTGCTTCTACTCGATCTCAATTTAATGTTTTATTAAATTCTTCAGCTTGCTCAAGGCTTATGCTAGGCTTTTAACCCGGATAAAAATAAACCTATATGTCTAAAAAAAACTATCATGATAAATGTGGACACGTCTATAATTTTAACCAAAACGATTTCATAGCTTTTGTGTGTATAAAGGTCTTAATTAATTGTGACAATATGTTTTGTTTATTTTTAAACAAAATATATTTTAGGTTATTAGCAAAAGTTGACCCTGCTATTGCTCAACCCAAAAGCAAAACAACTTACAAAGTCTTCCACGATCTCCTTAATAGCACTGACGGTTAGTATCAGTATGAGTGGCGTGAGCGTCGTCCAGCGGCCCGTCGGCGACACGTCCGGGATCTGCTGCAGCAGCGCGATCAGCAGGAAGAAGCAGTTGGAGTACCGACGGAACTGCTCGAAGAGGAACAGCGGCACGAACGATGGTAGACTGCAGGAGAATAACAAGGGTAATGCTAGGAATTTTTTTGGCACAGCAAGCAAGAAACAGGTACTTTTATTTAGACTGACCAGCAGGTAAGCCACCTGATGTTAAGAGGTAACGATTGCTCATAAAGAGGCAACCTAACCTAGCAATCTATGTTGCAGATGCTTTGCCGGTCTTTTAACCATTTTACATTATATTTCACAACGATATTAGGCTTTTTTGGCCTTCCAAAACAAATATTTTTTGTTGCATTCATAAGTATCCAGCCTAGACTAATTTCTACTATCGAAAACACTACACACGGATTGATACACGCATTCCGCAGCGACATGAAACAAGCCTTATTATCACAGCACACAGTGACGTATATCTCATTAACATTACATCGGATCAATATCAGTTCTCCATTTACAAATTGTCATTGATTTATATCCATAATCGTATTGTACATTTTGTAACCTTGTTAAAGTATTAAACCGTTGCGTTACACGAAGAAAGTTAATCGCATTACCCGTGGCTTATTGTGTCGGGAGGTCAATTATGTTGCGTCGATATAGACAAAACTATTTCTACTGTATTAACTTTATCGACATAATTCTCTTAAAACAACACAATGCTTTAACTTATAGTGAATGGACCTTAATTACCGTATAGTTGTGTGTTTGTTAATGACGATAATTGCTTCAATTTACCTATGAATAAATTTGATAATGCCCCAAAAATAAACGCTTTCGTGTTCCTCGAAATTATAAAGTTAATTCAGGTTATTCCACATATATTTTATTATTATGTACTCATTGATCTTTTTATTATCCCTTTTGCGACCCAATAAGTACGGAATAAAATGCTGCAAGAGGAGTACATATTGGTACGGTTCCGTAATCCTGTGACAAAGTACGATAATCGCAATGTATGACCTAATATCCGAAATGTGGGGCATAAACAGCGAGGCAGCAGGCAATAGGCGTATATCGGTGTGACATGAGATCACAGCCCCGGGCGATCTGCCAGCCGCCCGCGTAAACAATACGGACTCACGCTCGCAGTGCTCAATTAAAAGCGTTGTGTTTACAGAATACTGGAGTTTCGAGCTGGATTTTCAAACGAGCAAATAATTTGAGAGAAATTGGAAATGTTACCAAAATAGGCACAAGGCAAGGTAATTTTGTCGGAATTTTGATGTATTCTTCGAATAATACATATTTTAGAGGAGAAACAATTGCACTAAACAAAGCAATAAGAAAGAATCATATTGTAAAACAACAGATAGCTTTGTACATAATTTACTATCCTGTACTCATTTTTTGACAGAATACTATCGTGCTTTTTAGTGTTAAATTGCACATTCTGGTAACAAATTAAATGCAATCAGCCACCTGCTAACACACACCTGTGTAAGGGATTTATTGGTTGTCAGGAAGAATGATACGCCTTGATATCGGTGGTCAAGTTAGCTGTATAAAATAGGCATTATATTTCATACAATTTGGTTTCAATAATTAATATCACTAATAGTAGTCTGTAACTAAATCGAACATGTGCAACAAAAATAAATAATTGAGTAAATTAATTATAATCAACCCTGATAAAGAGCACATGTTCATTACCGCGACGAACGTATCGTCAAACGATTTGCGATCTTTTTCATTCATAGCATCTATTAATAGTACCTATCGCGTTATAATGATGTTAATTTTATCTTCATCCTTAGGCTTACCTTAGGCTTCTTTTGAAAGATATCGCTAATGAACATTTCAGATAAGGTCGCCTTTTGTACTGTATTAATCCCACTTTTATGCACTAATAATTACATTTCCCATTATGGGGTACAGTACCTAATTTAACATTCCTTCCTTCCTAAGTGATGTTTTCTTAGATTTCAATACAACGACAAGTATGCTATTAATACCTATATTTGGCGGTGGATATCCTGTTGCTGACGAACTTCTGCGGTTGCAAGCGGTTGATGAAGATCACCCGGTTCTGCTCGTCCGCCGCGCCGTCTGTTATCCCGGACGTCGTGGCCTCGTCCTCATCTGAATAAACATACATATTAACTACATGCAATAATCCATACTAATATTATAAATGCGAAAGTAACTCTGTCTGTCTGTCTGTTACTCAATCACGCCTAAACTACTGAACCAATTTGCATGAAATTTGGTATGGAGATATTTTGATACCCGAGAAAGGACATAGGATAGGTTTTATCCCGGAAATCCTACGGGAACGGGATTTTCTTTGAAAACGCGAGCGAAGCCGCGGGCGGAAAGCTAGTAAGTTATAAAGGGAATTTATATAAATAAAGGGAAAAAAATATAAAGGGAACAATTATTATTGCGTATCATAAGCAATAGGTTCTAAATGTGGAAGCTAGAATCGTAGTAATTGACATTAATAATTGAGAGGAATGGAGTAAATTAATCAAGGTTGAAAAACAGTTGGTTACAAAAAAAAACCTTTTTTCAAAATCATCCGTTCAAAGTTAAAAATGTTGGTTAAGGATCTCACAAAATTTGGGCATGTTAATAGATTTCCTTTCCCTATCTGAGCATGAAAATCTGCTATTGAATAATACGTAATTACGTAGCAAATAAAAAATATTTTCGAATATGTCTATGTGCTGGAGAAAACCAAATGAAAGTTTCTGCACTCGTTAATTAGATTTACATGGAGGCAGAGACGCAAATGGAAACTTTGAGGTATGTAATGTGATATGAATAATGTTGCTTTAACTATATGTGCAGTTGATTTTCTGTATGATAATTTAGGTCTTGCTAATACAAGCCTGGAAATTTGTGTAAGTGCCCTTGTTGCTAATTATTCACGGTATCGTTGCATCAGACATGTTTAAAATACCGTTCTGTCATAAAATAATGAATTGTAAACAAAGAGAGTAACAGGCTTATCAAAGAAGCCTTAATTTATACAAACGATATTAGTTTCATGAAAAGATACTGTCTCATAAATGGTACAATAAAGTCATGAATTGTTACAAACCTGTGCATTTAAATCAGAAACCAACACATGTTTAGATACACATAAGAAATATTATACACTAGGTTTCCGCCCGCGGCTTCGCTCGCGCAGTCAAAGAAAAACCCGTATAGTTCCCGCTCCCGTGGGATTTCCGGGATTGCGTCATTTTCCCGGGATAAAAAGTAGCCTATGTCCTTCCTCGGGTATCAAAATATCTTCATATCAAATTTCATGAAAATTGGTTCAGTAGTTTAGGCGTGATTGAGTAACAGACAGACAGACAGAGTTACTTTCGCTTTTATAATATTAGTATGGATTACATTATGAACTCTTGGTAGCGCAAAAATTTCAATATCACATTATATACTGCAAGGTTAAACCCTTGGAAGTGAATCGTTAAGGTCATAGTGGGTAGTTTTCTATTTAAATATAGTTCCTAATGCAATCATAGTAGGTATTAGAGTGTGGATCAACGATCGGGAAGCCCTTCAACTGCTACATGTAATCATATAAAGTGATCTTTGTTAAACTTTCTCTATGTAACTGTTTTGATGTTGCATTGCTCACATTTTATTGTTAGATTTGATTATTGCGCTTTATAATTTTCTACTCTCCAATTTAGACTTCTTAAATTATTTTCATGAATCGCTCAGAGACATTTAAGAGACTATCTGCATAAAAAAAATATACCACGGATAGCGGAACCAACCAATCAGGCTCAGCTATACAATTACTACATTTCTCGTTCAAAACGAATCATAATACATAGGCTGTAATCAAAATTCCATCATTAAAGTCCAAAATTCTAAATGCTCTGCTATAATCAAATGAGCGGAATAAATCACATGCTCCTGACCGTGACTCTGCACTCCAGCCATATTCTCGAAGTCATTGCAGTGGAAATGTGCCACAACCTTGGCGAGGACATAGGCGCTCTGCATATAGGGAGCAAATATTTTAGTGCGCGTCTTTAAAAGGATGGCAGTGACGCACTAGCTATATTAAGTCAACTGCGAGCCAGTTGTAAAGTTTAGAAGTACAAAATTACTTTGCTTAAATATTCGGATTAATTATATTTTAGTAATCATTAGTTAAACAGGTAGATGACTCAACATGACGTAAGATATAACAGAAATATTTAGATGCGCTCAGCCATCTCAATGCTAAACAATATTTTAAATGACGACGACATAACCTAGTCGTAGAATAAATATTACTCATTTTTATTTAAGATCTATAAAGACAGATTGCACTGCAAAGTCAGTGCAATAAACTTGAAATCTGCATATAAAACTGAACCCGAAGCAATTTTCGCTTTTCTATTGCCTTTAAAAGAGTCCGATTATAGAGCAAATACCGGCCATCATAAATATCACATGTGAGCCGTTGAAGTAGGTTTAGTACCTTTTAAAAGAGTTGGATAACTGCCAAATAAAGTGGTTTCGCCGCTTTTAGAAGGGCGAGATGACATTAAGAATAATGTGGTATAAATTCATGAAGCTTAGCTAAATTATATTACAGTTTAAACGATAGTTTAAATTAGGGTTTATTTAAAGGTTCAAGTAGAACCTAATTTCAATATAAGACCAACATTTTCATATAAGTATATGAATTCGGTATGGTTTGTATCATAGTTTGAAGTTACTAACGCAGTTAGAGTCGACATTAACGATAGAATTATGCTAGGCGTCCATTAGAGACGGATCGGGGCGGGTCGCATCGCAACGGGCCGTCTCTAATGGACGCGCTGTTTGCTCCTGCGTCCACCTGTACGGGGCGCGGCGGACCGCCTACATTTTACATACATACATACATTTTCAGCCTACATTTGTCCACTGCTGGACATAGGCCTCAGTCATGGCACGCCACTGAGCCCGGTCGTTCGCTCGTTGCCGCCAGTTATGCCCAGCAACCCTGCGGATGTCGTCACTCCACCTTGTAGCAGGGCGTCCTACGCTACGTTTGCCGAGCCGCGGTCTCCACTCTAAGACATGTGTGCCCCAGCGGTTGTCCGTTCTGCGGCACATATGACCGGCCCACTGCCACTTCAGCTTGCTAATTCGTTGAGCTATGTCGGTGACTTTCGTTCTCTGGCGAATAACTTCGTTCCGGGCTTGGTCCCTTAGAGAAATACCGAGCATAGCTCTCTCTCTCATAGCTCGCTGAGCGACTTTAAGCTGGTGGACCAGTCGTACTGTCAGTGTCCACGTCTCGGCTCCGTAGGTCATAACAGGTAGGACGCACTGATTAAATACTTTCGTCTTAAGGCATTGTGGAAGTGACGATGCAATGACTCGACGAAGTTTCCCAAATGCTGCCCAACCCAGCTGTATCCTCCTGTTGATCTCTCTCTCGAAATTGTTTTTGCCTAATTGGAGCGTTTGTCCTAGGTAGACATACTCTTGAACTATCTCGAGAGAGATTCCGTTGATGTTAATCGGCTCCGGTAAAACATGATGGTTGATCATTATCTTTGTTTTTTCTGCGTTCATGCGGAGTCCGATGCGTGAGGAAGATTCAACTAGGTCGTTCAACATTTGTTTTAGTTCTTGCAGCGATTTGGCCATAATGACAATGTCATCAGCGAATCTCAAGTGTGAGATGTACTTGCCGTTGATGTTGATGCCTCGCCCTCTCCAATCCAGGGTCCGAAACATATCCTCTAACGCGTTGGTGAACAATTTTGGTGAGATTACGTCACCTTGTCTCACGCCTCGCCGTAGATGGATACGTTTCGTACGCTGGTTCTGGATTTGGACGGACATGGTTGCGGCATCATACAATGACCTCAGCACTTCGATATATCGCCAGTCAACCTGGCAACGCTGCAAGGACTCCAGAACAGACCAGGTCTCGATGCAGTCGAAAGCCTTCTCATAGTCCACAAATGCAATGCACAGGGGCTGATTGTACTCTTCTGTTTTCTGTACAATCTGCCGCACTGTGTGGATGTGGTCTATGGTGCTGTATCCACTGCGAAACCCGGCCTGTTCAGGGGGTTGAAACTCATCGAGTCTCCGTTGAAGACGGTTCGTAATAACCCGGGAAAACAACTTGTAGATATGGCTTAAAAGCGATATGGGCCGGTAATTCTTTAAGAGGGTTTTATCGCCTTTTTTAAAGAAGAGTACTACGTTGCTTTCGCTCCACGCCTTCGGGGTACTCCCAGTGAAAAGGACAGAGTTAAATATTTCCTTAAGCTCTTTTAGGATAGGGGCTCCACCTGCCTTTAGAAGCTCCGTCGTAATTCCATCCTCTCCTGAGGCCTTCCCATTTTTAAGTTGCTTTAGGGCCAATTCCATTTCGTCTAGGCTGACTTCTGGCAGCTCGTCTGTATAATGCCGGGTTAAAGTGGCTCTCGGGTCTTTATTAGTTGGAACATGGTGTGGTGCCTGTGATGTGTACAAGCAGCTGTAGAAGTGCTCAACCTCCAACAGAATCTCCGACTCCGACGTTAAGACGCTCCCCGTGGATGATCTCAGCTTTGTCAGATGGGACCTTTCGAGTTTTTGCGCAAACACTTTTGATCCACGATTTTGCTCGATTGCCTTTTCGATTGCAAGAGCATTATGGGATCTAAGGTCGCGTCGAACCATCCTACTTATCTCCTTGTTCAATGCCCTTTGTTCTGACAAAGCTGGTGGTGGGTTTTCACGTCGTTTATTCATCAGGGCCAGAGTCTCCCCCGAAAGCTTACACTTCTTGCCAGTGGGTTTCTTCTTAAAGAGTCTTCTGCCTTCGTCCTTTAAGATGTTTACCACTTGGTTAAGTCTCTGATCAATATCATCGGTGGTTTCCAAGGCAGCGAATCGATTGCTCAGTTTTAATTGAAAATTTTTTGGCTCCGCGACAGTTCCCAGCATACTAGGCCGGAGAGTTGACTTCATCATTCGTTTTCGTTCAAGCTTACAATTGATATTTAGAGTGCCTCTAAGATATCGGTGATCACTACCTGTTTTAAATCTTGTAATCACTGAGACATCTCTAAATATACGCTTTTTGTCCATAATGATGAAATCAATCTCATTTTGGGTCTTACCATCAGGGCTTTGCCAGGTCCATTTCCTTTGTGACCTTTTCTTGAAGAACGAGTTCATCAAGAAAAGTCTTTCTTTTTCGAGGAAATTAACCAGCATTTGGCCCCTCGGCGTATAGCGGCTCTAGGCGGACCGCCTAGGCGGATTTTATCTAACAGACGCTCGCCGCTCACATCCGCCTGCCTGCGTCCACTAGACGGGTGACGGGTCGGGGCTGCGGTCGGTCGCTGCGGGCCGCAGCGCACCGCCGGCAGAAATCCGCCTGCGAAGCGATATCCGCCAATGCGTTGCGGCCCGCCCCGACCCGATCCGTCGCTAATGGACGATGTTTCATACAAAACATAGGCGTATTTTTGCGTTGCGATGCCGCCCGGCCCGATCCGCCTAGTGGACGCCAGCCATTACGTGTAACAAGTTATCTTTAGAGTTGGGCTTCGCATCCTTAACCCATCCATCATGACAAAACTACGTAATCCTATAGTCTGGGTATACAATAGAAAACAATTATGCTGGATACTTGTTTGTCTCGTAAATCTCTTATACAAGAATACTGAAGTTTTACTAGTATCTGAGTAAATCCTTGTGGATTTACTTTATTAAAACGCGTTTGTACACCTATAAATATGAAATGAATCTAGTTTGTGCAAAGTATACATTAACCACAGTCATAATGGCGTATTTTCTGAAACACACTATAAAAATGTTTTTATTACCTATTCTCATTTCTATTAACTACTTTCCAAGAACAATGAATGACTGAATGACAATCGTAATAACCATAGGAATCGTAGATAAACCTATTAGTTGAACTTGATATTTTGGTTTTATGGCATACAAATGCTTTATAAATATATAAATTTTAAAATATTATAAAAAAAATCGATCACAAGGCAGGATTCGAACTTCGTGTTCCGCCGTGGGTTCGAATCGCGCCTCGTGATCGAGTTTTTGCTATATTTTAAAAATTTAATCATATTCAGTTATATAATAACTACTCATATTATAATTCATTAAACCAATGTCATCCTCAGTGATTTAATGAAAAAACGCAAGAAAGGCAATTTGTTTGTTTGTCTTTCTCTCACGCCATAAAGGTCCAAAGAGAGATTTATTGGTAACTATGATAATTGTGTCTGAAGATGGTTAGTAGGCTAGAAAGTGAGGCTCTTGGAAAATCATCTGATTCCCTTAGGAACTGAACCATTATGATGTATATCATTCCAAATCATATAAATTCCAATAGATGGCGCTATTTACTAAATTTCCTTCGATCACACAGGATAATCCGGTCAAGTTAAGCATTTGAAATAAGGATAATTCCGACAAAGCCAAATTTTGGTGAGGAGCTGGAGTGTACCATAACAAATAAAAATTGAAAAGTCCCCCACTTATCCCATGTGTGCTTCAAAAGTTATTCGGGGTCAAAGGTCAAAATTTGAGGTTTTTTGGATTTTTCTCGAAAACCGTAAATTTTATAAAAAAAGACTTCAGACCAAAGTTAGATCTTATAATTCTCCACAAAAAAGGTCTCTATGATTTCTTTCCCAAGAGTTACTATTTCTGAGATATCGCGATTTGAAGAGATACATTATACATTTTGGTGACAGCCAATTTCAGGGAACGTTCCCATACTATGTGACCTAGTTTTTAAGATTTTTCGACCCCTACCTCCCCTCGGTAACCACTTGTTGTATATGCAAAGACCCCCCTCCCCCCGTCAAGTTTTTTACGTAGTAGTGACAAGTATGATTTTCAATCATTTCACAGGCATTTTCATTCATTTCTTTGTCTAAAACCTAATAAATTATATACTAAAACCTTCCTCTTGAATCACTCTATCTATTAAAGAAAACCGCATCAAAATCCGTTGCGTAGTTTTAAAGATTTAAGCATACAAAGGGACATAGGGACAGTGAAAGCGACTGTTTTATACTATGTAGTGATGTGTCTCTTCAAATCGCATTATCTCAGGAATGGTAACTCTTGGGAAAAAAATCATAGAGACCATTTTTGTAGAGAATTATAAGATCTAGAAATTTGATTTGAGGCCTTTTTATTAATTTGGCATTGTAAATTTACAGTTTTCGAGAAAAACTGAAAAAATCTGAAATTTTGACCTTTGACCCCAAATAACTTTTGAAGCACACATGGGATAAGTGGGGACTTTTCAATTTTTATTTGTTATGGTACACTCCAGCTCCTCACCAAAATTTGGCTTTGTCGGAATTATCCTTATTTCAATACTATTTTCAAGCTTAATTTGACCGGATTAAGGAGAAGCCGCAAATAATAGTAAGTTAACATTAATGCAACGTTCGAGTTTCAAAAAAGGAGAGTTGGCTTTTGTCATGAAATATCACCAAGATGAGAGTCGTAGACTACGACTCCCCTAGAGACTACGACTCGTACTGCGATATGACGTGAATTTATGAACGCTAATGTATAATTCTATGCAAAGTGGAAATTATACAAAACTTCGAGTTTATGGCAGGACAAGCAGAGAGCAGTTGGGACACCTGATGTTAAGTGATCACAGCCAACCATAAAATAAAAGTAACCAAATATAAGATTTTTAATGTATCAGTATTTTTTAATATATTATACTAGAACTTTAGAGTTATAAAATCATGTAAAAAATATTTAACGGACATAATTCACATACCTACATTAGATGTGGTTTATTGAACCACGACATTGATAAAATGCGATAAAATGTTTTATAAAAATAACACACCACAGCAAAATACAAAAAATATAGTCAATTAAACACGCACTAAATAACTAATGTACATTGCAAAAATATCCTTTGTTAGATTGAAAAATATAAACCATTGGTAAATACCCATTAAACTAATAAAACCATGAAATTATATTTTATACAATCAAGATGTATTTGTTTCAATGAGAACTGAATATTTAATTTAAGAATACTGGTTTTATTTCCGTCAAACATAAACAAGCAATATTACAATGAACATGATGAAAAAAACACAAGCCACACATGGACTCACAAATATGCACTTGTTAAGTATGAGATGTTGGCTATTTACAAAAAGACTCCAGTCATCAAGAACTATTAAAACTACCTACGATAGTCAATTATAACTATTTACTTACTGAATAATATAATAGTATAATTCTAGGGCCTGAAAATTGCATCATGCCTACGGATTAAGGTAAAACCTACATAGGGGAAAAACTATTATATAAACGAGGGGTTTAAAACAATATTCTTTAAATTGTTTTAAAAAATCATTTTAAATTGTTTTAAAAAATCATTTTCAATCAAATTGTATTAAATCATGCAAATTCTTTGTTTTATTTTATTAGAATTACATTAGATGAAAAAATTGTGAGGTGCAAGTTATAACCAGACAGCGAAGATACTAGATTTGTTTCCTCAGTAACAAGATGATGTTAAAAGATATTCTGTAACATAGGTTACCAGATATCAATGCAAAATTTGTTTAACAAATAAGAGTTGTATATTTAATTGAAATGTTCTGGGTGTTGATTCCAGATCACAACAGTACCGACTAATAGTCACACCAACTTATCCATGAGAATAGATGAGAAACAATGTTATGGCATAAGGAAGAGAAATATAATTTAAATGCTCATTTGCTGTGTCAAGTAAAAAATGAATTCATAGGACTAGGTGCATACTTTTATTAAGGAATTCTTCATAACATTGAGTTATATAGTGCTTAATATTAAACTTATGTTAAAGATGTATTGGTTCAGACATGTATGTAAAATTAACAAGTAGAAACTGAAATTTTACAATAAATATGAATATATATATAATACAGTGTAGTAAACTGTAATAAAAATCTATCTTATCTTGAATTATCACCATATTAAACAAGTTAAACGACAAAATATCACTCTTTAAACATGGATAACAATAAACAACATTTTTTAAAACAACATAAATACAAGAATTTAAAATATGTTTGCTTCAACATTGAACAAATATGTATGTAAATTAAAATATTACAGAATACAAAAATTTAATTCAAGATTCGAGTAACAGAAATTACCGCTTTCTATATCTTAGGGGTATGAAAAATAGACGTTGACTGATTTGCAGGCCTACCTATGCACACAAAATTTAATGAGAATCGGACTAGCAATTTCTGAAGAGTTTACAAGCATGAGAATTTTATATTTTAGCTTGGTTTTATTAAAAGTCCAATTTAATTCGAACAATTTAAAAACCTGTTTATGTATGCAATTATTGCTGCATGCAGAAAGTGCACAATTTGTGACATCTGCTCCAACAGGTCAGAGAAAATGTCTCAAAGCGTAATGGGGTCAAGTGTTTTGCAATTTCTATTTGTATAAAATCCACAATTATATTGTTATACTTATTGTGAAATCTTTCCAGTGTTTTCCTTTTATATGTTAGTTGTATAGAAAGTGTCAGGTGCATAAAGATGACAAAAACAATAAGAATGTATTTCAATAAAAATGTTTCTCTTCTTTTAGTGATTTCAATGAATTTTACCTGGGCTGCAATGTAGAAAAAACAGTGAAGGTTGAATTTATTATAATTACCAGACATTTCAAGATATCTTTTAAAGAGTGTTCTTTAAAGATATCTTGAAATGTCTGGTAAAAAGCTTTAAGGCTGTATTACTTGTGTATTGTAAGAAGTACCCTTGAATTAATTGGGACTTACGTTGGTTCATTTTGAGGACCATGGCACGGTAAAAACGCGAGAAAGGCGCCATAACGTTATGGTTACCGAAGAAACCTGTTACATATTCCCTTAGAGCCATTCCACTTGCACCGAAATCCACAAATAAACAAACAATTTCACGGTCACACTAATTGTTTATACACTAATAGAATAAATTTGACACTCATTATCACCGGGAATCGCTGCGAACATCAAGAAAATTACACATAAGCTGTCTTGACATGATCACTCGTTATAGATAAATGATAACAAATTGTTCGCGATTAAAAAGCTGATACGCTTAATGCATCCTATGTCCAGTTTTATCAAAAATGTTTATGTATCGGAATTTTGTGTTGACATCACGAATAGTCAGTTATGATCGATCGATCTTCCTTCCACCGCCCCACTTTGAACACTAGTGATGTCATTTTCCATGAATGTCGATACTTTTCACGATGTCAATGTCACTGTCAAAGAGTTTTTGACTCTTGTCTGTGCTCTTGTCTCTGCAATACGTCTATCTGCTCTCAGCTTAGATCATTAAGTAATGGATAACACTCGCAGGCGTTTCCCCTTTTGCCGAGGTATAAGATTATTCGAATCGAAAAATCTTATGCTTTCATAAAAACTACTTGCGTAATCGATTACAAACACTCTGCGTATTCGTAAAACATCGAAAGGACGTCTGCGAGTGCTCCGCTAAAAATGCCGTTTTGTGCTGTCAAGTCTTGCAGAAGCAATTCAAACATGTCGAATATTAAAAAAGATGGAATAACCTTTCATTTGTGTATATTTTTTTATATTTTTAACGTACATTTCTAATTAAATGCAATTTCTAATAATCGTCGATGTATCGTTTAGCGATATGATCAAGACAAATAATCGAGTCATGTTTACTCGATCATTGATGCGGCCCCACGAGACTATCATGGAAAGAAAATATACAAATTTAATCTTTATGAACTAAGAGATAAAGTTGAATTTAAAACGCGATAATGAACCGCATTCCTTACGAGACTATCTTTTATAGAAATACAAATTTAATCTTTATGATCTAAGTTATAAAGTTGAATTTAGAACGCGATATTGAACCGCACTCCCCACGAGACAACTTGGAATGAAATACAAATTTAATCTTTATGAACTTAGGGATAGAGTTGAATTTAAAAACTCGTCGCTTAAAAGGTCGTAAATTTTTACGACTTTCGTGACACAAATTATTTTTGTGAATGTGTGATTGTGTTTCAATAGTGTGAGTTACCCTCCCCGCACCAAAATCAGCAGAAAGTTTAGTTAGAACATTTGCCAGCGTACTCCATCCATTACTTAATGATCTAAGGCTCTCAGTTACGAATACGATTAAATAAGCGATTAAATTATTTAAATATTGTTAAAATTAATTATACGAATATAATAAAAACGAAAACCTGTAATAAAGTTATAGGCTGTTAATTTAACTTGCTGACGTAAACAGTGTGGTGTTAGGTGTAGCATATTGAATTTCATTTTTTCATTACAACTTCATTACCTAGTACTTTGTTCAACTTTATAACAGTTTCAAACTGTTTTTGAAGCCAGAGAAGATATTTTTAAATGTAGGCAACTGCTAATTATTATTTACCTATAATATAAATTAAAATAAAACGGTGTTCTACTCATAGAGATAATATGTACTACGTACTAGAGTGGCTATTCCAAACAAAAACATTGCGCGCGGCCGATGTGGTGGGGTACGTGTGGAACGAGCGGGGCGTGGCTTCAAGTTCAAAGATTAAGCAATGCGTGCAGATGCGACACATTGTGCAATCTGTTTACTCGGCACTATGGGGCCGTTCATAAAATACGTCACACTAAAATTAACTTTTTTTGAACCCCTCCCCCCCGGTTGTCACGCTGTGTCACACTTTCTGTGACCCCCCCTGGAAATATTTCGTCACAAAAACTAAGACCCTCCCCCCCTAAACATGATAAATTTTTATTGATAATACACAAATTTTGATATTAGAAAATATTTTTTTTCTTTTTATAATAAAATTTAAATAAATTAATGAATATCTTAAATATATCAAGTTACAATTTATTGTAATAAATACAGTGGTGGACGTTTAATTAGAAACACGTAACACGATGAAGTAGTCATCAAATTCATTGAACATTTACATGGCATTTATATGTATTAACGTATTAGAGATTAAGCATTATTTCATATGTAATAGAACACCCGTTTATCTAGTTTTATAAGAAATTGCTTAATTTTAATCAAACGTTAGCTTAAATTAATAAAATTAAACAACTTTAAGTGAAGTCTGATTTCGGAGTATTTTCAGTCTGGACAACAAATTAGAAACAGCATGGTTCGAGTGTTTTAAAGTCAAAACCTGTTGAAATGCCGCCAATATTTTTTTCTTCTACAAATATTTGCACCGTTTTTTAAACATTATATCTAAAAGTTTCTGAAAATTAATTAACTTTGCAGTAAAAATGGGTAAAAGTAAGATTTGTGACCCATCAACAAGAAAAATAATTTTAAGTTTAGATTTTGACAAAAACTGGAGTTACAGAATAATTGCAAATCATTTAGAGTGTTCGATAAAAATATATTCAATGCTATAGTTTATTTAAAAGAGCATGGTACTTCCGATCAAGTGCCTAGAAAAGCTCGACCATGAAAAACCACTGCACGCGAGGATAGGCAAATGATTCTTTTGGCAAAGATGGATCCTTTTAAAAGTTCAAATTCTATTATAAAATTAGTTTTTTCCGAAGATGAACCTCGCAATGTGTGAATGAGATCGGTTCGCAGGCAGTAAGTCGAGGCAAAATTTTTGAGAGAGACGAGACGCCAGGAAAGTACAGCTTCTTACTAGGCAGTACAGGGAACAACGATTTTCATTTACTTAGAAATATTGCTAGTGGACAGTCCGCCAGTGAAAAAGTTTTATTTTGGGATGAAACTAAAATTAATTTAATCAATTCTGATGGCAAAGGATACGCGCGTCGTTCAGTTAACCAGGCCTTAGATAATAAATAAACAGTTTAGCATGGCGGAGGAAACATTATTTAATTGTATGGGCACGTATGGGGTTGTTTTTAGACTGTTATAATCTTTGTAGACAACAACGGCTTTACAACGTCGTGGCTTAGATTGTATGAGATTTTAACACGTTTGCAAAAACATATTTTCTAATAGAATTGGAACCTTTAAATGGATCCGTTTTTGCGAAAAGAATTATTTGCCTATGCTCGCGAACAGTGGTTTTTCATGGTCGAGCTTTTTTAGGCGCTTAATCAGAAGTACCATGCTCTTTTAAATAATCTGTAGCATTGAATATCTTTTTATCGAACATTCTAAATGATTTTCAATTTTCCTGTAACTCTAGTTTTTGTCAAAATATAAACTTAACCCGCCAGCACTCGCGCCTCAAGAAATTACATCAGCACTCGCGTGTAGAGCATTTTGCTCACGTTTATGAATGTCAATAAATGCATGTTTTACCAATAAATATTAATAAAAAAATATTTTATTAAATAAAATACACATTATTTATTCGACAAAATATATATTCAAAAAGTTAACAACGTTAACCTTTTTTATTTTAATTAACAATCATAGAAACTAATTTGCCAGTATTGTAAGGCAGTCTTACGGAAAAAATTAGATAAAAAAACTTTTCAAAAAAAAAACTTAACTAAATATAAATAACTAAACTTCGTCGTATACGCAAGCTTTACACATATCACATAGTGTATGACTATGCTCGGTACATAAACATTTTTGGCAGTAAATGCAGCTCTTTTTGGTCTTGCGATTTTTGCGACTTGGGCAAACCGCGCAGATACCACTTGGTTTTTCTTCTTCTGGTAACTCAGATTCTGGTAAAAAACGTTTCAACACTTGCTGAAGAGGATATGAAATATTTTGGAAGGTGCTTCTTCTTTGGATATGTGGCTGTGTTAGTTGAAGAGCTAGTTGTTTCAAGTAGTCTCTGCGCGTGATGATTATACCCGTATTTTCTTTGTAAATGATTTAACTGTTGATTCCGGCTATGTTTAGGATCGTGAAAAATAATCTCAGCGGCCATCTACATGCCACTCTTGCCACAGAATACTCTTCTTTTAGTCGATCCACAACATCAATACCTCCTTTAGTTTTATTATAAAAGGTGATAATTTCTGGTTTCGCGGTAGTTCCAGTTGTTGGATCGATTCGGTCGTCGTTATGAAGTGTACTTATCATAAGAACATTTTTTTTATTCTTTTTGTTTGGTACGTAAGACACCAGAACCTTGCTCTTATGAAAACCAAAGATACTACTATCTTCCAAATCTTCCTCCACCAACCATGCCAAAATTTGTTCATCCCTTCGATCACGATCCATCTATAATAGAAATACATAATAGATTACTATGTCAGTAATGTAAAATCATAATATTACATAAAAGTAGCAGTAAAACTGTCGCTAAGATGAAAAAAATAAAGTCATGAGTAAAAAAAAGTACTTACGTCGATACCCGCGCGATGAGCAAAACGCCGCTTGATGGTACACGGCGCAACAAACCACCTCGTCCAAGTGACTGGCGCACACTGTCGAGAAGTGAACTGCATACAGGGATGGGGGACGGAACAAAACTCAGCTACCAAATGAACGATGTACGTACGAATAATTTTGACAAAATGGCGCGTGTTTTAAATTTACTGTGAGTAAAATGCTCATAGCGCGAGTGCTCGCGGGTTAAAATTATTTTTCTTGTTGATGGGTCACAAATCTTACTTTATCCCATTTATACTGCAAAGCTAATTAATTTTCAGAAACTTTTAGATGGAATGTTTAAAATACGGTGCAAATATTTGTAGAAGAATAAAATATTGGCGGCATTTCAACAGGTTTTGACGTTGGAACACTGGAACCATGCTGTTTCTAATTTGTTGTCCAGACTGAAAATACTCGGAAATCAGACTTCACTTAAAGTTGTTTAATTTTATTAATTTAAGCTAACGTTTGATTAAAATTAAGCAATTTCTTATAAAACTAGATAAACGGGTGTTTATAAAATATATGAAATAATGCTTAATCTCTAATACGATAATACACAAAAGTAAATAAATTTGATGACTACTTCATCCTGTTACGTGTTTCTAATTAAACGTCCACCACTGTATATGAATATACATTTAAATATGTATCTGTATATTTTTACTAATCTTAATACTATTATAAAGGCGAAAGTTTGTAAGTATGGATATATGGATGTATGGATGTATGGATGTTTGTTACTCTTTCACGCAATGAAATTTAGCACACATATAGAGGGTAACTTGGATTAACACATAGGATAGGTTTTATCCCGGAAATCCCACGGGAACGGGAACTATGCGGGTTTTCCTTTGAAAACGCGGGCGAAGCCGCGGGCGGAAATCTAGTACGAAATAAATGACTTCTATCATTACAAAATTGAAAAAAAAAGTCGAGAGAATGAATACTCAGACAAAATTTTTAATGAACGGCGAACGTCACGCCGCTGCCGTAGACCCCCTGTCCCCCCTTGTCACATCTTGTCACACTCGCGAAAACCCCTCCCCCCCCCTTGTATGCGATCGTATTTTATGAACGGCCCCTATCTGGTGGTACTGATACTAGGGAATTAATAAAAAGAGGATTTTATATTAAACTATGTATTTTAATTTCCTTTAAATAATATCAATTTAGTAAGCTTTTGTCGTTTTGTGTAGTAATCAATAGTTTTATCAGTTTTTGCTTCATGATGTAATCGAATTTTGGAGTATTGGTTTATAATAGCCCTAATTAAATGGATACGATGATTCAATGTTGATGGCGTTTACGTATAAGAAACTCACATTTTGAAAAATCTCACGTGAGATTCGGGGATGGGGGAGGGGGTTGAATAAAATCTCACGACATCTCACCAGGGGGGGAGGGAGGGGCAGAAAATTAAAAAAAACACCTCACGTAATTTATGGACGCCCCCTTACTCGATCACAATTTTTGTTACGAATGTGAAAGACGAAACAATAAAACACGCAAAGCGGCTTTTACTATAAACGGAACTACATTTAAAAATATACTTTATTTATTGAGTTATAAGGTTGCTTCCATTCTGTTTATTTACATTCTCAAAAACATCAATCGCGGCAGAGGCGGCTTGCGACAAAGGCGGCTTGTGTCAAAGGCCTCGGCGATATCATTTAACAACATAATATGTACTTTAGGCAAACTTGTAATAAGATCTAATTTACCTACTTTCTTATTAGTCCATTTGACAAGGATATTGGGTAAGATACCTATTGGAATAATTTTATTATTATGTATGTACTTATTAAATCCGCGAATAAAAAAAATTTTTAGTCGCGAATATAGAAAGTGGGTCGCATTTTTTTAATCCGCGAATAGTGAAAACGCGAATAAAGGAAGCGCGATTAAGGAACTTTTACTGTATTAGTTTCTGTGAATGTTGTGTTTATTTGTAATTGTTGTGCATAATAATTTATAAATCCTATTGGAACAACTGTTGATGAACCTTTTTTTAATAAATAAAAATAGGTAAATAAATAAATATTACTTAATATAACCTACCGTTTTACTTTGCGTAGTCGGGTAAAAGTATAAATATTTAGGTACTACACCACGGTAATCTTTCCTAGTATATATTATTGTATATTCATAGTTAAAAAATCCAGTTACATTTTTTTAACAGACTCATCGATAGTGTCACGTCTGTGCTGTTAGTCTATGAAAAATGGCGCGAAACGCAGAACGCGTGATGATTTTTCGCAAAATGATAACAATATTAGTAAAATGCATGACTTACTCATAATAAGGAAACTTACTGGTGAAAAGTCACTCCTCGGGCTTTGTTTGTATTATAGGAACTGTTAAAACAATATCTTAGCACACACGAAGGCATTTTGAACTGAGCAATAACACGTGTTGACGCGGCAAGCGGGGGGCACAGTCCGGCACAGACTAAATGAGACTTGTGACTTTTGCCTCTAGCTCGTGTTAAAGAGAGTGTAGTAGCGATGGCCTCTCTAGTACGTAGTACTCTCTATGGTTCTACTGTATCTTTTTTATTTTAATGTCCTACACCGTTTGTAATTTGAGTTGGTGAAATTATATTATTTAGTCTTGTCTTGCTTTTTTTTTTGTAAGTAAAGAGAGTAAGTTTTCTGATTGTTACCTGTGGTAACCATATTGTGGTAAAAGCTCTTTGCATTGGTCACAACCGCCCATAAAATAAGCAGTTGCAGTAAACACGCGGTTGTTATGCAGGCTACCATAGAAATCTAAATAACAAGGCAATAGAAGTCGTAAGCACGCGTGACATTGTCGCCGCTCAGGTGGTTACCATGCCACAAGTCTGTTCGTCGCTTGGTGGTCGCTTGTTCAATTGTTCCTGACACGTGCGTGACTAAACATGGTGTGTTACAGCATTTCCCACTGCGGAAATTCTTCCATAAATTGTAATTATACTAATAAAGGAATAAAATTTCACCGGTAAGTATTTTTGTTTATAAATATTGCCGTTTTTCCTTAAAATTATAGAATATTTACAAGTATTACGAGTGTCACCATAGTAATCGAAATAACAATGAATGACACAGTCGACCATTCTTATTATCACGTTTAACACAAATTTCAACCTTATTTCTATGAGTTTATGTTCAAAGTTATATCTATTGAAAATTGACAACCTCTGTTGTAGAAAAGCCGAATTTTTGCGTATTGGAGCAAAAATAAACAAAACGTCTCATATACTTAGGGATGTTATTCTAAAATAAACCGTAAATTCGTGCGTTAGGATACATATTAAAAAGCTTAATTTAATATTTAAGTTAGTTTTCACTAAAATCAAGCTGTCCAATAAAAGGCATAGTTTACTTGTGTGTACTGTTTAGCTATCGGTTTAAATGTGTTCATTTTGGCGACAGCGGTTTTCATACGAATTATGACATTATAGCACTTCTATGTGTCTTGTTATTTAGATTTCTATGCAGGCTACTTTTTATGGCCTTTTAAGTTTAAGTAATTTTTTTTAGGTAAGTAAGTAGGTACTTAGTTATTTGTTATTTTTATAACGAAATTAATTTATTATTAATCATCAACTACGGGTATAGCCTGGTTTGTTTACGCAAGTAATTGTTTTTTTTTATTTTTAATAATTGTTGTTATTAATGCGGTTGGCTTACTATTTTTACGGTTGGCCTACGTCTTTTAGACAACGAGGTAGGTATAACAATGTAGGGTTGTAACTTGTAATTCTAACATGTCCACGTTAATAATTATTAATATTGTTTTTTTTTGTTCAGTTTATAGGTATTGTTATGCGTGTGTGCAAGACACATTACGATTTATAAATGTGCGGAAACTGATTTGGGAATAAATACAATACGTTTTGTATTTGGTTTTGGCGTTATGTTGGTTGTTTGGTGTGGTTGTTAAAGATGAAGAACAAAACAATACCACTTCTGGAGTAGAATTTTAAATTCGTAAAAGAAGGCGTATGCAAAATAGTGGCGGACATGTTGAACATAAAAAATAATAAGACTACATACTTAGGTTTTTCTTTGGAACTTGAAAGTATTAAAAATTTTATGTCTCCCCTACAGCATTTTCACTGCAGGGACACGGGCTAGCTATAGAGCTATATCATATAGATGAGGGACGAGGGTTTAGGCCATAAATGCACCACAAGTGCGGGTAGGCAGAATAAATGTATATATTATGACGTTGAATTTTTTTTATTTTGGGACATGCCGGTTCCCTCACGATGTTTTTCTTCATCGTTACAGATTCGATGATGTGGATAATGCGCGGATAAAATGAAAATTTTATTTCCACGGTCTCGAACCGCCATTTTGATTTAAGATTGAGGTTTTCACTTTAATCTAAGGTCTTCACCACTGAGCCGCCAGATCTGCATTCTGACTGTTAAAATTATTATAATACGTAGTTAAGTACCTACTTAAGTACCTAATACTCTTTCAGAAAATTTATTATAATCTAGTTAACCCATTCATAAAATTCAGGAAAATTTAATCACCCTCGTACCTATATTATGAGCGAAAATAAACCTTATGCGTAACAACAATAAGTAGGTTTATTATTCTTAAATCAAATTGCATTAAGCTTTATAAGTAGGTAGCTTAGCTATGAATGTATTTAGATGCATTTAAGGGTAAGCGCGATCGATCGCAGGTCTTCACAAGGCCAAGACGTTAGCACTTACATCTGTTATCTCATTATCTAGGCGGTTCCACTTAACCCATAAGCCTCTGTCATAATGCCAGCATCTGCCTTTTATGAACGGTCCAGATTATTATCTAACTTTTCTAGTTGTTACAGTGCTTGTAGAGTTTCAGGCTTTAGCAACTACCGCTTTTTAAGTTTTAGTTTTATTGCGTCGTAAATAAAAATAGGTATAGGTACGGAACCCCGCTTAGCGCACTGTGTGCAATTAGAAGAATATATTGGACCAAGTCAATCGTATACCTATATCCACGGATTGCAAAAACATTGAAATCTCAATTCTTAGCTCTTCACTTTCATAATATGCAACAAAGGATCAATAAACAAGACATAAGATGAAACTGCGAGACGATATTGCACGTGGGAGAAATCCTTATCATTGTCCGAGTCACCTTTGACCGCACAGGTGACAGGTGTGGAAGACAATACCTACTAGCAATGAACTGCAGTAAACACAATAGGGCATACAAATTAGGTCACAGAGAATGAGAATAGACATAAATGAACAATTTCAACACGAGTTCAGCCCCCCTATGCAAGTGGCTTTCTGTTAGCGTAGCGTTCAATAGAATAGACTACGAATGTATGAGATTGACGTAAGCTGTAGATACGTTTATCTACAGCTTACGTCAATCTCATACATTCGTAGTCATCGATTCATTCGTAACGTCGAGTCATTCGTAAACGATGAACTAATGAATTTAAATCATTATCGATTACAGGCAACGTCTGCAACAGACTACTACATGAAATATTAGTTTTACCTAGAAGTAGCCAACCAAAGATTGAATTAAACGCGGTAGGTTGGTTGGCACCTCCCTTGATATGTTGATTAAGAACAGAGTCAGCGAATACATCAGCAGCAAGCAAAATGTCAATGGGACCAGGTATATCGAAACCAGGGTCCGCTAACGGCAACGATTTAATATGGGACCAACTTGATGAATTAAGTTGAGCGATAGGTTGATCGCCACATATTTTAGATATGACGTGCATATCTAAGTTAAATAGAACTCGACCGTTAGTGCCGATAGAACAAGTGACGTCACCAATAATAGGTGCATCCGCTTCTCCTATGCCACTAATTGACACGGTTGTTGAAGCCGGCGTTAAATTTAAAAGTTTTACTGCTGATTCCGTTATGAAATTGCTCTGACTGCCCGTATCAAACAGGGCACGAAACGATTGCATATTACCTGAAGCATCCTTAACCTGAACGATAGCTGTGGCTAACAGCACTGTATGATTCGTATGTGACCTTGACACCAGCGACGACCCGATTTGATTTGATTCGATCTTAGTGTTATGATCGCGATGGAGTAAGGTGTGATGTTTACGCTTACACATACGACACGAAAAAATAGATTTGCAATTTTTTAATTGATGTGATGGCTTCAGGCAATTAAAGCACCAATTGTTTTGAGTGGCAATAGCCATACGATCGTCAATCGATTTACTAATAAAATCTTGACAAGAAAAAATAGAATGCGACTTATGGCAATACGCGCAGCTACTTGAATAAACTTTAGACTTATCGTTCGAATTACCTCTATTGTTCATAGCAACAAGTGCATTTGAATTGAAACGTTTCGTTGATTGATTTTGAGTAGTCGAAGGCTTTAAAGATTTATTGACACCAGAAAAATGTGTATCTCGTAATAAGGCTTCGCATTTAGAACGCAAAAAACCCCTTAATTGATCATAAGACGGCAACTCCATGTTAGAATGTTTCTCCTCAAAATCGCGGCGTAAGTTCCTGTCTAATTTTGATAAAATATGGTAAGCCAGGACGAAATCCCACTGATCTATCGGTAACTCAATAGATTTTAAAATATTTAAATTTTCATCGAATAAATCGAGTGACTTTTGAAACTCAGTTGCGTTGTTATGCATGAAGTTAGTGTTTAAAATATCTTGCCAACAAGTAAAAGCTAATGTTCGTTTACATTTATAGCGATTAATAAGAGCTTCATACGCGTCGCGATAATATTCGTGAGTCATAGGGAACGCCTTAACCACCGATAACGCATCCCCGCTAAGAGAAGAAATTAAATAATGAAACTTTTCCGTGTCCGAAACTGACGTTGAGTTATGAATTAAAGAATTAAACGTATCATAAAACACAGGCCACTGCTTAATATTGCCCGAAAAATGTGGCAATGTAATTTTAGGTAAACGGATATTCGATGAATTGATGTTCGAGTTAATCGAATTATTTGTATCATGTTTAGTTAAACTAATATAAATAGACTGTAGGTATCTGAAAATATAAATCGTCGAATTGTTGATCGTGTGACTTGAGTAGATACGTTTATCTACAGCTTACGTCAATCTCATACATTCGTAGTCTATTCTATTGAACGCTACGCTAACAGAAAGCCACTTGCATAGGGGGGCAGTTGTTGATCACGTATTAATTAATTCACAGGTACTCGAAATAGAACATTATTACTGCATCCCGCGAATGAGCTATTGAAATGATTCTGTGGTTCACGCATTTAGTTTGATATTTGTAGGAATAGAAGCCAATTACTTGTGCGGTTTGTTCTCGTTAATTTTCTATTGTACTTTATTATGTCGCGTCTTTTATAAAATAAAAAGCGGGGAATAACAGGAAAAGTCGTAGCAAGAAAAAATTATTGATTCATCTTCCATGAAGAAAATAATTAGTTCAGTTTGAAGAAGCAAAAATTGTGTGTTCAAAGGCGAAAATTGTAAATATTTTTTGTATAATTTATAATATAATATGTACTAGCTCTCCGCCCGCGGCTTCGCCTGCGTTTCTAAAGAAAAACCCGCATAGTTCCCGTTCCCGTGGGATTTCCGGGATAAAACCTATCCTATGTGTTAATCCAAGTTACCCTCTATATGTGTGCTAAATTTCATTTTAATGGGTTCAGTACAATTTGCGTGAAAGAGTAACAAACACACACACACATCCTCACAAACTTTCGCATTTATAATATTAGTAGGATTCCTAGTGCATAAACAAGGCATTAAAAAGTAACAACTACTATAAATTAAATGTTAGCGGAAAAATACCAATAGCCTTCATAGCAATTAAGCTCTGATAGACGATACTGTGTAATATGATTGGCTGTAATTAAATAGATTTATTACACATTGCTTTGCTTTTAAAATATTATGTTTAAAAAAGAAATGATCCTTTTTTGAGTTTAATTATTGTGTCATGGAAAGCTTAGTCTTTTTTAGCTTATGTGGTGTAGTAGGTTTACTTATAAATATTTTATAAATAAACGAATAAAAATCTATTTTTAACATACGATTGCCGATATTTGTAATAACAAAAATTTCCGTTGTTATAACACCTGACGGCTAATACAGTGGTTTAATTGGGTTAACGATTCTTAATTTGGGAACTGCTAAACAATTTAAAAGACGACCCTGACTCCTTGCACCAAAGAACTTCCTTCTTACAAAGCACTTACCGAGCAGTGTAAACTTTTTGAAGATCGTCTGCAACCACACCATCCTCTACAGCCTAGCGTAGCAACGAATCCATCCTCACACATTGATTCACAACGCAGTGAAATAGAAGTCGATCACGTGGGCCACGTAGAACAGCAGGCAGGTGGCGATGTACATCATGATGAGGATCTGCACCAACATGGTGACCGCGGGGCTGCGTGCTCGAGACTGGTGCTCGTGATGGACGTGATAGCCGGCAGTGATGGACGGCGCGGACTCACCGCTCGCAAGTGTGAAGCCCCACAGGTGAAGGGTATTCATTCATGTGATTTTTTCTTTATGTCGAGAAACGTGGTGATTTCTAACAATTTTGATGATGTTTTAATTTATTCAGTAATTTTATTTAGTATTCGATGGAGGTTGAGATCGATGATGTTTCCACTGAAGTAAATTGATTCATAAAATTATTTGAATAATGATTGTTATTTTACAAAGATCCCAATAGCTTAATTTCATGAACGCATAACGTATACAACGTTATGCGTTCATGAAATTAAGCTAGAAAAAGATTAAGAGTCCTTGAAGTTCATTATTTAAATTCTGTAGAGTTAGAGTTTCTACAAAAAGAAAAATAGTCCTGAGCCATATGACTTGCAGTATTTTTGTTTGAACGGGGCCCCAATGGCTCCATTTGGTATACTCAGGGCTCCACCAATAGAATGTACGACTCTGGAAGCCATACACAAGGTGAATGCCGCCCTATCTTATTGTGGTGTTACGCAAACGATTTGTGGCTTACAAAATTAATAATATAGTCACTTGTAGGGAATCACCGGGTGCGCATACGTTGTCTTTTTTGCTTAGTACGTACCTGGCATTCAAATTTGGGAATTGAGAAATAGTTTAATTGTTTATTGTTTTCTCTTTGAATATGTAACAAAACCAGTCGGCGTTATTAGTTAGGTACTACTAAAATTACTGGATTGTTACTATTTGATAAATATTTGTCAAAAGAAGATATGTATAGGTAATCTCTATTGCTCTTTCTGTTAAGAGGATTATGTGCCTAGGTTATTAGAATTTGATTCATAGTATTTCTTCACCCTTGGGAAATCTTCAAGATTCAACTGATAGTAGGTACTCATTGCTATTATTATCTCCTACTGTCGATGTATAAACTTTGAATAAAATTAACAATAAGTAGTAACTAGATATAAATGTTATAAGGTCAATCTCGAGTTACTTATAAAAAAAGATCTGAAAACTTTTCAATAAATTAAATACTTACATGTTTTATTAATTAGGTTTTCTTTGTCTCTTTTATAATATGTTATTACAAGAACAAAGAACTTTATGGGTATTTAAGTAATACGACTTTTATAGAATTATACTATAAAAGTCGTATTACTTAAATACCCAATAAAAATATAGAATATAAAAAGTAATATTATACGTATTACTTTTTATTGATATTTAGTTTTTATTCATTCTTTGTGTTATTTTCTGGAATCGCTTCGAATGATAACCGAATGGTAATAATGTATTTTTTTTTATGTATCTAAATAATGTTTGTACTGTATCAAATTATTTTCGAAGGAGTTTCTGAGAAGATTACATTAGTATGTAGTTGGTAGTATCTATATTTGGTGTATTCTAGAACGATATCTGTAGACCTCAATTCTTTTTTACCTCACATTAACTTCACCTCCTCCCAAAATTAATTGGATGTGTTGAATATTTTTAGGGAAAATATGTTTTACTTATATAAAATAAGAAACATTTAATCCCGATTTTCTACAGTAACTAATTCTAAAGTAATGGGAATAAGAAGTTAGAACAATTTCCTTTTGCAATTAAAGACGCGGTCTTATACAATCTAGAGTCTCGTAGAGGCGCCTCGACTTATGCAGCTTAGTTCGAGATTATATCATTCTATATATTGTGAATGCTATATTAAATTAAGGGAAGACATGTATTTTAAAACAGAAATAAATGTTTCAAGGACTGTCTGTTTAAATAAAAATTAGGATGTGAAATGTATGAATGCGCATAATTTCCGAAAAAGTTCGGTTCTCTATCTGTGATATTTTGCGCTCTGTTCATTATTTTTGGACTAAGGTGTTGATGTTTTATACAAATAATGAAAATAAAAATAAATCGACTTCAAAATTAAATAAATAATAAGTAGATAAATACTCGGAGGTGTATTCTAGGGTACATATTTAAATTTTTACACAATACCACAATATACGGTCTACGAAATATCAATTAATAGTAATTTGTAAACAAAACAAGGATTGTACTTTAACAAAATGGTAATCCATAATATTTAATAGAAACTAATCTAGAGCCACCATGCACATAGTAAGTACGGTGCCAGATGTAGGTACCTAACAAGTAATATCGTTGCTAATTATATAAAAAAGCTTTACTCTAATAAAAATACTCTTAAAAATAAGCTCCAGCTGGTGTTGGGATGGCTTAGTACTTATAAGCTATTATCTACTAATAGAGGAACATAGTAAGAAATGTTATTGTTATGCTGTATATATAAATAAATAAATAAAATAAATTAAGACTGTACTTTATTCAACTGCTTAATAATGCAAATTGTATTTATCAAATCTTTATTGTATGTTTCTGAACGCATATGTAAGTATAGCATATAACTTAAGACCTAACTCTAGAATTTTTATAGCGTGGTATATTTTACGAAATATCAACTAGCCACTTGTCCCGGGTCCACTGTTGTTGAGTCGGGAAAAAATAAAATTACCTTTGTTTTTCGGGAAAGATTTAGTTTTCTTATGACCTACGAATTTTTAAAATCGATCTTGTAGTTTTGAGATAATCGTAAGGATGTAATATCGAACTAATAACGTTCTATTTATATTATACCTACTTAGCTTAGTAAAGACATTTTTTCTAAATACCATCTTTGTATTCACTTCGTTAACTTCAAGGAGACAGTATTTCACACGTAGGAAATATAAAATTACATTTATTTCTTTATCACTACAGAACATAAATTGCACATTATTGTACCTACCGTGAAACGTCAAAGCGATATTTCACACGTATATCGTTTCCATTGTGTTTTATTTGTATTGCGATCGGATAATGTTATAATTTTATAAAAATATGATACACTAGAGGTCCGCCCCGGCTTCGCCCGTGGTACATAATATTTCGCAATAAAAGGTCTTTCTCGGGTATCAAAATATCTCCATACCAAATTTCATGCAAATTGGTTCAGTAGTTTAGGCGTGATTGAGTAACAGACAGACAGACAGAGTTACTTTCGCATTTATAATATTAGTACGGATTAATATCAATTTATTGAAGAGAAAGTAATTTTATAGATATTGTTCTATGTAATACTACCTACATCCATTGAAATGATAAACCGCTCAACGTCTCTCAGGTGATAATCCTTTTGCAAAGCGCAATATTCCAGAATGTTCTAAGGTTATTAATGGTATTTGGTAAATTAATTGTAAAGTTGCTTTACCTAGATATAGATTAAGATACTAACGTAAAATTACCAATTTTTATAGTATAAATTTATAAAGAATAGAAAATTCGCCCCGGAATGGCGCGAAAGGATGCGGGTTCGAGTCCCGCCTCATATAATACTACTACTAACCTGGGCCCCAACAACCTAGCAACGCAGTAATTGGTCAAATATAAGGCCTTTATATAATTAACAAGGTTGCTTTGTGCTTAAGCATTATTATATTATAGAGAGTAGAGACCGGCCATTATATCAAATTATTGCCATCAAAGGTAAGCTACAACCGCTGTATTAACTCATTACACCCATTCTCCTCTTGGCTCTTTGTCAAAGGTATCTCGCATCTACACAGTACATATCTATACTTTTAATAAAATTAGCTGTGCCGGGCGGTTTCGGAAGCAGCTGTTGGTAAAAGCATATTTCTATTGGTAATTTATTCCTGTACATAAAAACAGTTTTCACGTGAAAGAGCAACGAACATGCATACATACAGATTACAGACATACTTATAAACTTTCACTTTTATTAAGCTATTGCATAGCTTCTATCGCGGGCCTTGAGCGCGGGGACCGAATCGAGAAATTCCGTAACGAAAAAACCTCACGCTCCCCACTCCGACGGGCACGGAGGTGTGGCTTGAAGGCATGCTATGCAATAGCTTTACCGCGGCAGTCCTCGAGTGCCACACGTCTTTTTATATTACTTAGTAGGATTAGTAGGATAAGATTCCCGTGTCACAGCTTTTGTGATCAAGCTCCTCGGAAATTACTTGATCGTTTTTTTTTTGAGTAGGTATACCAACATACCTAGTTTTAGTATTATGATAGGTCCGAACCGAGGTCGTGAACTTTTTTTATAACCTCTAGTGATACGGGTGTCCTGGCAAAACAACGTTTACTGGGTCAGCTAGTTGTAATATAAAAAGTTTTTGTTTTATTCCTATATTTTCTAGTAGAGTCCACACAGAGCATCCTCGCGAAGAATTTTCGTCGCGAAAAAGCCCGGTCAGTGTGGGCGTGACTCAGCCGAGAATATTTGGATTCGCCAATTGAAAAATAATGATACCAACACTTTATACGACATTTATATGCAAATTTGTAAACCAACGAAAGCGTTTCAAATCCCGGTTTTAAAAATTGGTCCAATAAATATAATTTAATGTGAATGTTAATTTCTTTATTTTATATTTTTAGGTACAGTACACAACATACAGATGAGTGCATACCTACACAATCAAAAGAAGGTTGAGTGATATGTATGAAAAATTGTTTCCAAACCAAAATGTTATCTAATAATAAAACGTTTAGTTCAAGACTACAACTTACTGATTCTGGTTTGTCCATCAGCCACATTGGTTGCTGGTAGAGCCAGTCCATCCAGCGTGTCTTCACTGCCGATCTGATGAAGTGGTAACTCCACAGTATCCGGGGAGCCTCCTGGCCACGCCATCACTCACCATCACACACACACACGCGTTTGTTTACACACGCACTTGTTCACACATCTTTGTGTTAGTTTAACACAAGACACATTATGGATATGTATTTGAACACAATGTAGCACCCATCAAGTCTTATACGTCCAAATATTCAATCAATGTTATGGAATGATTTGTTTTAACTTTTAATGTGGTTTAAACTCAGATTTATAAGTCCTTTGAAATCAGAAAATACATGTTTAAATTACAAAACATGTCCTTTAGATAATATTTTTTAATGAACGTATAAATAAAATTTTGTCAGTACATTGCCGCCTCTACATTGAACACAAGAAACTACGACATTGAATATTCAGGTGCCGACCGGACCACCACGATTTACTATATCAAAGTTACTACAGCCACCTACAGCAGACATCAGTGTCATAGGAACCTAGTTATAATAATGAATATCATATTATTATAGTGTTAGAGTGATTCATTCTTAATGACACTCGATATGCAGGTAAAGTACCACATTATCTAATATTTCTGTAACTAATATTGAATTTCAATAACTTTGTGATACTCTATTTTTGTCATCATAACGTAAGAAAGATGTTGAGTATAAGAATATCAACAGGTATACAATTAATGTATTTATGAGGACATCTATGAAAATAATACATATTTTATTTTATCGCTCTAGGTATGTAAACTTATTTTATATTTATTACGTTTGATGCACAAATAAAATGTTTTATTTTGATTTTCTTATTTATTGGTGTCTGTGTGACTTCCCAGGAGCCGCCTCTACATTTTAGTTTTTCATATCTATTTCGCGTAAGTATTGGAGTAAGATTTGTTATTTCATTTCTTGTAAACATATAGGTAAATTCAATGATAATAATTGTGGTAAATCATGACTTATATCTCTGTATTGCAAACTTTTATTGTGTTTCTGAAGTGTTGGTTTGTGCTCTGACTTAACAGAATATCCTTTGATAAAGGTAATTTGGGTTATTGAGCCGAAAATATAATGTAACAATACATTAACAATCAGGAAGTACCTAGTTTGTAAATCATTCCGCTGATAGTGGATTTGGAAAGAAGATAAGTCAACAGAGAAAAGTCGGCATGACAGTCTTGATCTTATCAAATCAGATAATATAAAATGTTATACTTTGAGCATGAGAAGACAATTTAAACTGCCGATTACAACTTTGAATGATACTTATACATCGATTAGTTGATAATGAAGTTTATAATTAGTACTAATTATTATTTAAGTGGGTATTGGAACTAATTACGGAAAAGTCGTTGGGAAAAGTTATGAGTCGTGGTCTAAATGCCCGTAAATGGTCAGTAAATTTGTAGAGCTTGCTCTGCCATTTGATTCCCCAAGTTTTACTTATTCTATAATTAATAAAACAGACTATAAATAATTGATAATTAGTTATAAACTTATAAGCAAGCATCCCGATCGTGACTACCTGTGTAAACTCTAACGGGAAGTTAGTTGGTTCTATTAGCGCGTGCTACACATAACGACTTGAGTTCACTCATCTCTGCGAATGAAACATATCGTCATAGTATTTATACATTATTCTAGGAATAAAAAAAATTGGTTGTTTGTAAAGTAGGTTTACGATCGAGATGTTTACGTGATAACATAATGCAGTGGCAGCGCTCGAGATGAGACGGGAGATCGGTCCGTCTCTCTCTCGTTATACCTGCGATCGCGCTCGTGAGGTTTTGGTGTGACACAAGTTTCTGAACATGTCACCCGACTAAAACGATTTTAAAAACGTTATCACGTTAAAAATGTAAACATTGAAACAACATTATAGTACTGTTAGTAAAGACATTATATATTTATCTAAACTAATGTTCCGTAGAATTCACAAGGCTATAGTATAAATAATAAATATTATATTGTTTAGTGAAATAAACAATTGTTTACTTCTATACTTATTTCAAAACTGAAGTAAATAATTGGGTATCACTAGATGAGACACCGAAACGTTTATCAGTGAAATTGTGAACTTATTTAAAATAGTCCAAGCACTCCAGAAACGCACACCAAAAAATTGGGTTGTATCTAATATACCATTACAATTAAGATACTTTATAAGACACTAGCTCCTTAAGCTTTTACATACTCGCAAGTCACAAATCACGCACTTATTTAATTGGTAAATTTTGTTGGAACCGTCGGTCAACACGCGATCCCACGCATCCACTGAACTGCTAAAGATAGTCTGATAAGATTACACGGTTTCTCACGAAGTTGCGACACTGCAGGTGTGACGCCACGCTTGTGACGTCACGTGTGTACACACCCTTATGCGGGGACTATGCTTTTGGAACGAAATTGAAATTAATAGTCGTGACATGAATTTGGGTTCGGTAATGATTCGCGTGGATAAGAGTTATTAAATATCTTTGTGCACGAATTATGACATGTATGCTTATAAGCATGCTTATAAAAAATATAGCAATAAATTATATATTAGCCTTACAGCAAATTTTTTTTAAACTCTCATTCGAATGTGGATGCAAATATTACCTTAAATTCAGCTCCGTTAAACTATAGAATAAAAGGCAAAAAATACGAATTACGCATGGTTAATGTGGTTAATGCATTAATTTGGATTAATACTTTATTACCATATTTTTATTTCCTATTGTTCTTTCATCTGAATATTTCTATAGGACTTAAAAATTATCACATGACGTGCGTCGGTCTGAAACAATCGTTAAAATTGTTTAAGTAATAACAATAAACGATTTCTAATAGTGTGTTATCATTGTTCCCTTATTTTAATTTATTTAATTTATATCAAGATATTATGTTTATATTTATAATACATTGATATTTATTTCATAATACAACGTAAGGGTCGATAGCACTACGTCGAAGTTTGACCATTGAGCTATATGTATAAAGATAAACAAATAATTTTTAAAGCTTTTAAAATAAATATTAGACAGCATAGTCACCCCACTAACACATATAAAGCTCAGCGCTCACTGGTCACTCCCTTCGCGTGAAACCTTTTTTCGTGATTATAGTAGTCTTTGTTTTACGGCCAGCTGTAATGAGTTTCGCGTGGACAATGGTACTCAATTTGTCATCCGCTCACAAATATGGTGCGTTAAATTGAATTCTATTATTATTTTGACATGAAACACTTTCTAGTTGATCGAATGACGTCATTGTTTAGTGTATTTTTAATTTAGTTCCTGTTCCAACATAAAGCTCTTACTACACTTGTAATGTTTCTGACGATTTTTTTTTTGTAAAAGACGGGACAATTTTCTTTGTGCACTGAAAGAAAAACAATCGATACATGTTAATTAGAACTGGTAACTTGTTTAAGGGTTGGTTTTGCATAATCGCTCACTAAAATCTATTATTCAATGAGGTTCAAAGCATTCTTTAGAGACGAGGCAGAAGCCTTTGGCTTAACAAGTGAGGTCTGAATAATTTATTGGTTAAAGAAACCTACAGCTGCGGCACACACTCAATTACTTCAGCTGTGTTTTGATTTTATTTCACACTTTTCACGTGCACTCAGTGTCTGTTTTAATAATCTGTTTTCATAATCAGAACAACATGACTGTTACTGTTTGTATTTTATTAAATTGTATTATTAATATAAATAATACAATTTAATAAAATACATATTATATATAAATATAACGAAACAGTGCCGCACTACAAACTCTAGTCTGAGCAAAAGCTCAAAAATAAGCGCGAATAAGTTTCTCGCAGAAGGTCGCAGAGGTTGACCATTGCCATTTGACCCAATTAACTTTAAAATGTGTTGTTTAATTGTTTTGGCAATAACTTTTACGTTAGATAGCAGTTAATCTAACTTTCTTTCTACACACTGAAAAAGGAAATGAATCAACTAATTATTAACGAAAGAATGATTAAAATATTTTGAAGAAATTTTATTTGAAAAACTGAACCAACTATTTACTTTGTAAAAAGTAAACAATGTTGAGAGAAACATGTAATGTGGTAAGATAAATGATAAAATGGTTCACATTACCTGAGTTTTAATTAAAAATTTCAGTATCTTCCTTGTGGATAACAAACCTTTTACATTTCATGAAATATGAATCAATGTAAACAGTACGGAAAAAGTATATGAATAATTGAAATGTAAGCTGCGTTCCAGGGTGCAAATGAACAGGAGATCGCTGTTATTAGCATGTTTTTATGCAAATCTCTTTCTTGATTATTGTAAGTACACAAAAAGAAAACAGTTGTTGTTGCTAAGTGTATTTGTAGTAATTATTGTGAAAAGGAAAACAATATTAATTTTACTTTCCTAAAAACTGACCATTATAATTAGCTTCATTTAGGTCATTATAAAATGATTTATTTTTAATTAACTAAGCATAGAGCTTTACAGTTTTTCGTATATATTAATTAATTACAACATAAATGATATACAATTACTTAATTTGAAACTCGACCTTATAGATCTTGATTGATTATGATATGAATTTTTATTGAACCTATAACTATAAACTAATATACTGAATAGTAATGTATGTTTAAAACATTGTGGTTTTATTTTACCTGCATATTATCCTCATATAAATAATGTAAACCGAACATAGCCTGTTTAACTCGAATATTTAAAATTCATTCCGAGAAAACGCAACTTGTAAGTTTTTACACGAATAAATTGATTTAATTGCTTTTTTAAAGTGTAAACCTTACCAATATTTCACATATTATTAATTTAAAGTTATATAAAAGTATTATTTGTGTAATGAATACGTTATTTTACAAAGTTATCGTGCGCCGAGGGCGGGCGGGCGGCGGCGTGCGGCACCCTCGCGTCCCTGTGTGGTACTGGGCGGGAAATTAGAAACAGAATTATCACACAGCTGAAAAGGCTTGGAAACCTACTTTGATAAAGACATTAAGCTTGTCTGCGTTAAGGTTTTAAAGACGGAAATGTAGTATTTCTCAACAATGTGTATCTTACATACCTATGTTATTTGCTCTAGTTTTATAGCGTTTTATTTATATTACTTTTTTTACTTCTGATTAAGCTGTGTAGGTACTTAAAGGATACAAAGATATATACCTATACTTACATTAATAATTTGCGTTGAGACTAGATTTTAATCTATACTGCTAATATTATAAAGCTGAAGAGTTTGTTTGTTTGTTTGAACGCGCTAATCTCAGGAACTACTGGTCCGATTTTAAAAATTCTTTCGGTGTATTTATCGAGGAAGGCTATATAATATCATCACCCTAAGACTATCAGGAGCGGAGCAATGCGGGTGAAACCGCGGGTCACAGCTAGTATTAATTAATTATTTTACGCTCTACATAATTTAAAATATAAATACTGCGATAATTGCAAACAATCGACTTACAATTTAATTTCTTTTCTTAACAGTTTAAATAATAAAAATCCTTCGATGGAAAAGTTTGTTTCTATGACGTGCCGACCGGACTAAGCTTGAGCATTTAACTTTGTTTCAATGTAATTTCACCGCCTTTCGATTGACATCGATCGTCTACTTAATTGAATATAAGCTTGTTATTTGAAAAGAAAATAATTGGAAACTTTTATACGTATAAATCTTTGATACTTCTTTACATTACTTATGAATTTATAGAAAATAAATTTCATAACGCACACCTATAATTTTAGGTTATTTTTCTACATAATATTATGCCCATATGTACCTATATAATTATTAAGAACTGTGTGGTGAAATATAAAAAATAATAATAGGTATTTAAGAGTAAAACATGTTATAATAATATTGGATATTTATCTTTAAAATTTATTTTATGTGGTCACCGAATATATTTTTTTTCAGTTAAAAGCCGACCTTGAAAAGTTCATCTAGACAATCTACTGAATAAATAATTATTCACAATCATTGGGTAGGTACGGGGTTATTTTTGTAGTGAATAATCGAAAACTTAGAGTTGTGCACAATGGTATTTTTTACTTTTTTTTTTTTAAACATGAGATACTATCCAAGGTAGTTTTATTATGAATCTGAAAGTTCTATGTTGAAGTACAATGTAACTATAAGGGTTTAGTGTATTAAAAAATACGACACTAGATCCTATTCAACAGTAATAAATGTAAATAAAAGTAAATGGTTTCGTTTATATTGTAACGGCTTCTGGCTCGGCTCCGCCCGGGTAGACGTCTTCATGTAGGACTAGCTAGAACCCGCGGCTTCACATGTGTAGTGCCCGCGTATAAGATAGCCTAATAAGATGTGCCCGACTTTTATCTATCTGTACACCAAATTAAATTCAAATCGGATCACCTGATTTTGCGTGATAGAGTAACAATGATTTTGATTCATCTATATCGGTACAAACATTCGAGTTTTAATATAAATTCGATGGGATTTAAAATTTATTTAAAAATCATTGTTCTAATCCATGCAAAGATAAATCCCATGAACTAAGATAGTGTATGATTTTTCAACGGATTTAATCGTGAATCAGTTAATGTGTAAGCAGTCATATAATTATTCAAAAGTAGAGCCAGTCCAAATGTAATTATACATAAAACGTAAATAAGTTGACCTTGATCAATTATGAGGAATTCTATATTATTAAAGAAAATCAGATTACGTTAAATCATCAATGGTAATTCGAAATTACTGTGATTCAAGTCATAATTTGTCACAGAATAATGAACTTAATCACCTCAAAATAAAGTTGAGAATGTGGTAAATTGATATTGTTTTTGCGTGTAAACGTGAGTGAGTTTAGAATAATCGATAATAACGAGTCAAAGGATACCGACATGTTTATGTTTACCTCACTCTTGTGGTCGCACTATTTAGGTTACTACATAAATAATAAATACGGCCAAATCGATGTCAAGTTCACACATTGAAGCTTATTGAACATAATGGTATCCAATGGCTAATGGAGATTTTTAAGTATCTTTATATGGTTATTATAGTTATTTAAACCTTCATTGAGTCCAAGGTGCAGGTTGCCGCCAAGAAGCTGGGAATACTCTCCAAAGTGGCGGAATTCTTCACACCGGAACAGCTCCTAAACCTTTATAAAGCTCGGTCGGGTGTGGAGTATTGTTCTCACCTTTGGGCTGATGCAGCAAAATACCAACTTAGCGCCTTGGACTCGATTGAAAAACGAGCGATAAGGCTTATCGGGAATGAGGCCCTCACCACCTCGAAATGACACAGCTTGGAACATCGTCGAAAAGTGGCTAGTTTGGCAGTCTTCTACAGGATCTATCATGGTGAATGTGCTGAAGAACTGCACAACCTGATACCTGCTTCTCCTTTTTACCACCGGTCGAGTCGACGCGGTGCTGGTCTCCACCCCTATGTCATCGACATTCCACCTATACGCACTAAGCGTTACGCTTCTTCCTTTCTCGTGCGTACCAGTAGGGAATGGAACAATCTTCCGGCCTGCGTGTTTCCTGATAATTATAATCTGGACTTATTCAAAAGAAAAGTGAATAGGCATCTATTAGGTCAGCATGCTCCATCCTAGACCATGCTTATCGCTTTCCATCAGGCGAAGCGATGGTCAAATGCTTGCCTAATCTTGAATAAAAAAAAAGCCATATTATGTTCAAGAAAGTGGTAAAGTATTTTCCAAGTAAATATAATGGTGTGTTTTTGAAAATAAAATCATAAAAAGGCAGTATGATTATGTGGATAAACTTTTAAGACTATATGCATGCTTACCTACTGTTAGGGTAGGTTTTATCTAATGGCCTATTCATAGAAACACCATAATATATTATCAAGCTTTAGATCCCATCATTACACGTCTCTTTGAATGTATTCATATGTAGGACCCGTTTTAGGTTTAAAGAATCATTTATTCTCATTTAAAGACTTAAAGCTAATTACATGAGAATAACATAACAAAGTAAATAAATAATCTAAAGTTTTAACCTTTTATTACATGAAATAAAACATTTTTAACATATCCCCTGAATTTGCGAGGAAATTTCATAACAATTAGTTGAATTGTAAATGAACCGGCAAGGTCAAGGGTTACCCGTTACAACATAAATGTTTGTGGCGAAAATTTCTTTATATGTTTGCCAGCAATATCACAATTATACTATTTCTGTTAATATAAAAAAGGTGAATTTTTACGATATAAGTATTTGAATTTCATTTTCATTTTTTTTTACTATTAGGTAGGTAAAATGACTTAAGAATTACGATGGAATTGGTAGACAAATAGTTTTGAGACTCGATTACGGAATATTTTTTTTATAATTAAATTGCAGTTATTGTTCAGACTTCAGACAGAATTCCCAACATTTATACACAGAGCCCAGTACGTTGGTAACAAGAAGTTTACAGTTCTAAATAAAGAAAAACTTAGCTTTGTCACAAGACGACGAAAAACAAAGCCTTGGAAGCGGTTTGACCTCACTTTGGCTAAAAATGGAAAAGTTAAATAGTTTTACGTAACGTTTACAAGTGGGATTAATTAAAAAGTTACTCTAGTGTGTAATACAATTTTTTTAAACGCTAAAGTTATATTTAGTAATCAGATAGTTTTGTTTGCAAATAATACTTTAATCACTTAATCATTAGAGCTCATCTTCTCCTTGTACGACTTGAAGTGAGATTTAAAAATAAATTAACCAGAAAGATCTATAATTCTTACCTCTTTTCATATTAGTTCAGAAAAGAATAACCTATAAAAAGTATAGGTAAAACCTACCAAACAAATGCCTACATAATTAATGATCGAACAGCGAACTGCTAATACCACAGATCACAGAAACTAAAGGGCTAATACAATATATAACTAACGTAGTAATAGGTATGTAGTTTGTGTTTTAAATCATTGATGTAGTTGCCACTGCATAAGCTTCGTTCTGGAGGCGTGTAAATATTGTTTGTTTTATTATTTTTATTTGTGTATAAATCTGGCACCCTTCACTAATATATAAACATAGAATCTGCGACCATTCCATTTGTCTGCACCGCGTATAAATTACATAAGGCGTGTATTCTTTGGGGTGACTACGAGTTGGTAAACAGGGGGATAAAAAATGAATATGTTGGCAACTAATTTTCCAACATTCTATTCATATTATATTCGATGCTCAGTCTCGTTATACAATAACTATTTTAATTATTTAATTTGAAGTCAGTATTTATACTTTGTTTCTGTTACAATGGCGTGGAAATTTATGTACCTACATCTTGTTTCTCGTAACTTACTTACGTAAAGTCTTACTCATGTTCATATCCATTCATATTCGCAAATATTCAGGTTTTTAATAAAAGAAGATCTTTTTAATTCATACCATACCATATCATTCCAAATAAATTGTTCCCAACTTTATCCCGGGCTTTCATCAACGCGTGGTGAGCAAGCGAAGGTGTGTACGGTCCGCAAATTATGACGGCACGTATAGGGTTGGGCGGAAATAGCCGCCGCTGCCTGTTTCCGGTCAGATTTGACGCTAGTTTTTTATCGTCAAATCACTGCGGTGTACGTTAATTATTTTTTCACGTGGTCATTTATTTTGTTAGGATTTCGTTTAGAGTTTTTGGTTGTTTTTATAAATCTGTTAAATCAGTGTTCCTGTTTGTAAAGTTCTAACGTATGTATGATCTAGTGATTTCCAAATACATACATATAAGTATATAGATGAAATCTTGTTGGAAGCCACTTTAAATAACGTCAAATCAAAATTCGAAGAGGATGAATCCCGACACGAAACATCTTTAATTAAATTAAAACATTTTATTTACGTATTTTATTTTAAAAAAGACTACACAACCGTTCAGATTTTCTACGATACCTCTAACAAAAACCTTTAAAGTTCTCTAGTGAGAAAAGTTGTCTTGTGCTCGCGAAGTATTAACTATAAGATATATCGTTAACGTTGTGTTTGTGTTTTCTTTTAAATGTCAGTGAATATCAAGGTTGGGGGAGTTTTTCCTTGGTATTTCCCCTTGCATCGAAATATATTATTGACACAATGTCATTAAAACCAAAATGAATGTCACATAGCAACGCTTGGAAAATTCACGTTTTTATTTGTTAAAACAATCGTGTGCCGGATTTTGGCTCAGAAAGTAAAAATATAGTTACTTAACTACACGGAACTTTAATTGGTCTGAATTAAAAAAAAATCAATCATAGCATAAAGTCTCTAGGAAAAATAAATAATACATAGGTATTAAGTACACTTTTTTCTTATAAACATTTATCGCGAAAATGAAAGTTTTTCACGTTAAAGTAATTAATTAGAGCGGACACATGAAATGCCAGCCGCCGCCCAGACTTTGCGTGATCTAGGCTTTACTTTGTAAGCTAAAAGATAACTTGTAGAGGCTTAACCATTCATGTCAGTGTTTATCACGCTTTTCATAATTAAACGCAAATAAAACATACGGTGTAAATTAATGACATCGTCTAATGGTCTTAGATGATATAAAAAATTATAGATATTAGGTATTAGCTTTCCGTACGCAGCTTCATTCGCTTTACATAGGATGCCGATGATAGGTAATATACTTAAACGCTCCTTACGAACCACGCTTCCTATTAGAATTAGTGAAAACCGTATGAAAAAACCTACAGTGATTTCTGAATCAATCGTGAACAGACATACGGGTCGAGCGGAGGACGATTTTATAGTAAGTATATATAAAATAGTGATGTAAATTTTATAATTTATTTAAGTAAGTGAGCATAGGAACGGGGAAGAAATAATTAAACTGAAACATTTATCCATTTCACAAGACCTACTTCAAAAGCAATATTAAAGCGTCAAATGATATTATAACAATAAGAACCTAGACACCTAGACCATCTGGTTCTGATACCATCGAGAACAGATGATCTACTTTTATGAAACTACGTGATAGCTCTGGGATCTTGAGATTTGTACTCAGTACTGTTGATTAATGTCAACACTATAACTTATAATAAAGGCTATTGAAGTAGTTCTTCGAAAACTAATCCTATAGCAATTACCAACATGCAATTCAAACTGAAACGTTTCATCAGATTATCTAAATATAACTAAGACTTTAGCTAACCAAATCTGAACATAATGTTTCCTTCACAATATATCATGTTTAAAGGCCTTTACATAGTCATGCTAAGTTGCAGTTATTCTGCTCTAATGAAAACCTTCTCTATAGTTAGATAAAGGCTTTAAATTCAGTACACGTGCGGCTGCGGCGTGGTCACGGTCATCATGAAAATGTAATCACAAGTTAAAATTAAATGTTATAGCGCGCTTTTATAAGGCGATTGTACTGTGTGCGTCTTCTTAATTTAATTTGTAGCAACTCTTACTCGTGCTGCAGAAAAGTACCCACTATAATGTATGTTAGTAAATTTTCTTATAATTTTTAACTTTTAGGGCTATCCATCGATCGTTTGGATTAGGTACTTATTCGAGGATTATACGAATAATTATTTGTACTCCACAAACTGTTCCAAAATTACCTATGAAAAAATAAATGCATCTGGAATTTTATAAGTTTTTTTTTACGTACTCAGAGTATGCAAAACTATAACCTCCATTGAGTTATAACCTCCATTGAGTTATAACCTCCAACTGTATATATTTTATGTTTATGTAAAACCAAATATTATAGAGAATGATATTATATGAATAATACACTATACTTATACTTACTTTAAGCATTGTTTGTAAGAGTGACTGAGTGAGTCACGGCGTTCATTGATAGAGCAGAGATAATGCAATATACCGACACATGTAGATACTTCAATATTATACGACCAATATATCCTTTATAGGTTTTTTTATCGTGTTACTCACCCAAAGGTACAGAAAGTCGCAGGTAGTTCTTAACATGGCGCCACCAGATCGGCGGCGTGATAAGTCTTTTTACATCATTCCATTTTACACTGAAACTCCCTTGTTCACCTGCAATATTGTACAAGGTTAGTTTTGTAGAGAAGCTTCCGAAGTATTGTAACTATGTAGCGACCGTAATCCTACATTACGCTTATTAAGATTATTCGACATTGTCTATACTCTACTCTATTGTAATAAGTACAACTTCCTATGTACTTAAATTGGCGTTTGGGTTCCATATACGTAATGATTAATACTAGTTTCATAAATGCAAAAAGATACATGAATTATACAAAGTATATAATAAATATAATATACACAAAAGTATTAAGTAACTAGGTAAACTATTAACTTAAGAAATTGAAGAAATGTAGAGCCTAGTGCAGAAACTTATTGAAAAACCAACTGAGTGAGTTTATATTAAAATTTGCAATAATTCTAAACCACAAAGTTGCCTATAGGTAGGTACATAATATTCATTATAAATCAAAATACTTTTGCATAGTTGTGGTTTCAAAGCACCGTTAAATTAATCAATTAGTGTAGGTAAATTAAATTGTAACCATTTTAATTAAAATGTGAAAAGGAATTTTACTCAGAGTATATTTTATTACAAAGACAAATAATGTTACACTTTATAACATCACATACGTAATTTTCCTGTAATGTGAATAACTAATTGCTCGCATCCAACCTTGAGATTTAGTGAAAATACGGCATTAGATACCAATTATTTACCTCGTTTATTTCTCTTTTATTACTCTTTCCTACTTTGAGAATGTAAATGAAACTCTCAGTATTTGTATAAAATAATAAGTTCTGACAGAAAATAAGGAACCGAAAAGTGAAAACACCGAAAATACCTAATAATAATAAATTCTGATAACGTGATCTCTATCATTTCTTATCTCACAAATTATAAATGAAACAACTCACCTTCACCGTCGAGATCTTCATAGCCCTCTCTCAAGTCCCTCAGAGGAATCATCACAGTTGTTAAACTAAGTTAATTTGTTTAGTAAATAAATGCATCGCGTTGTTTCGTCGACAGCCGCGCCGCGGTGCGACTACCGGGAACTAATTGATAAGCCCATACAGTTATCTCGCAAAGATAACTCACTGGTGTCTATTATATATTTACCAGACGATTTGATATCGATATTCGGTCATTACTATCTGTGTTCACTTTATTTGCATATCTGATGATTACATCTCTATAGGTTATGGCTTAGTGTGTAGTGTAACCGAGGTAGAAGAAATTGAGGGGCGTGTTATGAGTTTTAACAAACTTTTTTCTGAACCAAGGCATCGTATATTACATCTCAAAGTTAGGGAATAATGTATTAGAATGATAGAGATGGTTTACTAGTTTAGTAGTGATGATATACTCATATTATAATTAAGGCCGCAAGGCACACAGAGGCTGTCGCAACTAAAATTACGATACAGTATACACACACAATATTAACTTATATTTTCATGAGATATTATAATGGACTATATTAATATAATAGTCTGTCACCCAGGGAAGTGTAGCTTCCAATAACAATGAGCGAATTATTCAAATCAGTTTCGTAGTTTCGGAGCCTTATCAATGCAAACAATGAATCCTTTGCTCTATATAATAATTAGCTAAGATGAGCCGTAGAAACAATCTCATTAAGTTTTTAAAAATTGTATAAACGACGGTGATAAAATTTGAAAATTATTATGATAACTGTAACGGTGCATTTAGACCAAACGAACATAGAGCTAGAGCTAGAGCAAGAGCATTCTTTCGTGATCTTATAATGTAAACTGTAAACGAAAACTCGTATTCAATGTTCATTGCACTGATTGCACTATTATAATATTTTCGAACGCACTAAAAACAACGAAAGAATGCTCTACGCCTGTTTATACTAAAATAATTTTGACATAGTGAGATTAGAATGAGCCTTCGCTCGTTTGATCTAAATGCACTGTAAGAAAATGCATTCTGAATATATACAAAATTACTTTCAGTTCGGGAATCGAACCCGGACATTTTGAAAAATAAACTGTTAGGTATTATTTTCTTTATACATATATATTGTGTAGCCATCGATGTATCTTAAAACATCAATTATGGTAGGTAAATAATACTATGAAACACGATGTTTAACCAATGTAGGTATTCACAGCATTTTCATAACATTTAATTTACTTTTTAGTAGGTGTTAAAAATGACTGCCCTATTATTTTTAGGCAAGAGTGTCTATTTCAAGGATATCGAACTTTGTCATCTTATTACATTACTGGGATTGAGGTAGGTATACAATCTATACTAATATTATTAAGCAGAAGAGTTTGTTTGTTTGTTTGAACGCGCTAATCTCGGGAACTACTAGTCCGATTTGAAAAATTCTTTCGGTGTTAGATAGCCCATTTATCGAGGAAGGCTATAGGCTATATATCATCACGCTAAGACCAACAGGAGCGGAGCAATGCGGGTGAAACCGCGGGGAACAGCTAGAAGAAAAATAAAACAACAAATAGATTCAGAGTATTTATTAACAAAATCACCATGCCTAGTGCATCACATACATAAAGCAAATAAAAGTCAGTTACACTGAACATTTTAATACAATACCGCTACTGCTATATTTCGGACGTGATTTCAATTACTTATTATTAAAGGTCAATATTTTGTACGTAGGTACACGATCTTTTCTTGGTCAATTAATGGTATCTTATATTATAATTGGTATATTTAATGACATAGTGAGTTCTTAACTTAAAAAAATTATGATGCAAATTGCAAATGTTTCGAGATTTGTCTAAGAAAAATAAGTTAAAATTCATATTTAATTTGATTTCTGATTGATTAATATTATAAACCTAGTAGAATATATTATCTTCTGACTTAGAAAGTTATTCTTTATCATAACTGCAATTTATTGAAAATATAGGTATGGTAACCAAGCTTATGGATGTGATTTTTCTGTATTTAACTACTTTTTAGAACGACTTTACATTCTTGCTGTAGCCTCAATCGTTACAAATATAATTTAATTCTACTTTTCAACATATTCATTATTTATTAATAATATAGATAAAACAGCGTTATAACTAGAGAAAGGGAAAGCTTTATTTGTTATGCAAGATAACTATATAAGCTACAATGCTGGCCAATCTAGAAGGAACACACAACAATATTTAATATTAATGGAAAAATAACCTTAGCAAGAATGTATAATCTTTCTTACATTGAACCAATTAAATTAAATAAAACACTTACAAATAACTAACTAATACTGTTATTATTTATTAACGGGGCAGTGTCTTCGCTCTCTGATTTTTCGCTGTCACTCGTCACTGCAAACAAAAGTATAGGTAATGTTGGATTTTTATTAATTAAAATTTTTCTAACGATACATGCATGTTAGTAAGCTGAGAGGTAAAGATTTGGAGCTAGCGCGCAAGAGCAACTTTTGTCTCCGCAACTATTTTGTCTCTCCCATCAACTCTATGGGCTAGTAAGAAAGTGCGCGCACGTAGCGACGCAACTCCCCATAGAGTTGATGGGAGAGACAAAATAGTTGCGGAGACAAAAGTTGCTCTTGCGCGCTAGCTCTTAAAAGATAATAGTTATTACAAAATAATATTGGGTTATACGTCATATAAAAAATATTTTTAAAATACATCGCATTTTTATTGGCTCTTTTAACGATTTACACTTTTTAATTCAATTTTAACAATAAAAAAAGAGTGTGTGTGCCGAGCACACATGTCAGAAGTAAAACGTTTTTTGGCAAGATTTAAAGATCAAATCCTAGCCTTACTCCTTGACAGAACGGTATTGCCATAATGCGGCCTTGAAATTTTACTCTCAACGCGCCTACAGAACTTAAAATATAAATACTGCGATAATTGCAAACAATCGACTTACAATTTAATTTCTTTTCTTAACAGTTTAAATAATAAAAATCCTTCGATGGAAAAGTTTGTTTCTATGACGTGCCGACCGGACTAAGCTTGAGCATTTAACTTTGTTTCAATGTAATTTCACCGCCTTTCGATTGACATCGATCGTCTACTTAATTGAATATAAGCTTGTTATTTGAAAAGAAAATAATTGGAAACTTTTATACGTATAAATCTTTGATACTTCTTTACATTACTTATGAATTTATAGAAAATAAATTTCATAACGCACACCTATAATTTTAGGTTATTTTTCTACATAATATTATGCCCATATGTACCTATATAATTATTAAGAACTGTGTGGTGAAATATAAAAAATAATAATAGGTATTTAAGAGTAAAACATGTTATAATAATATTGGATATTTATCTTTAAAATTTATTTTATGTGGTCACCGAATATATTTTTTTTTCAGTTAAAAGCCGACCTTGAAAAGTTCATCTAGACAATCTACTGAATAAATAATTATTCACAATCATTGGGTAGGTACGGGGTTATTTTTGTAGTGAATAATCGAAAACTTAGAGTTGTGCACAATGGTATTTTTTACTTTTTTTTTTTAAACATGAGATACTATCCAAGGTAGTTTTATTATGAATCTGAAAGTTCTATGTTGAAGTACAATGTAACTATAAGGGTTTAGTGTATTAAAAAATACGACACTAGATCCTATTCAACAGTAATAAATGTAAATAAAAGTAAATGGTTTCGTTTATATTGTAACGGCTTCTGGCTCGGCTCCGCCCGGGTAGACGTCTTCATGTAGGACTAGCTAGAACCCGCGGCTTCACATGTGTAGTGCCCGCGTATAAGATAGCCTAATAAGATGTGCCCGACTTTTATCTATCTGTACACCAAATTAAATTCAAATCGGATCACCTGATTTTGCGTGATAGAGTAACAATGATTTTGATTCATCTATATCGGTACAAACATTCGAGTTTTAATATAAATTCGATGGGATTTAAAATTTATTTAAAAATCATTGTTCTAATCCATGCAAAGATAAATCCCATGAACTAAGATAGTGTATGATTTTTCAACGGATTTAATCGTGAATCAGTTAATGTGTAAGCAGTCATATAATTATTCAAAAGTAGAGCCAGTCCAAATGTAATTATACATAAAACGTAAATAAGTTGACCTTGATCAATTATGAGGAATTCTATATTATTAAAGAAAATCAGATTACGTTAAATCATCAATGGTAATTCGAAATTACTGTGATTCAAGTCATAATTTGTCACAGAATAATGAACTTAATCACCTCAAAATAAAGTTGAGAATGTGGTAAATTGATATTGTTTTTGCGTGTAAACGTGAGTGAGTTTAGAATAATCGATAATAACGAGTCAAAGGATACCGACATGTTTATGTTTACCTCACTCTTGTGGTCGCACTATTTAGGTTACTACATAAATAATAAATACGGCCAAATCGATGTCAAGTTCACACATTGAAGCTTATTGAACATAATGGTATCCAATGGCTAATGGAGATTTTTAAGTATCTTTATATGGTTATTATAGTTATTTAAACCTTCATTGAGTCCAAGGTGCAGGTTGCCGCCAAGAAGCTGGGAATACTCTCCAAAGTGGCGGAATTCTTCACACCGGAACAGCTCCTAAACCTTTATAAAGCTCGGTCGGGTGTGGAGTATTGTTCTCACCTTTGGGCTGATGCAGCAAAATACCAACTTAGCGCCTTGGACTCGATTGAAAAACGAGCGATAAGGCTTATCGGGAATGAGGCCCTCACCACCTCGAAATGACACAGCTTGGAACATCGTCGAAAAGTGGCTAGTTTGGCAGTCTTCTACAGGATCTATCATGGTGAATGTGCTGAAGAACTGCACAACCTGATACCTGCTTCTCCTTTTTACCACCGGTCGAGTCGACGCGGTGCTGGTCTCCACCCCTATGTCATCGACATTCCACCTATACGCACTAAGCGTTACGCTTCTTCCTTTCTCGTGCGTACCAGTAGGGAATGGAACAATCTTCCGGCCTGCGTGTTTCCTGATAATTATAATCTGGACTTATTCAAAAGAAAAGTGAATAGGCATCTATTAGGTCAGCATGCTCCATCCTAGACCATGCTTATCGCTTTCCATCAGGCGAAGCGATGGTCAAATGCTTGCCTAATCTTGAATAAAAAAAAAGCCATATTATGTTCAAGAAAGTGGTAAAGTATTTTCCAAGTAAATATAATGGTGTGTTTTTGAAAATAAAATCATAAAAAGGCAGTATGATTATGTGGATAAACTTTTAAGACTATATGCATGCTTACCTACTGTTAGGGTAGGTTTTATCTAATGGCCTATTCATAGAAACACCATAATATATTATCAAGCTTTAGATCCCATCATTACACGTCTCTTTGAATGTATTCATATGTAGGACCCGTTTTAGGTTTAAAGAATCATTTATTCTCATTTAAAGACTTAAAGCTAATTACATGAGAATAACATAACAAAGTAAATAAATAATCTAAAGTTTTAACCTTTTATTACATGAAATAAAACATTTTTAACATATCCCCTGAATTTGCGAGGAAATTTCATAACAATTAGTTGAATTGTAAATGAACCGGCAAGGTCAAGGGTTACCCGTTACAACATAAATGTTTGTGGCGAAAATTTCTTTATATGTTTGCCAGCAATATCACAATTATACTATTTCTGTTAATATAAAAAAGGTGAATTTTTACGATATAAGTATTTGAATTTCATTTTCATTTTTTTTTACTATTAGGTAGGTAAAATGACTTAAGAATTACGATGGAATTGGTAGACAAATAGTTTTGAGACTCGATTACGGAATATTTTTTTTATAATTAAATTGCAGTTATTGTTCAGACTTCAGACAGAATTCCCAACATTTATACACAGAGCCCAGTACGTTGGTAACAAGAAGTTTACAGTTCTAAATAAAGAAAAACTTAGCTTTGTCACAAGACGACGAAAAACAAAGCCTTGGAAGCGGTTTGACCTCACTTTGGCTAAAAATGGAAAAGTTAAATAGTTTTACGTAACGTTTACAAGTGGGATTAATTAAAAAGTTACTCTAGTGTGTAATACAATTTTTTTAAACGCTAAAGTTATATTTAGTAATCAGATAGTTTTGTTTGCAAATAATACTTTAATCACTTAATCATTAGAGCTCATCTTCTCCTTGTACGACTTGAAGTGAGATTTAAAAATAAATTAACCAGAAAGATCTATAATTCTTACCTCTTTTCATATTAGTTCAGAAAAGAATAACCTATAAAAAGTATAGGTAAAACCTACCAAACAAATGCCTACATAATTAATGATCGAACAGCGAACTGCTAATACCACAGATCACAGAAACTAAAGGGCTAATACAATATATAACTAACGTAGTAATAGGTATGTAGTTTGTGTTTTAAATCATTGATGTAGTTGCCACTGCATAAGCTTCGTTCTGGAGGCGTGTAAATATTGTTTGTTTTATTATTTTTATTTGTGTATAAATCTGGCACCCTTCACTAATATATAAACATAGAATCTGCGACCATTCCATTTGTCTGCACCGCGTATAAATTACATAAGGCGTGTATTCTTTGGGGTGACTACGAGTTGGTAAACAGGGGGATAAAAAATGAATATGTTGGCAACTAATTTTCCAACATTCTATTCATATTATATTCGATGCTCAGTCTCGTTATACAATAACTATTTTAATTATTTAATTTGAAGTCAGTATTTATACTTTGTTTCTGTTACAATGGCGTGGAAATTTATGTACCTACATCTTGTTTCTCGTAACTTACTTACGTAAAGTCTTACTCATGTTCATATCCATTCATATTCGCAAATATTCAGGTTTTTAATAAAAGAAGATCTTTTTAATTCATACCATACCATATCATTCCAAATAAATTGTTCCCAACTTTATCCCGGGCTTTCATCAACGCGTGGTGAGCAAGCGAAGGTGTGTACGGTCCGCAAATTATGACGGCACGTATAGGGTTGGGCGGAAATAGCCGCCGCTGCCTGTTTCCGGTCAGATTTGACGCTAGTTTTTTATCGTCAAATCACTGCGGTGTACGTTAATTATTTTTTCACGTGGTCATTTATTTTGTTAGGATTTCGTTTAGAGTTTTTGGTTGTTTTTATAAATCTGTTAAATCAGTGTTCCTGTTTGTAAAGTTCTAACGTATGTATGATCTAGTGATTTCCAAATACATACATATAAGTATATAGATGAAATCTTGTTGGAAGCCACTTTAAATAACGTCAAATCAAAATTCGAAGAGGATGAATCCCGACACGAAACATCTTTAATTAAATTAAAACATTTTATTTACGTATTTTATTTTAAAAAAGACTACACAACCGTTCAGATTTTCTACGATACCTCTAACAAAAACCTTTAAAGTTCTCTAGTGAGAAAAGTTGTCTTGTGCTCGCGAAGTATTAACTATAAGATATATCGTTAACGTTGTGTTTGTGTTTTCTTTTAAATGTCAGTGAATATCAAGGTTGGGGGAGTTTTTCCTTGGTATTTCCCCTTGCATCGAAATATATTATTGACACAATGTCATTAAAACCAAAATGAATGTCACATAGCAACGCTTGGAAAATTCACGTTTTTATTTGTTAAAACAATCGTGTGCCGGATTTTGGCTCAGAAAGTAAAAATATAGTTACTTAACTACACGGAACTTTAATTGGTCTGAATTAAAAAAAAATCAATCATAGCATAAAGTCTCTAGGAAAAATAAATAATACATAGGTATTAAGTACACTTTTTTCTTATAAACATTTATCGCGAAAATGAAAGTTTTTCACGTTAAAGTAATTAATTAGAGCGGACACATGAAATGCCAGCCGCCGCCCAGACTTTGCGTGATCTAGGCTTTACTTTGTAAGCTAAAAGATAACTTGTAGAGGCTTAACCATTCATGTCAGTGTTTATCACGCTTTTCATAATTAAACGCAAATAAAACATACGGTGTAAATTAATGACATCGTCTAATGGTCTTAGATGATATAAAAAATTATAGATATTAGGTATTAGCTTTCCGTACGCAGCTTCATTCGCTTTACATAGGATGCCGATGATAGGTAATATACTTAAACGCTCCTTACGAACCACGCTTCCTATTAGAATTAGTGAAAACCGTATGAAAAAACCTACAGTGATTTCTGAATCAATCGTGAACAGACATACGGGTCGAGCGGAGGACGATTTTATAGTAAGTATATATAAAATAGTGATGTAAATTTTATAATTTATTTAAGTAAGTGAGCATAGGAACGGGGAAGAAATAATTAAACTGAAACATTTATCCATTTCACAAGACCTACTTCAAAAGCAATATTAAAGCGTCAAATGATATTATAACAATAAGAACCTAGACACCTAGACCATCTGGTTCTGATACCATCGAGAACAGATGATCTACTTTTATGAAACTACGTGATAGCTCTGGGATCTTGAGATTTGTACTCAGTACTGTTGATTAATGTCAACACTATAACTTATAATAAAGGCTATTGAAGTAGTTCTTCGAAAACTAATCCTATAGCAATTACCAACATGCAATTCAAACTGAAACGTTTCATCAGATTATCTAAATATAACTAAGACTTTAGCTAACCAAATCTGAACATAATGTTTCCTTCACAATATATCATGTTTAAAGGCCTTTACATAGTCATGCTAAGTTGCAGTTATTCTGCTCTAATGAAAACCTTCTCTATAGTTAGATAAAGGCTTTAAATTCAGTACACGTGCGGCTGCGGCGTGGTCACGGTCATCATGAAAATGTAATCACAAGTTAAAATTAAATGTTATAGCGCGCTTTTATAAGGCGATTGTACTGTGTGCGTCTTCTTAATTTAATTTGTAGCAACTCTTACTCGTGCTGCAGAAAAGTACCCACTATAATGTATGTTAGTAAATTTTCTTATAATTTTTAACTTTTAGGGCTATCCATCGATCGTTTGGATTAGGTACTTATTCGAGGATTATACGAATAATTATTTGTACTCCACAAACTGTTCCAAAATTACCTATGAAAAAATAAATGCATCTGGAATTTTATAAGTTTTTTTTTACGTACTCAGAGTATGCAAAACTATAACCTCCATTGAGTTATAACCTCCATTGAGTTATAACCTCCAACTGTATATATTTTATGTTTATGTAAAACCAAATATTATAGAGAATGATATTATATGAATAATACACTATACTTATACTTACTTTAAGCATTGTTTGTAAGAGTGACTGAGTGAGTCACGGCGTTCATTGATAGAGCAGAGATAATGCAATATACCGACACATGTAGATACTTCAATATTATACGACCAATATATCCTTTATAGGTTTTTTTATCGTGTTACTCACCCAAAGGTACAGAAAGTCGCAGGTAGTTCTTAACATGGCGCCACCAGATCGGCGGCGTGATAAGTCTTTTTACATCATTCCATTTTACACTGAAACTCCCTTGTTCACCTGCAATATTGTACAAGGTTAGTTTTGTAGAGAAGCTTCCGAAGTATTGTAACTATGTAGCGACCGTAATCCTACATTACGCTTATTAAGATTATTCGACATTGTCTATACTCTACTCTATTGTAATAAGTACAACTTCCTATGTACTTAAATTGGCGTTTGGGTTCCATATACGTAATGATTAATACTAGTTTCATAAATGCAAAAAGATACATGAATTATACAAAGTATATAATAAATATAATATACACAAAAGTATTAAGTAACTAGGTAAACTATTAACTTAAGAAATTGAAGAAATGTAGAGCCTAGTGCAGAAACTTATTGAAAAACCAACTGAGTGAGTTTATATTAAAATTTGCAATAATTCTAAACCACAAAGTTGCCTATAGGTAGGTACATAATATTCATTATAAATCAAAATACTTTTGCATAGTTGTGGTTTCAAAGCACCGTTAAATTAATCAATTAGTGTAGGTAAATTAAATTGTAACCATTTTAATTAAAATGTGAAAAGGAATTTTACTCAGAGTATATTTTATTACAAAGACAAATAATGTTACACTTTATAACATCACATACGTAATTTTCCTGTAATGTGAATAACTAATTGCTCGCATCCAACCTTGAGATTTAGTGAAAATACGGCATTAGATACCAATTATTTACCTCGTTTATTTCTCTTTTATTACTCTTTCCTACTTTGAGAATGTAAATGAAACTCTCAGTATTTGTATAAAATAATAAGTTCTGACAGAAAATAAGGAACCGAAAAGTGAAAACACCGAAAATACCTAATAATAATAAATTCTGATAACGTGATCTCTATCATTTCTTATCTCACAAATTATAAATGAAACAACTCACCTTCACCGTCGAGATCTTCATAGCCCTCTCTCAAGTCCCTCAGAGGAATCATCACAGTTGTTAAACTAAGTTAATTTGTTTAGTAAATAAATGCATCGCGTTGTTTCGTCGACAGCCGCGCCGCGGTGCGACTACCGGGAACTAATTGATAAGCCCATACAGTTATCTCGCAAAGATAACTCACTGGTGTCTATTATATATTTACCAGACGATTTGATATCGATATTCGGTCATTACTATCTGTGTTCACTTTATTTGCATATCTGATGATTACATCTCTATAGGTTATGGCTTAGTGTGTAGTGTAACCGAGGTAGAAGAAATTGAGGGGCGTGTTATGAGTTTTAACAAACTTTTTTCTGAACCAAGGCATCGTATATTACATCTCAAAGTTAGGGAATAATGTATTAGAATGATAGAGATGGTTTACTAGTTTAGTAGTGATGATATACTCATATTATAATTAAGGCCGCAAGGCACACAGAGGCTGTCGCAACTAAAATTACGATACAGTATACACACACAATATTAACTTATATTTTCATGAGATATTATAATGGACTATATTAATATAATAGTCTGTCACCCAGGGAAGTGTAGCTTCCAATAACAATGAGCGAATTATTCAAATCAGTTTCGTAGTTTCGGAGCCTTATCAATGCAAACAATGAATCCTTTGCTCTATATAATAATTAGCTAAGATGAGCCGTAGAAACAATCTCATTAAGTTTTTAAAAATTGTATAAACGACGGTGATAAAATTTGAAAATTATTATGATAACTGTAACGGTGCATTTAGACCAAACGAACATAGAGCTAGAGCTAGAGCAAGAGCATTCTTTCGTGATCTTATAATGTAAACTGTAAACGAAAACTCGTATTCAATGTTCATTGCACTGATTGCACTATTATAATATTTTCGAACGCACTAAAAACAACGAAAGAATGCTCTACGCCTGTTTATACTAAAATAATTTTGACATAGTGAGATTAGAATGAGCCTTCGCTCGTTTGATCTAAATGCACTGTAAGAAAATGCATTCTGAATATATACAAAATTACTTTCAGTTCGGGAATCGAACCCGGACATTTTGAAAAATAAACTGTTAGGTATTATTTTCTTTATACATATATATTGTGTAGCCATCGATGTATCTTAAAACATCAATTATGGTAGGTAAATAATACTATGAAACACGATGTTTAACCAATGTAGGTATTCACAGCATTTTCATAACATTTAATTTACTTTTTAGTAGGTGTTAAAAATGACTGCCCTATTATTTTTAGGCAAGAGTGTCTATTTCAAGGATATCGAACTTTGTCATCTTATTACATTACTGGGATTGAGGTAGGTATACAATCTATACTAATATTATTAAGCAGAAGAGTTTGTTTGTTTGTTTGAACGCGCTAATCTCGGGAACTACTAGTCCGATTTGAAAAATTCTTTCGGTGTTAGATAGCCCATTTATCGAGGAAGGCTATAGGCTATATATCATCACGCTAAGACCAACAGGAGCGGAGCAATGCGGGTGAAACCGCGGGGAACAGCTAGAAGAAAAATAAAACAACAAATAGATTCAGAGTATTTATTAACAAAATCACCATGCCTAGTGCATCACATACATAAAGCAAATAAAAGTCAGTTACACTGAACATTTTAATACAATACCGCTACTGCTATATTTCGGACGTGATTTCAATTACTTATTATTAAAGGTCAATATTTTGTACGTAGGTACACGATCTTTTCTTGGTCAATTAATGGTATCTTATATTATAATTGGTATATTTAATGACATAGTGAGTTCTTAACTTAAAAAAATTATGATGCAAATTGCAAATGTTTCGAGATTTGTCTAAGAAAAATAAGTTAAAATTCATATTTAATTTGATTTCTGATTGATTAATATTATAAACCTAGTAGAATATATTATCTTCTGACTTAGAAAGTTATTCTTTATCATAACTGCAATTTATTGAAAATATAGGTATGGTAACCAAGCTTATGGATGTGATTTTTCTGTATTTAACTACTTTTTAGAACGACTTTACATTCTTGCTGTAGCCTCAATCGTTACAAATATAATTTAATTCTACTTTTCAACATATTCATTATTTATTAATAATATAGATAAAACAGCGTTATAACTAGAGAAAGGGAAAGCTTTATTTGTTATGCAAGATAACTATATAAGCTACAATGCTGGCCAATCTAGAAGGAACACACAACAATATTTAATATTAATGGAAAAATAACCTTAGCAAGAATGTATAATCTTTCTTACATTGAACCAATTAAATTAAATAAAACACTTACAAATAACTAACTAATACTGTTATTATTTATTAACGGGGCAGTGTCTTCGCTCTCTGATTTTTCGCTGTCACTCGTCACTGCAAACAAAAGTATAGGTAATGTTGGATTTTTATTAATTAAAATTTTTCTAACGATACATGCATGTTAGTAAGCTGAGAGGTAAAGATTTGGAGCTAGCGCGCAAGAGCAACTTTTGTCTCCGCAACTATTTTGTCTCTCCCATCAACTCTATGGGCTAGTAAGAAAGTGCGCGCACGTAGCGACGCAACTCCCCATAGAGTTGATGGGAGAGACAAAATAGTTGCGGAGACAAAAGTTGCTCTTGCGCGCTAGCTCTTAAAAGATAATAGTTATTACAAAATAATATTGGGTTATACGTCATATAAAAAATATTTTTAAAATACATCGCATTTTTATTGGCTCTTTTAACGATTTACACTTTTTAATTCAATTTTAACAATAAAAAAAGAGTGTGTGTGCCGAGCACACATGTCAGAAGTAAAACGTTTTTTGGCAAGATTTAAAGATCAAATCCTAGCCTTACTCCTTGACAGAACGGTATTGCCATAATGCGGCCTTGAAATTTTACTCTCAACGCGCCTACAGAACTTAAAATATAAATACTGCGATAATTGCAAACAATCGACTTACAATTTAATTTCTTTTCTTAACAGTTTAAATAATAAAAATCCTTCGATGGAAAAGTTTGTTTCTATGACGTGCCGACCGGACTAAGCTTGAGCATTTAACTTTGTTTCAATGTAATTTCACCGCCTTTCGATTGACATCGATCGTCTACTTAATTGAATATAAGCTTGTTATTTGAAAAGAAAATAATTGGAAACTTTTATACGTATAAATCTTTGATACTTCTTTACATTACTTATGAATTTATAGAAAATAAATTTCATAACGCACACCTATAATTTTAGGTTATTTTTCTACATAATATTATGCCCATATGTACCTATATAATTATTAAGAACTGTGTGGTGAAATATAAAAAATAATAATAGGTATTTAAGAGTAAAACATGTTATAATAATATTGGATATTTATCTTTAAAATTTATTTTATGTGGTCACCGAATATATTTTTTTTTCAGTTAAAAGCCGACCTTGAAAAGTTCATCTAGACAATCTACTGAATAAATAATTATTCACAATCATTGGGTAGGTACGGGGTTATTTTTGTAGTGAATAATCGAAAACTTAGAGTTGTGCACAATGGTATTTTTTACTTTTTTTTTTTAAACATGAGATACTATCCAAGGTAGTTTTATTATGAATCTGAAAGTTCTATGTTGAAGTACAATGTAACTATAAGGGTTTAGTGTATTAAAAAATACGACACTAGATCCTATTCAACAGTAATAAATGTAAATAAAAGTAAATGGTTTCGTTTATATTGTAACGGCTTCTGGCTCGGCTCCGCCCGGGTAGACGTCTTCATGTAGGACTAGCTAGAACCCGCGGCTTCACATGTGTAGTGCCCGCGTATAAGATAGCCTAATAAGATGTGCCCGACTTTTATCTATCTGTACACCAAATTAAATTCAAATCGGATCACCTGATTTTGCGTGATAGAGTAACAATGATTTTGATTCATCTATATCGGTACAAACATTCGAGTTTTAATATAAATTCGATGGGATTTAAAATTTATTTAAAAATCATTGTTCTAATCCATGCAAAGATAAATCCCATGAACTAAGATAGTGTATGATTTTTCAACGGATTTAATCGTGAATCAGTTAATGTGTAAGCAGTCATATAATTATTCAAAAGTAGAGCCAGTCCAAATGTAATTATACATAAAACGTAAATAAGTTGACCTTGATCAATTATGAGGAATTCTATATTATTAAAGAAAATCAGATTACGTTAAATCATCAATGGTAATTCGAAATTACTGTGATTCAAGTCATAATTTGTCACAGAATAATGAACTTAATCACCTCAAAATAAAGTTGAGAATGTGGTAAATTGATATTGTTTTTGCGTGTAAACGTGAGTGAGTTTAGAATAATCGATAATAACGAGTCAAAGGATACCGACATGTTTATGTTTACCTCACTCTTGTGGTCGCACTATTTAGGTTACTACATAAATAATAAATACGGCCAAATCGATGTCAAGTTCACACATTGAAGCTTATTGAACATAATGGTATCCAATGGCTAATGGAGATTTTTAAGTATCTTTATATGGTTATTATAGTTATTTAAACCTTCATTGAGTCCAAGGTGCAGGTTGCCGCCAAGAAGCTGGGAATACTCTCCAAAGTGGCGGAATTCTTCACACCGGAACAGCTCCTAAACCTTTATAAAGCTCGGTCGGGTGTGGAGTATTGTTCTCACCTTTGGGCTGATGCAGCAAAATACCAACTTAGCGCCTTGGACTCGATTGAAAAACGAGCGATAAGGCTTATCGGGAATGAGGCCCTCACCACCTCGAAATGACACAGCTTGGAACATCGTCGAAAAGTGGCTAGTTTGGCAGTCTTCTACAGGATCTATCATGGTGAATGTGCTGAAGAACTGCACAACCTGATACCTGCTTCTCCTTTTTACCACCGGTCGAGTCGACGCGGTGCTGGTCTCCACCCCTATGTCATCGACATTCCACCTATACGCACTAAGCGTTACGCTTCTTCCTTTCTCGTGCGTACCAGTAGGGAATGGAACAATCTTCCGGCCTGCGTGTTTCCTGATAATTATAATCTGGACTTATTCAAAAGAAAAGTGAATAGGCATCTATTAGGTCAGCATGCTCCATCCTAGACCATGCTTATCGCTTTCCATCAGGCGAAGCGATGGTCAAATGCTTGCCTAATCTTGAATAAAAAAAAAGCCATATTATGTTCAAGAAAGTGGTAAAGTATTTTCCAAGTAAATATAATGGTGTGTTTTTGAAAATAAAATCATAAAAAGGCAGTATGATTATGTGGATAAACTTTTAAGACTATATGCATGCTTACCTACTGTTAGGGTAGGTTTTATCTAATGGCCTATTCATAGAAACACCATAATATATTATCAAGCTTTAGATCCCATCATTACAC